>JAMXDD010000007.1:13398069-13632300 GCA_024733475.1 Syzygium grande | reverse complement strand
AATATGATCACCGTAAAAAGAAAAAAAAAACCCCATGAACTTGAAGTTTTGACATTCAACACTAATTCTAGCCGAACCATATATATTAGATGAAACGCCCACGCACTACTGAAAATGGGTCAACAAATTTTACTAAGGTACTGCATGATAACTATTTTGGTCCGGAATGAGTTCCTGAACCAGAAATAAATTTTTCTATTTCTGGTTCCTGGATGAGTTTCTGGGAAAAAAAACCCGTTTGATAACGACAAAAAATTTCTGTTTCTAGAACATAAATCCGTTTGATAACAGCACGAAATTTCTATTTCCTGAAACAAAAACCCGTTTAATAAACAACATAAAACTCTATTTCCAAGGAATAGAAATCCATTTTTTTAGAAATAAAATAAAAAAAAAAAAAATTTGAAAAATTCATAAAAATCTTTTAAAAAATTTTGAAAATCCCAAAAATTTGAAAAATTCCAGAAAAAATCATCAAAATGTCGAGAAAATAAAAAAAATTCAGATTTCGGGAAAATAGGAAATTTGTTGAAATTTTTCAAAAAAAAATAAGAAATAAAAAATTTCAAAACTTCACAGAATTGCTTAGAATACCAGTGGTCATTGACTTTTAGTGAAATTTAAATTTTTTTAGGTTCCAAAAAAAATTAAATTTTTTTAGGTTCCAAAAAATTGCTTAGAATACACGTGGTCAACCATTTCAAGAGAAATTTAATTTTTTTGAGATTTTCAAAAAAAATTAAAAATTTTAGAAATTTCAAAACTTCATAGAATGGCTTATAGAATACCTGTGGCTACCCACTTTGAGCGAAATTTAAATTTTTTTAGGTGCCGAAAAAAAAATCAAAAAGTGAAAAAATGAAAAATTTCAAAACTTCATAGAATGACTTAGAATACACCAGAACCATCCACTTTGAGCGAAATTTAAATTTTTTTAGGTACAAAAAAAATATTAAAAATTAAAAATTTGAAAACTTCACATAATGGCTTAGAATACTTCTAGCCACTCACTTTGAGTAAAATATAAAATTTTTGAGGTGCCCAAATGGTATTTTCTATTTTTTGCTTTTTTATTTCATCACCTAAAAAAACATTAAATTTCACTCAAAGTTGGTAGCCACAGGCATTCTAAGCCATTCTGAGAAATTTTCAATTTTTTTTATTTTTTTTCAACAGCTAAAAAATTTAAATTTCCCTCAAAGTATGTGACTACAGGTATTCTAAGCCATTCTATGAAGTTTTAAAATTTTTTATTTTTTAAATTTTTTTGGGGAATCTAAAAAAAACTCATTTCTCTCGAAATGGGTGACCACAAACATTCTAAGCCATTCTATGAAGTTTTGATGTTTTAATTTTTTAATTTTTTTTGACACCTAAAAAAAATTAAATTTCACTCAAAGCGGGTGGCCACAAATTGTGAAGTTTTGAAATTAAATTTTACGTTGGATTCGTAACGTTACGTATGCCCGCACACAAATTCCAGTCAAATTAATGCAAATGGCCAAGCACTGGAATGGGTCTTCAGCATTCAACCACCATCGTTCTCGATATTTGCTCTCAATATTTGTGAGTATGCATCGTTCCGCATAATATCGCAAAAGCTTATGGAGAAAAGTAAACCAAGCACATCACATTACAAGAGCCAATATAGGAGATCCCAAAATGCCACGTCACATTACAAGAGCCAACATAAAAAATCCTCAAATACAAAATAATGGAAATACATTAGAAAAGTCAAAAACACATTTTCTTGGAATCTCCGCCATATTATTATCACTTGCCAATTGATTGGCAATTCTTTTCCTAAGCATGTTGATCTCAATATCCTCCTCTGTTGATGTATAGTCAATAACCTCATCTTGTGCACTTCCAAACGAGTACTTTGAATCACCATATTGGGAAAAGTTCTTATCCATCTTGTCTTGATCACGGATATAATTATGAATAGCACAATATGCAATTACAATACATGACTGCTTTTGAATTGAAAATGAAGGCATGTGTTTCAAAATGAGAAAGCGATTCTTTAACACCACAAATGATCTCTCAATAACATTCCTTAGTGAAGAATGCCTATGGTTGAATAATTCTCTTGCTGTTGTTGCCCGCCTCACTCTACCCCTAAAATCATTAATATGATACCGTTTACCTTTGAAAGGAGTCAAAAATCCCGGAGCTGCAGCATAACCAGAATCTATCACGTAGTATTTGCCTAGCAAAAGGTATTCATATATTGATCATGATTCGCAAATGCAATACAATTATAAAGAAAATTATCTCTTGAAAAATAAGCAAATACCTAGTGGAGGTCGAGGAAATTGTAAACGATGTGTCTCGAGTATTGCCGAGAGCACCCGACAATCGTTGGCAGAGCCTTCCCAACCAGCATACACAAATGTAAATTTCATATCAAATAAACAAACACACATCACATTCTGAGTGGTAATTCCTTTCCTGCCTCTAAATGGGATCTGTTTCGACACTGGTACAGAAGCATGAATGTGAGTGCCATCAATAGCGCCTATGCAGCCCTATCATCAGCAAAGACTAGCATTATACAAGATTATCAACAAAATGTAACTGACAATGTAAAGGAATGTATGCAAATCGTACCTTGAAGTAAGGATTATATTTAGGATTGATAAGAATTTCTTCTGGGACAACATCAAATGAAGGTGGTACGATAATTTCTCTTGCCAAATTCAGAACTGCTTGCAACACTTTAGCAAAATACTTGCTGATAGTTTGTCCCGAATGTTGGAATCTCTCACATAAATCTCTATTCGAGTTCTTGTGACAAATCATAGATAAAAATATCCCAACTTGTTCGTCTACCTTAATATATCGACTATCTGCCAATCAACCCCTTTCCTTCATTAAATCACAAAGGTTGAGAAAAACATGTCTCTCCATTTGAAAAGCTTCATATATCCTATCTAAATGTCCATAAAAAATCTCTCTTATCCATTCAGGCCCTGACAATTTACTGTCCTTAATAGGTTCTCTAGTGTGCATAGACATGTTCATCAAAACAGTACACATCCATGCTTTCAGTATATTAAGTTCAAAATCATCGAAGACCTATTCAATTGGTTCAACTAATGCTACTGGACCATTAATGCTTCTACTTTCACCCCTCCATATTACCTATGCCCCTCGCATACGAAGAACATAAACACAACAAATAAGTCGAATCATCAACAGCAGCCACAACGTCATCATAGTTCCATAATTAACAATAGCCACGGCATCATAGTTGCATAATTAAAAACAAACCAAAGACATCATAGTTCCATAAATAAAAACAAACCAAAGTATCTCAAGGACACAAGTCATTAAGTGAAAATAAAACAAACATGAAAAAGTCATCGTAGTTCTCAACATCTATTCAAAGAGATTCAAGAAGACCGCGTCTCCTTTCAGGTAAAGATAGGACGAAACCCTCTCTCCAATTGACACTAAGGCATGCTTGGTTCATAGCTTTGTTGTAAAGATTCTGCTCTAAGTCAGGCATGTCATTTAAAATAGCAACCATGGCTCCTATGGAGTAGGGGTTCTCGGGTGGAGCGGCATGTGAGGTGATGGAGCCACTTGTTGATTGACTCGCCTTGGACTTGATCATATCTTGAATGGCTTTGCAGGTGCTAGTAATATCATATGTGCTACTCTTTCTCCTCCTCTTGGAATTTGGAGTCCTATCCAACTTATGCTTCTCACGAACTTGCGTGGCACTCACGTCAGGTGTGAAGACTCCATCACTAAGTTCGTTTGGATCACCTTCCAAAGCACCACCACCATTGTCACCACCACTACCATTGTCTTCCCCCTCTGACACCACCAAGTATTCTGCATTTCCTGCTGGGTAATCCCCAGTAGCATATGTATCGCCAAACATGATACACAGATCGGGATATTGAGAAAACCCATCCTTTCTAAATTTAGCCCATTCAATGTTATCCTCCAATTTCAAAAATTAGTGACATACGTGAGCGACATCATCGAAACATACATCCACAATTAGAACAAAATGACCCAAGTAAATTGATACCTTGATGTGATCATCCCATACACTTGGATCCTCCACAATAATCGTTTTGTTAACATGATCCCATCCAAATCCAGATTGTGAAATAAGCTTCTTATAACTCCCATACTGTCTCCTCAATTTGTTTGTCCTGTTCTTCAACTGAACTACAGTAAACCGGAATGTTGTTTTTTTATTGAACTTGGTAACTATGTTATTCCACCCTACTTTGTTATAGATAGTAGTGGTGCGATTTCCCTTTTTTACCTCTTCAACCAATAAGCTTATAAGCAAATTGGTTAAAGGCTCAGTTCACTTTGCCACAAATGCCTTTTTTTGGGATGCCATTTACCCTTAACTGGTTGAACATCAAATGAAGCACATCATATGGTGTACCAATTCAAATGCGGAAGATTTGATGTAAAGAGCCATATCATTTACAATTTGAACCATTCGATGTACATGTGCTTTAATGTTGAGTGTTCTAATAGATAATTAGCGCTAACTTTATTGTTTGAGAAATTAAGAAGAACTCAACAGAAGTGCAAATGATGTAGGAGTATACTGATATATTCTGGTAAAATTTCATAAATGGAAAACGAAAAGGAAAGTAAAAAACCAGACTTTATTTGCTAAGAACACCTGAGCAGCTAGAGTGTGGAGAGAAGTCCAGGTGGCTCTCCCGAGTTCTCCTTTACTTGCAGGTGCAGCAGCTTGTACCTGAAAAAAATATTTAGTTAAAGTTTCAAACAGGCAACTAATCTTGACGAACTCAAAACTGAAAGTACAAGACTAGAACAGAAGGATAGGAAACCAGAAAAACCAAAACAAAGACCAACGCCCGGTGGTTTTCCACAGAGAGCAACATGATTAGCATCATAATGATTGTCAGTAATGTCCATAAGGGGGGAAGAAATAAAAATATTTGCATAAAGAAACCGATAGTATATGAAAAGGGATAAGTATATAGCTCATTAATAAGAATAATCACTGGAAATTTTCGTATATGATCAAGAAATGAAGTTTGCTTTTTTCCTCTCCCCTGTTGTGCTTAATTATAGTATGAAGCTACACTTGCACTATGGTAGAAAAGTATAAGAGAGAAAATGGCATAGTACTAGTCATCAATCATATTTCAACATTCTTGAAATTCAATAAGGTTTACATGCCATAAGAACAGCACCATATGAAAGTTACAGCAGCAAATAGAGTTTTGGAATGGCAACTAGTTCTCGATGTACAATACAAATTTCTAGCAGAGGCTGAGGAAAAGAAGAGAATGGCTGAGGAAAGAATGTCTAGATCAACCACTGCTTGGTCAAATTTGAAGGCTCAATTCTTCTAAAACTTTAAGATTGCAATCAGGCCACGAAGCAATTGTTCACTTTTGAAGCGTGACAGTTCAGAGAATTACAAGTTAATAATTGCAATTAGGCCCTATGCGAACGCCCAACAGATCATGTTACACTCTCAAATCCCACGACAGCAATTCAATCAACTGACAAAACAAGGGACGCATACAAAGCAATCACGACAACATCAGCCCCCAAATCAAACACTAAAAACAACCAAATTTTTCTCAAACTGACCGAGGGAAAGCAACGAACGCCAAACTCCCACGAATGGTCATGCGCAAAAGGCAAAGTCACAGGGATGGAAAACTGAAGTTAAATTTACTACAATATTATTGCATTTTTTGCTAGCTATCATCCAAAAGGGGAATGATGCGTATGAAGTCTGTTAGCCATTCTTGTTCCCAATCCAGTTAGGGAAACCTACGTTAATGTTGAACGAGGTTTCAAAAAATTGCACTGAAATCATTCTATAGAAATCTTCCTCCATTCACAGAATTCATAATATTCGGACAACTCCCAAGCAGTGGAAGACTTCGGAGATGCATCGGAGATGCACATCAATTTTTAAAAAACACAAATCATCAGAGTTAAATCAACAAGATTCGCAAATTTCAGAACAGTTGAAGAACTCCCGATCGAAGATTTCAAAGAAGAAATTGCATACCTGAGTTGAACTTCGAAGAATTTTGACACGAACACTTCGAAGAAGTGGAAATCGAACCCGACTGCGAAATTCCCAAAATCAAATCACTAAAAAAATCGGGCGAAACACTGGCTTTCAAAAATAGAAACCCATTTACTTCACCAATTTGGAGTTGGCTACCAATTATGGAACAACTGCTCAAAGGGTCGAATGTTCCCAAGCATCGCGATCGCTACATCTTTCAGCTTATTAAGAGGTCCCCATTCAATATCCCGAGCATGTTAATGCGAACCGACTAATCTCATCCAACCCAAACCCTAGCAATCGACGAGTCCACACACCACAAATTCTTGAGAAACAAACACCCCAAAAACTAAAGGAAACAAACCGACTTACCACAAATCCTAAACAACCAAATTTTTCCCATATCCGGGCAACGGCGAAGCTCAACCGCCCACGACGAGGTCAGCCACCGCCCAGATCCGACGACAAACGAGCTCGACCGGGCCACTTTGGGCGAGGCCGCCGGGTGGGAGCGAGCGTTCGCCTGAGCCGGGCGGGTCGAGAAGACGCCCGATCCGGGCGATGGCGAGCCTCGACCGCCACCCACGGCGAGGCCGGGCCGACCCCCCGATCACGGCGACTTCCAAATCCAAAAGAGAGAGATAAGAGGAGATTTGCACACGATCGGAGCTTACGTGGAGCAGGAGCGAGCGGCCCCGGGCTTCCTCCTCGGTCCCGAGCGAGCGAACGAGTGGCCCGGCCTCTCGACGGCAAATTTAAAGAGAGAGACGAGTAAGAGAGAGCTCAAGGAGACGAGAGAGAGCTCACAAAGAGAGAGCCCAAGGAGACGAGAGAGAGTGTTGAAGAAAAACGATTTCCTGGAATGAGTTCTCACTTTTGGTCCAGAAACGAAAAACCTGGTTTTTTTCTGATTCTCATTTCTGGTCCAAAACGAGTTCTAGAACAAAAACTTGTCCCGGAAATAGAAAAATTAAATTGCGTTAACAAATGGGTTTCTGATCCAAAACTGATTTCAAGAGCAAAAACCAGTTCTGGACAGAATCGAAATGGTTATCATGCGGTACCTAAAGAGCTTCCGAATAGCGCTGTCACTGTGTGGATTGAGACTCCCTGTGCGTCAGTCACTCACGTCAGCCAACAATTTCCCAACGCCACGTTGATGAAGAAGAGCACATGCGGCACGTTGCTCTCCACCTCTATTTTTACTCACCCAAAAACTCGCAAATTTCATATTGGCTTCAATTGAAGCCCATATTGAATCCTCACGACTTCGATCGCTAATTTGCCTCCAGCATGGATGTTCCGTTATGGCCAACGCCCAATCCCTTGCAGAACCCTCTCTATGTGTGGTGGCTGGTGAGTGGCGGCAATGATCCTAGGGTAGGCAAAATTAATCGGCGTCCATCATAGATTTGCTAATGAAGGCAAGCTTGAGTCTCAACTCTTTGATTTATTAAAGAGTCCACAGGTTGTCTCCGCCCAAGTACAGGCAAAATCCACTTGTGTGATGTCACTACGTTATTGCCTTGATTACCGCGCTCCTTGATGGTTTGTATGTTCATGAGCGTGTGCATGTGCTGAAAACCTAGCATTAAAAGATGAACGAAAAGCCTCGCAAATATATAAACTCACGGTTATGTATTTTCAACGTCAAGTTTCTTTACATATAAAAGTTTCTCGAGAATTGCACTTTTTTTCACTGTTTATTCAAAGAATTCGGGCTTAAATGAGCTCAAGGTAACTTTCTTTTGTACAAAAATGACCTAATACTGAAAAAAAAAAAAATCTCAAATTTTAGCCTTTATCCCAATTATATCCTAAACTTTTTTTGTCTCATAAAAAATCATAAACTTTTACTTTTGTCCCAATCTACCACCGTTAACTTTTCCGCCCAATATTACCGTTAATAATTATTTTAATATTATATTTTTTCAAATTTTTTTTACTTTTATTTTTTCTTTTCTTTTTCCTTTCCTTTTCTTTTTTTTTTCTCTTCATCTTCAACCTCTGGCCGGTCGTCGATCCGGTAACCAGCTAGAGGCAGGGGCCAGCAAGGCTCGACCTCACCGATGTTGGGCGAGGTCGGCCTCACCCACCCCTAGCGAGGTTCGTCCACACCGTGGTCGGCGAGGCTCGGCCTTGCCCAATGTCGGCGATGTCGAGTCTCGCCAGCGGCCGGCAGGTCAAGCCCTTGCCAAATTTGGCGAAGTCGAGCCTCGCCAAATCTGGCGAGGGCTCGGCCCCGCGGGCCACTAGCAAGGCTCGACCTCGCCAGGGGTGGGCAAGGCCGACCTTGCCTAACATCGGCGAGGTCGAGCCTCGGTGGCCTTCGCCTCTGGCTGGTCGCCGAACCGGTGACCGGCCAAAGATTAAAGGTGAAGGGAAAAAAAAAAAGAAAAGGAAAGGAAAAATAAGAGGAAAAATAAAAAAATTGAAAAAATAAAAGATAATATTAAAATAATGGTAATATTGGATGGAAAGGTTAACGGTGGTAGATTTGGGACAAAAGTAAAAGTTTGGGGTTTTTTATAAGACAAAAAAAGTTTAGGATATAATTGAAATAAAGACTAAAGTTTGGGGTTTTTTTTTGTATTAGGCCATAGAAAAATGCATGCGTACTCATCACGTAGTTTGTGAATTTCGTATGTGCAACGCAAATTTCTACTGTGATGAAATGAGCATTGAGATATTAAGTAAGGTAATTTCACTAATTAAAAGATGGTGAAAAACTTTAAGGAAGTTCTGAGAAATGTGTCACTTGAGCTGGCTCAAGAAGAATATGCCATCTCCAAGCAGCTTGCTCAACATGTTGTTGCTTGAAACTTGTAAGAACACTTGAATTCAATGCTCAATTTGTTTGTAAAGTGATGTCCGCATTCTGGTCATTCCAATGCAATGTTCATAATAAGTTGCATCTATGTCTGTTAAGGTAGGACAATTTTAGCTAATATACATGACAATGGCGACAGTTGGCTACCCTGCGGAACAAATTGATGGACTATGTTAAGTTATGACATTTTTTGTACTGCATATTGTGTCGATAAGTTGCTTTGATCTTCTTGTGGTCATGAAAGCATAGATTAGAACGGGACAAAATTTGATAATGGATATGTGTTCACCTTGATGGAGAACTATGGTTTGGAAATCATCCAAATGAAATTATGGAGGAAATGATAATCCTACTAAACCAAAAGTCGACTTGCTTGAAGCAAATGATTTGGTGACGTAATAACCAAGATCATTTGCCAAGCTAATATTGCAACACCCCCACCTCAAGGTCATAAACGTAACATCCCGCTCATTATTATCTTTTATTACACACAAACGGAAGCATTACTCGAGACAATCACAATCAATATACAGCGAAAATAAGACAAGCAGCATCGTGAGCAAACCTTATGTTTACAAAGCATGCAAACATGTTTTAACAAGTCCTTCGGGTCATGGAAAACAATACATATTTTCATAATCGATTATGAATAGCAAATCTTGACTTGGGTTATCCTGTACCCACTATGGCTTCTCGCTTCTCGCTTTCTTCACCTTCACCCCGATCCCGTCCGCCTGGCCATCTCACATCCCACCCGTGGCTCTATCCTGGAGCCGGCCCACCCACACTGCCAAAGCACCGTTGAACCTACGCTCGGATGAGGCACTAAGTTCGTTAGGCCCTCATCAAACATCACAAGTATCGTGATTTGACGGTAGGCGTGGTCTTTCTGATATTTATCACGGTGAGCATTTCAGCTCTCGGCTTCACGGGATTGCCAACGCGGGTTGGGGGAGATGCCATCCCTACGGACCTGAAAAAAAAAAGAGAAACAACGGGGGATGAGTCGGGGAGACTCAGCAAGTGAAAATTTTACTAACAGGCGAGGACATATCAATCGTCATTACATGAAACATTTCTTACCGTACCGGCCTCCGTGGCCGATCAAACAACGATAGGCATAGCAAGCATAAAACAAGGATTCCAGGCATGGCTAAGTCACGGTTTACCTCATGTGTCACGCCTCGGTTTCTAATTCGTGTTAGATAACATACAAAAACACGAAATAAGACAAACTTGTTATAGAGAATACAACATCGGAACACCAAGAACCAAGAGCGGGGAAAGCTCGTGATACAACGTATTTCAACGTCATTTCCCGGTAGTAAAATCTCACTTACCCTTTGATAAAACAAGAACTAAAGAGTAGAGAACGGGTGGAAAGGCGACGGTCTCGGTCTCGAACAACTCTCGGTAGTGGCTTTTCTTTCTCTCTCTTGGCTCTCGGCTTCTTCTCTCTCTCTATCTCGGCACTCTCTCTCTTCTCTTGGTCAATTCTTGTAAGTGGAAAAAGTGAGCCAAAACTCTCTAAAGGGTTCTATTTATAGAGGAAGCAAGCTAGGGTTTTGGATGATGCGTGCGCATATGTCATAGGGGGTATGAGGTATGCGCATGTGTCATCGGGACGATGAGGTAAGCGCGCGCATCATCCCTTCATTAATAGCCCATAAATCTCTCTCTCTCTCTCTCTCTCTCTCTCTCTCTCCTCAAGCTTGGCCGTGGGTCTCCTCTCCCTCTCCCTTGGTCAATTCTTGATGACCAAGGCTCATAATGGTTTCATAAATTGCCATAATGGTAAGTTGAAAATGAAGGCCAAGCAATAAATGGATGCAATGATGGTATGGATAAGGTTTGACTTAGTCAAACTTTCTAGGGTTTTCTCAATTTGGCTGATTTCCATCCCAATTTGCTCGGATCAAACGGGTTTCGCAAAATACGCACGTAACGTTCAAAACGAACCCCGCATCATAATAAATCTCAAACTTTTCCCAAGGGTTTTTCCATAATAAAATACGTCTAAAAATCTCATTCAACCTGAGATTCGGCACGGAAATGTCCTTAAATATCACCAAAAGACAACAAGTCAATATTCCAACGTTTTTCATATAGTAATTGATAAATCTTTGAAATTTGACAAAACCGAACAGTTTTGCACTGTTCACAAAATCAGACTTGAAAATATAGTAAATGAACTCCGAAAATTCTCAAATTTGAATATGTCATAAACAAGGCCTTAACAAACATTTTTCATGAAAAACACAAAATATGAATCTCTTTGTAAACACCATTTTTAGTAGCTCAAAGACAGACTAAAAACAGTTCGCTGGAACAGAATTCTTGTTTTTTTCAAAGTAAGCTATGTCCAGAATTCAAATCGTCTCAAAAAATTCTCAAATTTATGTACCTTATAGAAAAAGACGTTCTCAACAACTTTTGTGAAGGAAACTTTTCCAAAATCGGCCCAGAAAAACTTGTAGAAAATAAAGACAGTGTGAACATCACCGAAATACCCATTCTGGGCAGTTTCATACGGTCCGAAAATCAGGCCATCGTACCACTCATATCAACTCCAAAAATTCTAAAATTAAAGTATGTAAAACTTCAAGATGTTTGGAACAACTTTCAAGAAGAAAATGTTTGGAAATTCGGACTACAAAAGTCTCCCCAAAAATAACAAAACGAAGGGGTACCGAGGATCCGAAATACAGTTTTCCAAAACAAGAGAAAATAATTTAGTTCTGATTGGAAAACCACAATAGCCATTTCTCAGGGACTGAAATTGAGGATGTTACAAATATTGTGGTTAACATGAAAGAATGAGTGGTATGATGAGGTTCTACTAAGCATGTATGTAAAAACATAATTCTTTATACTCCTACATTTATATTAAAGGAATTAGAAGAAAATATTTTTCTTGGTGATTCAAGGCCTACTCAAGTTCTTGGAAAAGAGAAAATTCTTCTTAGAATTACGTATAAAATGATGTTGACTAGTTGAGAAACTTTTTAGCAAATGTTCCTTTGGGAATGAAACGACACATTCTTTTTCCAGACATTGTAATTGCCAACAGGCAATAGCCATCACAAAGAATGAAACTTTTCATGGTAAAAAGAGATACATCCGATTGAGATATGATGTGGTAAAATAATTGGCTAAAGATGAAATTATATCCATCAATTACGTAAAGTCAGAAGTGATTTTGGCCAATCCTCTGACTATAGACATCGAGGGGAATGAAACAAGCTAGTTGAAGAAAATCAACAATTATGGCAACCCAACCTATATGATTGACGATCCCATAAATTAGATTTATCTAGGTAATAATAAGTCACTTGTTCATGTAGTGATGATATGGTAAAATTGGTATCCCCCTAAGGTGAGAATAGTGCAAGACTGTAATGAAAAAGAGGTTGAGCTAAGCTCTTAATGAATTTCATAGTCATTTATGGTGATGTATTAAACTGCAGATTACACTTGATGAAATTACCTATATAAGTGTGGAGTGAGGTCACTTCTATGAAAATTATGAGCAATAATCTTTAGAGCACTTCTGAATGAACCAAACACACAAATGGCCTATTAGAGCAAAACCACATTGAAGGACAAACCTTGTGGAGGGTGTAATGTGAGTGGTGAAAATTATGATTCACAAAATAAATTGTTGATTCATAAAAGTTTCAAACTTTACCAATACCTTGGTGAATTATATTTCATTCTTTCTAGCGCTAGTTCATAACTTAATAAGCACCGGTTCCAATGCATTACGCTCTAATAATCCAACATTATTTTATTTCCTCTTGAAATATGTAGGGGATTGTTGGATATTTCGATAGTTTTAAAATATTGAAAATGATTTTTTTTGTAATGGTTTTTATCGTTGTAAATTTGTAATGGTTTTGCAACGACAATATGAATTGGTCCTTTCGCCATCCCACCTAATAGCTTTATAATGTTTTGTAATGTTTAATTTATTTCTTCATAAACTCTTCATTATTTTATTATGGCTATATAACGGTCATGTTCTTCTTTAATTACCAATTGATTTATAACAGTTTCCAAATGGCTCTCTCTTTCTTTAGGTATAAATAGTTACTTTGAACATAATTGGAAAGTGATATTGATTTATCAACACTAGAATATCCTTATTTCTCTTTTCTTATCTCATTACGTGTTTTTCTTTTCTTTATTGTGTTATACACATAACATCATTTCTGTTGCTTCTAATATTCAGTGCGGAGTACTGAAGAAGGTCTATTATATCTTGAGAAGATAGCTACTAAAGCATTACACATCGAGTTTCATACTTCAAGGGGTGGAATTATCTTAAAGATAGTATTTGCACGCCTCAAACAATTAATCTTATTTTCTCATCTTTTATAATAAATTTATTACAATTGTTATTTTTTTCATATTATCTAATATTTTTTCCAACTAATAAGACAATAAATGCTCAAGAATTTGCGTGAAAAGAGGGATTTACAAATGTTATCAAGATGAGAATGAATTATTTAGTTTCTTGATGGTCAAAAAGAATATTTATATATCGAGCTTTACCAGGACACATTTGCTATAAAAAACAACGATGATCGTGAAAAGTGAAAACCCCTTTGCTTGGTGTACTATCGGACTTTAATTAGTTTAGTCATGAATAAGTAAGTAATGCTTGAACATATAAGAATCGAGAAATAGATGAGCATTAGGAGGACATATAATTTATGGTGTGACGAATTCAATGGTCATTCGGAAGCAAAAAATATTGAAAACGTCTGACCATCAAATAAATTTCCTCAATTAATTTTTTATTATTTTTATTATTTGGGATTTTTTTTGGATTTTTCATTATAAAAATATTTAAATTGATAGTTTTAGGGGAAAACCGGTCTGGGCCAATCGTCAGACTTGCACATCAACCCCTAATATTACTCCGCCAAAAAATAAATAAATAAAACAATTTTCTTGATAAAAACATAAAAAAATAAAAACAATTTTGGTTAGTCTAATGATAGAGAGGCGGGAGGTTTAAAATTTATCACAACCTTGTCCTGGTGTGTTTTGCTTTCCACCATTTTTTACATGGAAATTCTTTTTTTTGAATTCCTTGAAATTCGAGTATCGAAATCGAACAGAATTCCTAGGAAAAGATCAATTGAAAGGTGAAGCAAGCAAGAGCAGGTAAAAGCATAGAAAGCGTCTCTTTTCCGTGCATGAACAGAAAAGAGGGACGAGGCACTGACTGTCTGACACCGAAGGAGACGGCATCAGCAGTCGCACCAAAGTCTCATCCTCCAGACCGATTTTCCTAAAACTATATAATTTAAATATTTTAATAACGAAAAGTCCAAAACAGCAGTTTTTCCAAATTTCTTGAGGTAAAAAGGAATCCATTGATGGTCAGGCGTTTTCATTAATTGCTCTGGAAAATGGAAGAGCCGTCGGGTCTTACTTCTAATAAAACAAAGGAATGACAAACGGAGTGAATGAAGATATTTGGATGTATGTATACCAGAAGGAGGGAGGGAGTTTTAGTTTTGGTTGGATTCTCTTTTGGTTTAACCATTTTGAAAAAGTGTTGATTTCATTTCGCAATTTCTCTATTTCGGTGAAATTAAAATACATTTTCATAGAAATTGATAGTGGAATTATACATATTCAAGGGCAACTGAATTATACTACTATACATTCTTTTTTTTACAATTTTAATTTGGCCAGAAATTTTTTTAAAGAAAGTTGGCAAGGACTTAAGTGAGTACGTACGCCTCACTTAGCCCAACAAATTTGGGCTACAATAAATGCGCCTAGAACAAGCATATCCAATGTATCGCAGCATGCTTAAACCATTTATACCGTAGCACTGTAATGCTTGCTTACATATATTGGAGAACAACATGTTTTTGCAAAATAGAAAACAAAGGCGATTTTCGAGTGCTATTCCGCCTTGAGTACAAACATTGCTTACATATTATAGAACAACTAGTATTCTTCACTCACCTTGAGTAAACAACAACATACTGAAGAATGAGGTGAGGTTCTGGTAATAATTTTGAAAAGAAAGGACAGAGAGAGGGGACAGAGCTGCTAAAACGTCCCTATCTCTCCCGTCCAGTCCAACTTGGTGAAGATCTTTAATCCCCTCTCCCAAAAAGCCAAAACAAAAGCCTGCAACGCGCCTGATTTCTTCGAGAAACTGAAACAGCAGTTCTGTCCTCTTTTTCTCTCCGTTAATTACTCTCTATCCGTCTTCTCCCTCTCTCTTCGTTAATTATAAGGGTAATGTTAAAATATATTTCGATTTTGTGTTTAATTAGGAAAATTTCTCATTTCATGTAAATTTTTTATTTTAAGTAAATTACCTAATTGAATAGTTTCTTAATTGAAAAATATTTTTAATTGAAAAAAAATTTCCTAAAATGAGTTTTCCTAATTTGGATCTACTTCTTATCTATAAATAAAAAAGGAATGTTATTTATGAAAATCATCAAAGAGGAGCTTCTGTTACTGAATTACATCCTGAAAATATCCGAGTGTTTTGTTGCCGATTAAATCTTGTGATAAGAATTTGTGTTAATTCTTTCATGAGATTAAGAGATTATTTCGCGAAAAATTGTGGAGCTAAATATAGCGCGAGTTATTTGATATAATTGGGATTTAGGAAACACTTAAAGCATTTTAGTAACTCGAGTGTGGTTATAATCTCCGTTGTATTACTTGATTTACAGTAGAATTTGCTGTTGCTCTTCCTGTGGACGTAGATTACTATGACTGAATTACATAAATTTAGTGTTTGATTTATTTTTTTATTTTATCAATTTTATTATTTGATCACTTGACTTTCGCAATCAGTAGGATTGGTGAGACTCGACTATTTGAGTAAAGTGGGCTGCTTTAGCCACAAGAGTTTCACATCGGCCGATGATGTCTCTGATTGACAAGGCGCTCGATCTCTTTGCATCCATTCTCTCTCTCTCTTCGCCTTTCTTGGAAAAGAGAAAAATGAATGTGTTAATGAATGAATCCATTCACACAGCTCAAGAATTTGCATGGAAAGGAGGACTATTATCAAGTGCAAAATCCCTTTGCTTGGTGTACTCGAAGTCTTTAAATTAGTCAGTCATAAATAGGTGCTTAAAACATGAAAGAATTGAGAAATAATAGGTGAGCATTATTAAGCATGGACGTACAATTACTAGCTCGGATGTATAACGACCGGTGAATGAAGGCGATCAGTGGCTATACGGAAATGGAGGCTATTTTCGTCCCATAATATGATTAATTCATTTAGGGTGCATCATTAAACCAACAAAGCCTTAATCATCTAATTTAAATTTAAAATGGCGGGTGGCAAATTTGTTCAGTTCAGTTCTTTTCTTTTCTTTTTATTTTTTTGTTTCTATGCAAGGTCAAATTATCGTAATTGAAAATAATTTTTGAGTGGGTTTTACCATTTTGATATTTTACCTGTCGAAGGAAAATTATTTTCAGGAACGGTGGCAGAGAAAGACGACCTTTCGATGGGAGACGGGAGAGAGGACAGAGGAGAGACGGGAGATTCATCAAATCTTTTCCTCGGGTTTGGTAAAAGACCCAATCGACAGTCAATAGCTCAGTCGATCAGACAATTAATCTTTGATGCGCGTCCCACCTACAAAACCTAAAAACCTCACCTATTTATGAACAGAAAGATAAAATATCGGACAATCGACAACAACGTTCAAGAATTTGCACGAGGAAGCTGACCATCAACCGTCGAAGAAGCAGCCCGCGAAGAGGAAGGGCGGTGACGCCGATGACGACAGGGCCGAGGTGGTGGTGCGGCATATTAGTAAGAGCCGGTTAAGTTTTAAGCTGCTCTTGAGCAAGAGAGATGACATCTACTTTGGACACGATTAACTTTGGCAAAAGATGAAAGAAGATGAGGAAGAAGGGGAAGGACAAAATAGTAAATTTGTAATTATTTAAAAAGATGAGGTATATTTTTCAAATTTGAGAGAAAAAGAATATTTGTCAGCTTCGAGCCGCACTAGGAAGACGAAGCAGAAGAGGGGCTTTGGACCTTGTGCTTGACCAATTTTCCTGAGAAGTATTGAATGCCCAGAGCCAGTAAGCACATGCTCTTCTCAGCTTTTTATTTATGCCCGGAGAGGCTTTGAACAAAATGTTAAAAGCCAGTAAGTATTGAAGGAAACTTTTTATTTTAAAGGAATTTCGAATTTACTCGTTGCTGATTCTTTTAAATTATGGCCTTCCAATAAAACCCGATAAAATAGAAGAGGTTGAGCTTTGACTTCCAATAAAACCCAGGAATGACAAGAGACGGAGGGAGTGGAAAGTATTGGATATATACCATACGGACGAAGATTTATTATTATTTTTTTATCTGTCCTAGAGTGAGATTTAGTTTTGGGTAGCTTCTTTTGGTTAAATCCTTTTCAAATAGGGTCGACTTCATTTCACAATTTCTCAATTTAGATGAATTTAAAATACACTTTCATAGATATTGATAGTGGAATTACACATTCAAGGGCAACTTAACTATAAAATCTTTTTTTTTGGCTAGAAAATTTTTTATTGGGCATTTCGTTTTTAATATAAAGAAGAAGAGATTGAGAGAACAATTTTCATTGAATATGATATTTGAATATAAATACAATGGGAAGTGGGTGAAATTTTTATTTTATTTTTTGGTCATCAAGTGCATCATTAGTTTAATGCCTAAGAAATGAGAAAATGACCATTACCTTAAACAAATTAAACGGAAATTGAAAAATCACTATGTTTTATTATGTTAAATAGAAAATCACAGTACAAACATCTTGATTTTGAAAATTAAGTAATAACGCGAAATTTGAAACTCTTCTAAAGCCAAAAACACCAACGTCGACGAAAAGAAGAAGAAGTATGTTTAAATGTAAAAATTGAAAAGGCAGAAAGAGTGGGGGGATGGAAATTAGATTAGCATTCACTGCTGCTAAGTAATTAAATAAGGGTCGAGGCCCCCTAAATCACGTTATGACCATACGTCAATGCAAAAAAGGCAGAATTTAGAGAGTCAAGTTGATTTTCTTTTTGGGGTTAATTAAAAAAATATATCAATTTTAGGTAGAAGGATAATTCTAATCCGAACTTTTTTATATCTTATAAAAAAACATCAATTTTAGATTGAAGGACAATTTTGATTTGAACTTTTTATTGTCCTGTAAAAAAATATCAACTTTAGATTAAATAACAATTCTGGCCTCAACTTTTCTTTGTATCTAAAAAAACACTAATTTTTACTTAAATCTCAAATCTGGCCCCCGCTAACTTAGAATTATTTATTATCTAACTTGACTATTCCACTTTAGTAATAAAATCCGCGTGGCTTGCTGACTGAATTTAAAATAATATTTATTGTCTTATTCTTTGAGCCATAATTTGAAGAATAACGATGAAACTGTTCGTCTCTTTCACTTCACCAGTAAGTAAAAAATATCTCTAAATTGAATCTCTCTAGTTAGATGTAATCTGAAGCTAACCACTGCTTGTCAACATATGCCATGGATGAGATTCGCCAAACTCACCACTATAACCTTTTTTTTTTCAAATAATGGTGATTTTAGACAGAAAGTCAATGAGAGGCCAGATTTGAGATCATGATAAAAGTTGGTGATTTTTTATGAGACAAAAAAAATTTGAGACCATAATTATCATTCGACCTAAAGTTGATAATTTTTTACGGGATAAAAAAATTCGGTTTAGAATTGTTTTTCAACGTAAATTTGATATTTTTTTATAAAAATAAATTCGGATTAGAGTTATTTCAACTTTAAGTTGATGGATTTTTTTTGAAATTAAGCCTTTTTTTAGGGCCTTCTTATGACGAAAGTACTATCATATTCATCTCTCTCTCTCTTTCTCTCTCTCTCTCTCTCAAATTCCTCAGATCCTCCTCACCTCTCCCTCACTCTCCCATATCTCATGCCGATTGACATCCTGCTACCTCAAACCGGAACCGCGCCCAACGACTACGCTGGAGAAGAAGAATCCGGCTGCATTTCAATCCTTCATGGTGATGAATGCTGGCGAAGGGACTGGGGTTCCAACTATTAGAGGGGGGAGCGGAGGAGGCGCAATCATTAATGGTCCTCGAAGGACCAGATCGTACTCCTCCAAAGCATGGCTGAATTTCAAGACCAGAAAAAAATGGATTGCCTACACAATTTCCTCGTTTTTAACACTTTCGTTCAAGATAATAAGGTAATCTTCGAGTACTCTTACGAGCCATGTGAAATAAAAACCAAGATGGCGATGTTGAAGAGGAGGTTGCCTAAAGGAATAACGAAGAGTGACTTTGTTACGATCCTGCTACCTCAAACCGGAACCGCGCTCAACGACTACGCTGGAGAAGAATCCGGCTGCATTTCAATCCTCCATGGCGACTAATGCTGGCAACGAGACTGGGGTTCCAACTATTGGAGGAGGGGAGTGGAGGAGGCGCAATCATTTGTGGTGCTCGAAGGACCTGATCGTGCTCCTCAAAAACATAGCTGAATTTCAAGAACAGAAAAAAATGGATTGCCTATTCAATTTCCCCGCTTTTAACACTTCCCTTCAAGATAATAAGGCGATCTTCGAGTACTCTTACGAGCCATGTGAAATAAAAACCAAGATGGCGATGTTGAAGAGGAGGTTGCCTAAAAGAATAACGAAGAGTGACTTTGTTAAGACCGAACAAGACGAGACTCTTGTCAAACTATACAAGAAGCTCTGGCATGTGGAGGGTAGCGACGAAGGAGAGTCGGAGCTGGAGCCCCACTCAGCAATCCCGCCGGAGTCCGCTGCTAAGAGGGCAAGAAAGGCCCTCGGCGATGGGGCGGAGCCTCCTCTGACCAATCAAGGAGCTTCCTAGCGAAGTGAAGGTAATCAGTTCGAAGAGAAGGTGACAGAGTATCATCCTATAGCCGACATACAGTTCAGAATTTCAGATTCAAGCTTCGGAGAAAAAGGTAAAAACGCTTCCTTACTAACCAACTGTTTCTCAAAAGTCCAGAATGATTATCAGAGTTTCATTCAACGTGATCTTGAAATTCTACTTATGATTTTTGTGATTTATGATGCCTTAAACATGTTTCTAATAATTTATTTTGTCATTTGATGCATTTTGGATTATGATTGTGTGAAAACCATGAGTCGGCCTCCAAGATCATTCTCGCCAGAGCTCGCAAACCTCGTCAGAATGCTTTCCAACGGCCAACGCCGTTCAAGTTAGTTGTTTCTAATCCTATTTGGTGTTTGATTGCTGTTTTGATAGCTAGAAATGGCTAGGGCGCTTGGTTTGTTGATCTGAATATTAGTTTAGCTTAATTTAGGATATCATTTCCATTTTTAAGCAAGGAAGTTTGAGCTTGAATATCAGTGATTTACGGCAGTTCAATGACAATCTAATGGATATGGATGTGTAGAGTGTCATTCAGTGATGATTTTGGATTGGCTAGATTGATCAGATTGTGTTCAGAAGGTCGCTGGAATTAGATCTATAGTCACGACGTTGAATAGAAATGAAGGGATAATGCACATCACATATTTGACCAAATACCACAAAGAAGAGGAGGGAAATGGCGCCGTTTTGGCGCCGTTCCTACCGGAGAATCGACTGGTGCCGGCCAAGTCGGTTCGAACCGGTTCGGTTCGGCTCAACCCGAAATAAAAAAATCACAAAAAATTAATTAAAAAATTCAGAAAATCCTAAATATAGAAAATTCATTAAAAAATTAGAAAATCCTAAAAAATTCAAAAATCAAGAAAACTCAAAAAAATTAGAAAATTCAGAACATCCTAAAAAATTAGAAAATTCAGAAAATTCTTAAAAATATAGAAAATTCAGAACATCCCAAAAAATTAGAAAATTCAAAAAATGTAAGAAAAAAAAAGAAAGTTTAGCCTTTTTGGAAATAAAAATTAAAAAAAATTAAAATTACAAAATTTCACAGTATAGCTTAGAATATCTGTGGCTATTAATTTTGAGTGAAATTTAAATTTTTAGAGGTGCCCAAATGGTATTTTTGAAGACTCCTTAGTTTAGGGATTTAAAAGGGGTTTTAACCCCTAAAAAACCCTAAAACCCCCAAAAAGAGCTCTACCCCTAAAAAGCCCTAAGACAACATAATCCATTGAATGAACAAGTCTTTAGGGCCAATAAATCTTAGGTCATCAAGCCATGCTTGGTTAAGACAAGTACCGAGTTTATCAAACGCAGGGGTCCAGGCATTGCAGTTGCCTAATCTATTTGAAAGGTGACGGATGGCATTAAAATCACTAGCAACTAGCTAGGGATTAGTAGCAAATAGAAGACTTGATTGGAGAAGATCAGATCAAAGAGCCCATCGAGCAACAAAGGTGTGTTCACCATACACCACCGAAATATAGCAATTTTTATTCATGGCCAGAAGATGCAGGTGCCCTTGAATGACTTGAGAGGAGATAGAGAGAACGACCAACTCCATTTCTTGGGTTTCCATCCAAACCAAATTCTTCTATGAGGGGAGAAATTATAGTTAGATGTCTATAACCAACCCGGCAACAACCGAACAGAAAACTCCTCAAAAAGTGATGGATTGACCTTAGTCTCAAGGATACTAATACATTATAGGTTATTAGATCTAATTAAGGATTTAATCTCAGCCTGTTTCAGGGGGTTTAGAAAATGAGATGATATGGTTGTGAATCATATTCGGGTCAGAGAGAATAGCTCCATTATCATTCGACACCGAAAGGATCCAATTATGAAGTTGTCTCTTGTTAACGAAGTGGTGGAAATATTTGGAGTTCACGTCCCTCTCTTTCAATCATCTAATCTTTGATTTCTGTTTAAAGAAACTTTCCTCTTGGAGTCTAAAATTCGAGAATACCTGAAGCTTTTCCTTGTCTAGGTTTGCCAAGTCCACATTAAAATGGTCTAGTGCTAGGGCGTCTTGAGTAGACATAAGATCAGCCCTGGCTTGAGAAGTACATGTTGAGATATTCGAAAAAGAATCCCTATTGAGCTGCTTGAGACGCCCTTTGAGCAGTTTAAGTTTTTGGTAGAGGACATACATGAGGGTTCCACCGATGCGAGAATCCCAAACCTGAGAGACAATCGTTGGATACGAAGGATGATGCATCCAACAGTTGAAGAATTTAAAAGGCTTCCTTGAGAAGGAGGCGAGGGCAATTCTAACAATAATGGGAGAATGGTCCGAAACTCCTTGGGCTAAAAAATTGACCTCTGAGAAGGAGAACGAGCTGAGCCATTGATTGTTAATCAATACTCTATCAATTTTCCTTTGCTTGCGAGAGACACTAGAAGATATTGCCCAAGAAAACCGATGGCCTATATATCTTAAGTCGTCAAGACCAGCTTGATCTAAACAATGGCCAAGTTCATCAAACGCCGGTATCTAGGTATTAGAGTTGCCCAATCTATCCGAGTTGAATTGGATTGCATTGAAATTGCCAGCCACCAGCCAATGTTCAGCCTCAAAACGTTCGTTGGACCTAATAAGGTCTGCCCATAGAAAACGCCTAGTAATAAAGGTATGCTCTCCATACACAACCGAGAAGAAGCAAGTTTTATTGAGAGCCAAAATACGGACATGGCCGTGGATAACTTGAGAGGACAAAGAGATAATTTCCAGGTCTACCTCATGAGGTTTCCACCCAATCTAGATTCTACCACGAGGAGAACAATTGTAATTGACTGTTCACACCCAATCCGGTAAAAGCCAAGTTGAAATCTTTTCAAAAAGAGACGGACTAATTTTCGTCTCAAGTATATCAATACAAGAGATATTATGAGCTCTAACAAGAGCTCTAATTTCGGCCTGCTTAAGGGGATCGCCAAGGCCCCTAAAATTCCACATACTAAATAACATATAGAAATAAGAGGGAGGGACTACTGCCTTTTAGAGTGGCCCCGATTTGTTGGTTTCGATTTGGTCTTCTTGGTGGAAGGAGGATTACAGGCTGCACTGGGTTTGCCACTGGATAAGACACGGGAGCTGCAATACCATCTTGGATAGGGTCACCACCTTGGGGCACATTGTATTCAGCACTTGGGATGTCCCTGGACGGGGTAGGAGTGATAGGAGCTTGTTGGGACATTTTCAATCTAGGCGTTGGAACAGGGGATGGAGAGTTCTCCTCCTGATTACTACCAACACTGCTGGATGAATCCTCTTCATTAGCTTTTGATTCAGAGGAGGCCTCAAAAGAATCCCTAGAGGACAAATCAGGTTCAGGGACATGGAGCGAGTTAATAGTCTCATTAGTAAGACTTAAAATGGGCGCATTAGAAACCGGGGGGGGGGGCACCAGGCAGAGAGGATGAATTCGCTGGTTCCCGTTTCTTTTTAACCGTCTCCTAAGCACCATCCTCGAGAGAGGGCTTGTTGATAGCAGCAACAAGGACTGAATTGACTTTAGTACTCCCAATGGCCGTCTCAGGGGAGTAGCACATCTATGGCCGAAAGTATCACAGATCATACAAGATATTGGATGCCACTTATACTCCACTTTTATCGATCAAGTTTCACTATTTAGGATAACATCCATTCGAGAAAGGGCTGGGACGCCTTTATCTCTAAACACTCTAATGTAGGAAATCATTCTCATTTTTTTCGTCCGCATATCAACATGCAGCGATTTTCCAATTAGATCAAAACAGATGGCATCCTAAATAAGGCATAAGGGAAAAATTTGATCTGGACCGGAGAGCCTAATGTTGGTTTTGTTAAAACTTCAAAATGCCATTGTTGGAGTATCATAGGCACCCTAAGGATAGTGATCGGGCCACTGTCCAATATTTTCCGACGAAAGGCTTCATTAGGTATACAGAAGAAAAAGAATCCATATGTATTTGCTAGGACATCTACCACTTGTGTCCCCCACAGACTCTGAACTGTATTCTCAGTCAGTTTAAAGGGCAATTTCTTGTCAACAAAATAAACAACAATATACACCAGCCACATCGGGTTAGTATTCTCCAGGATATCTTCTGAGATTCTAACAACCGGTTTTCCATCTTCTATAGATGGAGGAATATTGGATAGGGAGTACCCTTTCACCGCTGACTTTGCAACGGCTGCCCATGAACGTTGCGTTTGCTGTATAGGGTCACTGCTAGGTGGCTTAGCCACCGCTTCATCTCTGGTATTTATCCCAATAATAGTTGAGTCATTTCGGGATAGCTTATACAAATTCCTTCCCTGACTCCTGCTTAGCTTATAAAGCTTTTGGCCCTGATGAGATTGGGCATTATAAGTGCTCGGACCATCTAAAATAGTAGAGGGATTTACTGTCATAGCTTCTCCCTCGGCTGAAAGTACCACAAGCTGTACATGCTTGTGGTTTCCATTCATATTCAATGTTGATCATATTCACTTCACCATCCTAGCGAAATTTCACAGCTTCAAGATGGGGGTATATAGCCTTGATTTCCACACAAACACGTGCAAAAGATATCCTGATCATATGTTCAGTTTGGACATCCACATATAACGGATTCCTAATGGCATTGGCTATTCGCCCAATACTAGCCGGAGAGCATAGAGAGAAAGGAATTATCTCTTAACCTGACCCAGACCGGGAGAGTATCTAGAGTACCTCTCTTGAGTTTCAATTTAGAGTGCCATTGCTGGAGCATCATAGTGCTACTAAAGATGGAAATCGGTCCCATGTCAATAATCTTCCTGCGAAAATCAGCATCAGGAACTCGAAAAAAGTAGAATCCGCTTTCATAAAGTTTTACATCAGCAACTTGTTCACCCCATGATTTCTTAATGGCTTCTTCAGTCAGCTTAAAGGGTATTTTTTTTCCCAATATAGTGGCCAACGATACACTCCAGCCAACGTGGATTCTTATCAGCAACAACTTCTGGTGTGATCTATACAATTACTTTACCATCCTCCACCAATGGTGGAACATAAGTAAGGTTGTATCTTTTAGTCATAACCTTAGCTACATTCACCCATGTTTTAGGAGCGAGTGCAGGGATATGTTGGCCTTGAGCTCGCTTAAGGTTCTGACCCTTCCCATTCATTATCCCATTTGTATTAGGTCTGGGAACGGAATGAGTTGAGGGTCCTACATTTTGGGTACGTCGGATAGACCGGCTTCTAGCCTTTGAATGGCCTCTACTTTGGCTACGGCTGGTGACACCTTTGAGGAACACCTTAGGGACGGTAGAAGGTTCAGTCGCAAGAGAAAGGAGAGTTGATTTTTCTTTGGGTTCTACAGCTTTATTGGGTACAGCATGCCCGCCTATCACCACAGGCATTTCAACATGAGAGGGCCTAGGATGGGGGATCCCCAAAGTCTCCTCCATATGGTAAAGAAGCACGCTAGTACCCCAAATTTACCAACCAGTCAACCCAACTAGCAGCATTCAACCAACAGAGTGAATAGCACCAGCAATTTATACCCGGCATAAATGTACCCACCAAAAACACCGATTCCAGTCCACCACAAAGGAGAGGACAAAAGAGGGAGTATCAAAAGGAAGGGAAAATACTTTCCAAGCAACCGAATCAACAGTAGGCACCCAGAGTAGACGAATTCTCTAGAAGAAAAAACAAGCACCAGATGAAAAATTCAGATCTAGTGGCCTAGCTTCTATACCGAGTGAGAGGAAAAGCCCTTTAGAGGGAAGGGAAAAGAGCGTCCGAGGGCTTTAGCCTCCAAAAATCAGCACCGAATCCACGGAATCGAAAAAACACCATCGGGTGAATAGTTACCCGGTACCCCCAAAAAGCATTCTTTGCTCGCGTGAACAGTACCAGCGAGATGGTGGAAATGAAAAGTACTTTTGCTATTTTTTTTGGGTAAGATAAGTATATGTATTACTTTTCAAAATACCAAATACAACCTAAGCCTAAACCAACTCCTGACCTTATTAGGACATAGTATTGTCCAGACAAGGTCAAAAAAGGTTCAGCAGGAACTATACAACAGGCCAAAGGCCGGCTAAAAACAAGCAAAAGAAAGAAACAAAAAAACAAGGGCAGTCGAACCAATCCGAAGCTTGGAGGAGAAAAGCTCCTAACCCCGGAAATCCGCTCCATAGGACATCGGAACAGTCGGAACCTACACTAATAAAAGATAGAAGGGGAAGGTCCCACTTTCTCTATACAATGCGGTTTCTATATGTATTCTCAACTCTCCACATGGAAATAGCTTTGTCTTTCACGACTTTGATAAGATGCTTACGCATGCTAGGGATGAAGACGCTCTTGTTCCTGAAGATAGCGTTGTTCCTTTCGGTCCAAATAATATGACATAGTCGACCAAAGGAAAATCTAGATATGCGCTGGGCAAACGAGGATCCTCCGCAAACTTTTATCGCCTAAATAATATGTTTTTGGCAGGGGCGGTTGCGCTAGGGTAGGCTGCATTTGGTCGCCCAAAGAGAAGCCAATCTACTGGTAGAAGTGCATTCAAAGAAGAGGTGGTTGATTGAGTCTGGTGTAGAACCACAAAAGGCGTACAAAGCATCGACAATCCTGTGATTTTGTAACAGGAATACCTAAGTAGGTAGCCGGTTAAGAGATATTAGCCATAGGAGAAAGGCATGACGAGGAGCTATGTGTGATCCCAAATGAAGGAATACCAAGGGGTTGGATGCCATTTCCTTTGGATATAATTCCAAGCACGAGTAACAAAAAAGGATTTAGATGGATGAGGTGTCCTAACGAAGTTCTCTATCGAATTATCCATAACAAACGGAGGGGCATCCATCCATCCAATAATAGTGACAAGAGTGTTAGAAGGTTGCCAAGAGTTTTCGTAGAAAGACTGTTCTGTAGTCTCTCGAGGAATGCGCGATTGATAAATCTCCACATTACTAAAGAGCAGGTATAGCGGGCTCCTACTGTGCCACCAGTCAAACTAAAAGGAGACGGAGCGCCCATTTCCAATCTTCCACCTGAACATAGTTTGAGCAGAGACGCATATCAAGGATTTTCTTCCATGTCCAGGAGCAGAAAGTAGGTTTTGACATAACCCAAAGGTTTGCCTTATTTAAAAAGGTAGAGTGTACCCATTTACACCACAAAGATTCTTTGTCAGTAAAGAGAAGCCAAATGTGTTTTAAAGTCATAACATTATTGTAGTCCATAAGTCTCCGGATATCTAGGCCACTTTCCTTTTTGGGTAAGCAAACAGCATTTCACGCTACCTTAGCTCTACCAACTCCAAGGTCAGGACATTTCCAAAGGAACTGCCACAAAATAGCCTTGATACTATATAATACTGTTTTGGGTAAAGAAAAGATAGTGGCCCAGTATACTTGAATGGAATGCAAGATTGACTTGATAAGCTGTAGGCGACCAGCAAAGGAAAGAAAGTGTTGGGACCAGGAGCGAGTGCGAGCAGTCATGGAATCAATCAAAGCTTTACAATTCTCCTTACGCAGTCTAGTTAAGATAATAGGCAAACCTAGGTACCGCAATGGCAGAGTACCCTGCTAAAACTCGAGGCATTGGATTAACTAGTCATGCAACGCCTGGGTCCCTCCCGAGAGAAAGATATTACTTTTCGCAATATTCGATTTTAATTCAGACCAATCAGAAAACAAGAGGATAGATTCCTTTATTAATTCAACTGACCTCAAGTGGGCTTTTAAAAATAGCAGTACATCATCTGCAAGAAGAGATGTGATAGCTGGATCTTTTTGCAGTGCTAGTACCAGTGGAGATCCGGCATATTAGTTTTAGCCTTTAGAATGCCCGAGAAGACCTCCTTAACCAGAATAAAAAGGTACGGCGATAAAGGGTCTCCTTGGCAAATGACCCTAAAGCTCCAAAAATAGCCATGCAATTCCCCATTAATAGAGATCAAGAATTTTGCTGTCGACACACAAGCCATCACCAACTTGACAAAAGACGCAGGAAAGTTGAAGGCCATTAAAGCCTTTTTTAAGAAGCTTCAATCCATAGTGTCATAAGTTTTTTGAAAATCCACTTTAATAGCACACTTGGGAAGGTAGGCTCGGCGATAGAAATCTGCAAATAACTCTTGAGCTATCAAGATGTTGTCGCTGATCCTGTGTCCTTTAACAAACGCCATTTGGGCAGGGCCAATCAGGGTTGGAAGGATACGTGCTAACCGCCAAGCTAAGATTTTGGAGATGCACTTATATAAAGTATTGCAGCAAGCAATAGGACGAAAATCTGACATAACTGAATCGTCTGGGGATTTCGAAACTAGAGTAAGAATGGTGTTATTGATCTCTTTAAGTATGCACCCTGACTCAAAGAAGTCTCTTACCGTTGCAAGAGTGGAGGGTCCAATGATCTCTCAGCTAGTTTTGAAAAAATCAATATTGTAACCATCCGGTCCAGGGGCTTTGCTTTTAGCAAGCGAAAAAAGTGTGGATCGGATTTCCTCATCTGAAACCGGATGCGCCAATATGTTCCTCTGATTCTCATCAAGATCCCGACCAAGAAAAACACCTATCTTGCTAACAGAGGGCTAGGTAGAAGTAGAAGCACCGTTAAGTATCTCCTGGAAGTGATTAACAATATGAGACCTGACCGTCTGAGGATCAGCAACTAAAGACCCATCATCTGTTGAAACCGAGAGGATTCGATTTTGTACACATTTTTTGTTGACAAAATGGTGAAAAAATTTCGTGTTTAGATCTCCTTCCATAAGCTATCGGATATGGGATTTCTGCATGTAGAAGGATTCCTTCTGCATTCTCATAGTAGAGAAGGAACGTGTGAGCTCCACTTCTCTATCTAGGAGGCTCTGGTCAAAAGGATGGAGCTCAAGGGCAGCCTGGACAGTATAAAGATATGATCTAACTTGATTAGTTCTTGCGGAGATGTCAGAAAAAGAACTCGTGTTTAGTTGTTTCAGCTTCTGTTTAAGGACTCACAGTTTACAACAAATAATGTATAGAGGAGTACCTACTACATGTGTATCCCAAGCTTGTTGTACTAGTTCTAAAAATTTAGGATGAGAAGCCCAGAAGTTGAAAAATTTGAAGGGTTTCTTAGAACTATGTGGCGAAAGAATTTTTATCACCATGGGAGAGATCTGAAATCCCAGGAGAAAGAAAACTGGCTTCCGAAAAGGAGAACTGTTGCATCCATATGTCATTAACGAGTACTCGATCAATCTTGCGGAGTTTCCGATTTTCACCAGAAGAATGGGTCCAAGTGTATCTACACCCCACATATCGAAGATCTTCCAAACTTGCCTGGTTTAGACAATCCCCAAATTCATTAAATGCCGGGATCGAGAGAGATGTACTGCCCACTCTATCATATGGATCTTTGATTGCATTAAAATCCCCAGCAACAATCCAAGGTATGTCACAAGAGGAGATACGTAAGAGGTTAGCCCATAACGGACGCCGTTTCACAAAGGAATGCTCACCATAAGTAATCCTGCGGTTTTGTAGGAGAAAAACCTGGGAGGGTAACCGATTAATAGAAGTAAGCCAAAGGAGAAATGCGTAGCGAGGAGCAATGTTCTGATCCCAGATGAAAGAATGCTAGGGAACAGCATGGCCTTTCCTCCTAATGTGGTCCTAAGCAAGTGCAACCGAGAATGCTTTTGAGGGATGAGGAATCCAGGTTAGTGCATCCAATTGATTATCCAAAAGAGGTGGCAGTTCATCCATCAAACCCAATAAAGTGACCAGCGTATTCGAAGGTTGCCAAGAATAGGTAAAGAAGCTCCTAACCGTGGTGTCTCTTGGGATCCTTGATTGATAGATCTCCATATTGCTGAACAGCTGGAAGATCGGGCCTCTGTGATGCCACCAATCAAACCAAAAAGAAACGGAGGACCCGCCAATTCTCCATCGAAAAAAGATTATCAGGCGGTGAGTTCTCATATCCAGGATTTTCTTCCATGTCCATGAGCAAAAAGTGGGTTTGGAGACAACCCAAAAATTTGCCTTCTTTAAGAAGTTGGAATGAATTCATTTACACCACATGGATTCCTTGTTAGAAAACAGGAGCCATATATGCTTGAGAGTCAAGGCTCTATTGTATTCAACAAGCCGCCGAAGCCCAAGGCCACCTTCCTCTTTGGGGAGGCAAACTGTATTCCACGCCACTCTAGCACCACCTGGTCCCAGATCAGGCCCTTTCAACAGGAATTGGCGTAAGATAGTCTCAATTCTATACAAGACAGATTTAGGTATATAGAAGATGGAGGCCCAATAAACTTGCATAGAATACAAAACTGACTTGGTTAGTTGGAGGCGACCAGCAAACGAAAGAAACCTCTGAGTCTAGGAACGGGCGCGAGCGGTTATAGAATCAACCAGGTATTTGCAATCCTCTTTGCATAATCTAGAAGATATAATAGGTACGCCCAAGTAACGGAAAGGAAGAGTACCTTGCTGGAATTCAAAACAGTGGAGGATTTGGTCACATAAAGCCGGGTTCCCCCCAGATAGGAAAACGTTGCTTTTACTAGAATTTGGTTTAAGTCCAGACCAATCGGTGAACAAATGAAGGGAATCTTTGATTAATTCCACTGAACTCAGGTGGGCTTCTGAGAATAAGAGCACGTCATCCGCAAAGAATAGATGAGAAAGGCGGGTCTTTTTACAGCGCCAATACCAATGGAAGTCCCGACTATCAGTTTTAGCTTTGAGAATACCGGAGAAAACTTCCATAACAAGTATAAAAAGGTATGGCGATAGAGGATCTCCTTGCCGATATCGTCGGGAGCTACCGAAAAAACATCATGCAATTCCCCATTAATTGATACTGAGAACTTGGCCGTCGAAACACAAGCCATAACCAATTTGATGAAGGGATCCGGGAAGTTAAATGCCAGCAAGACCTTCTCAATAAAGTTCCAGATCAACGGTATCGTAAGCTTTTTGAAAGTCCACTTTAATGGCACACTTGGGAAGGTAACCGTGGTGGTGGAAGTCCGCAAACAACTCCTGGGCAATCATAATATTGTCGCGATCTTGCGCCCCTTAATAAAAGCTGTTTGGGCAGGGGCTAATCAGAGAAGATAGAACAAGAGCTACCCGCCTAGCCAAGATTTTGGAAATGCATTTGTAAATGGTGTTACAACATGCAATTGGTCGAAAATCAGACATGGAAGAGGCGTTAGGAGATTTCGCTACAAGTGTTAAAATAGTATTGTTTAGCTCTTTGAGCATACTTCCAGAATCAAAGAAGTTCCTGACCGCAGCAAGGACGGACGGCCTAGTGATCTCCCAAGTTGTTTTGAAAAAGTCAACACTAAATCCATCAGGCCCAGGAGCTTTACCCTTAGCAAGTTAGAAAAGGGTAGCTTTGATTTCCCCATCTGTAATCGGTTGAACCAAATTTTTTCTCTGGTCGGCATCTAGAGCCCTTGCAATGAAGGCGCTAATATCCGAGGCAGAGGCCTGGATGGAAGCAGACGGGCCGTTGAGTAAAACCTGATAATGGCTAACAATGTGGTTTTTGACCTCTAGTGGATCATGAAGAAGCCCCTCCTCTATTGACACCAATAGAATGCGGTTGTGAAGGCGTCTTTTGTTGACGAAGTGGTGGAAGAATTTAGTATTTTGATCTCCTTCCTTAAGCCAACGGATCCGAGACTTTTGTCTGAAGAAGGATTCCTCTTGAAGCCTCAAAGTAGAGAAGGAGCGTGAGTGTTCCACTTCCCTATTCAGCAGGTTTTGGTTAAAATGATGAAGTTCCAAGGCTGTTTGAACAGCAAGTAGGTCAGCCCTGGCCTTCTCAGTCTTAGAAGAAATATCGGAGAAGGAACTTCTGTTGAGTTGTTTCAACTTAGCCTTGAGAATCCGCATTTTACAGCAAATAGAGTACATAGGATATCCCCCCACCGGAGTTTCCCAAACTTGCTTAACTATCTTAAAGAAGAAAGGGTGAGTAGCCCAAAAGTTGAAGAACTTGAATGGCTTCTTAGAGTTATTAGGCAATAGGATTTTAATTACCATAGACGAGTGATCTGAAATCCTAGGAGGAAGAAAAGAAGCTTCCGAGAAGGAAAACTGCTTAGTCAACATGTCATTAACAAGCACCCGATCAATTTTGCGTAGTTTCCTATTGACGCCTGTAGAGTGTGTCCAAGTGTATCTACAACCGACATATCGAATATCTTCAAGTCCCGTCTGGTTCAGACAGTCCCCAAAATCATCAAACGCTGGGATCTAAGGAGTTGTACTCCCTATTCTATCCCGGGGTTCTTTAGATAGCATTAAAGTCACCAGCGACGGCCCACGGTAGATTACAAGAGGACAACCGTATAAGATCAGCCCAAAGGAAACGTCGCTTAACAAATGAGTGTTCACCATATACAACAGTACAGAGGCAAGTCTTGTTTAAGGAGGAGAGTCTGAGCTGGACATGGATCAACGGGTCGGTAGAAGACAAAAGACTGACTTCCATCTCATCCGGGTTCCATCCAAACCAAATTCTACCGAGGGGGGAGGAATCGTAGTTGGAGATCCATCGCCAGTTTCCACAAAGATCCCGAGAAATACCAGCAAAAAGGTGGGCTTTTATTTTAGTTTCCACTATGCCAACACAGGAGAGACGGCGGGTCCTGATAAAGGAGCGAATCTCAGCTTGTCTAACGGGGTCAACTAGTCCCCTAATATTCCAAAAACCAAAAAACATAGGTAGACAAGGAAATATTATCTCTGAGATCTCCTAGACCTCCTCTTCTTGGCTTTTTTCGAGATGGACGAACTAGGAGTCTTACTATCGCAGCTCATACTAGGTATAGGCTGTATGGGGGCTTTAGGGTTATCTATAGCAATATTAGAAGCAAAGGAACAAGAACGGGTGTTAGGGGGTGATATAACAGCAAGTTCCTCCCCCAATAAGTCATCTGAGTCACTATTATTTACTCCACCAAGAGAACCAGAAGAACCTTCAGAGGAAGAGTGGGTGTTGATAACTAGGTCGTCAGTTTGCTGGTCTGGACAGTCGTGGGTAACAGGAACAGCAGGAAGAACTAGGCCTGCATTGGAATCCACAAGTTTAGCATTGGAGCTCTTCACTGAATGCAAAATATCCTTCCCCCCCTGTTGACTTGGCTCGGCCTTGCACTAGCTTCCGTCGCCAGATCAGGAGTAATCAGTCCCTGTTCAGAATCGGGAATCAAGTTTGGAGGCAATGGGCTCATTCCCTTTGGGTTCGAGTCCAGCAACAGGTCATCTGCAATGCCGGTCAGCTCTACAACAAATGCGTTAGAGGAGTTAATATCAGGTCATGGAAGAAGATGGTCAGGAGATGGGTCTCGGACAGGATGCCGAACAGCCTCCTCTCCTGAATTCAGTTCCACAGGGGAATCACGAGCTGGCGGCCGAAGGTCTCTCTCCCTGAATTCATATCCAGTGGAGGTTCGGAAGCGAATCTGGTCTGGTTTGAGCCTTTGTTCTTCAGAAATTTGCTCCTTCTTCTATTAACTTGAATCCATTCTTTAGCACCATGAGGCCTAGTAGTGTTGTCCACTATCACTTCAGTCTGAATAGGGGCACAAGCAAAGCCATTTGCACCAGGTTTATGCCCAAAAATGCCGCAAGAGAAACAAGCTAACGGTTTCCATTCATAATCAACATGGACCAAGTTCACCTCTCCATCCCAGCGGACTTTAATAGTTTCCAGTCGAGGGTTAGAAGCTTTAATTTCCACACACACTCGCGCATAGGAAATCCTAGCCATTTTTTCAGTCTGGGAATCCACATAGAGTGGCCTTCCAATGGCACTAGCAATCCTACTAATACCCGCCGGGGACTAAAGAGAGAAGGGAATGTCTCTTAGTTTGACCCACACCGGTAGAGAGTCCATGGCGCCCTTCTTGAGCTGAAGTTTAGGATGCCATTGCTGGAATAGCATGGTACTACTGAATATTGAGGCAGGGTCCATCTCAATTATCTTCATGCGAAAATCTGAATTCGGAACACGGAAGAAATAAAAACCATTTTCATGCAATCTAATATCAACAACTTGATCCCCCCAGGTTTTTTTGAAGGCCTCTTGAGTCATCTTGAAGGGAACTTTTTTCCCTATATAATGGCCCACTACACATTCCAGCCAAAAGGGATTCACATCAGCAGCAATCTCCGGTGTTATGTTTACAAATACTTCATCATTTTCCTCAATAGGAGGGATAAAAGCTAAGTCATAACCTTTGGTTTGTACCTTAGCAATGTTAGCCCACGTTCTAGCCACGGGTGTACGATTATTTTGGTCTTGCGGGCGAGAAGGTTTCTGACCCAACTCTGCAGTTATCCTTGCTGGATGAGGTCTGGAAGCAGAACGCCTTGACACACCAGCATTGTGAGCTCTTCGCAGAGATCTACTCCTAGCCTTTGGTCGCCCTCTGCTTTGGCTACGACTGGATTGACCTTTTAGAATAGGTCTTTGGCCAAGAGGAGGTTCAGCTAAGGAGGATTTGCCTTTTGGGACAGGTCTAGGATCCAAGGGGCGAACTGCCTCAGTTAGGATCGAAACAGATTTGCCTCTGGATATTGCATCAGCTGCAATGTTCAGGTCAGAACCAAGTGTCGCTGATGTGTCTCGGCAGGAGGGGGAAGTATAGTCTCCAGAGCAGGTGAAAGCCCAGGCGTTTGGAGAGACTCCTCCATTGGGACAATAACGCAACCATCTACCAGTCAACACAGGAATACCAGAAAATGAGGTGGGATACGCATGAGTAGGTCTCCCAATGCAACCACCAATTCACACCCTCCAGCAACAACTCCGCAGAAATAAATGAGCCCAACCAGATATCCAGCCCAACACCAATCAATTCGCCAGCAACGTCACAAACCAACAACGTCAACACCAAAGCAGGGAGGCGCTTCAAACTTCACAAACGTACGCCTCTGTGCAACGCATCTACCAGACCAATACACCAGCCCAACCACAGCAGTAGAGAGACAAGGGGATAGCTCTAAAACCAGGTTGATAATCGCAGGGGATCCAAACCTGGACTCAATCCTCAGAACGGTGAAGTACAACTAACGGAGGAGACAAAACCCAGCGCCGATTCAGATATGAAAATCTAGTATCAGTGCTGAACGAGAAGACCAGCCCTTCGAATGGGTAATGGAGGGGGGTCCGAGGAATCTAGCCATCGAATTTCAGCTCAAAAACCACCGGAATCAGCCGGATTCACTAAAAGTTCACCGGGTGAACAGTACCCACGAAAATAGTAACTGGGAGCATTCTGATCGCATGTACAGTACCCGCGAATTTGGGGAAATGAAAAGTTTCATTACTTTTGCTGTTATTTTTTTTTTTTTGGTAAAGGTAAAATTGTATTACTTATGAAACCACCAATTACAAAGTAAAGCCTTACTTTTGCTGTTATTCGTCTTTCATAAATTCAAGAATTTCACCTCTAACTATGAAATATGATTACTTCTGATTGTCCTTGTTAATTAGCACTCTAATCTCGAAGGCCAATACAATAGAATCATAATCTTATGATGTTATCCTATGCTAATGTATACAAAGTGTAAGCAGGTTTTAAGCAATCTAATTTCTTCAAAGTAACAGAATCGAAGGCACGACCCGACCAGTTAAGGTCAGGAGCGTATTGTCGGTAGAAGGGACGATCCAATCGGTGCATATCATGAGACGAATTGGTCAACCCAACTCAAGATTTAACTACGAGCCATTTAATTGCAACAACTGAAATATACGCTATTGAAGCTGAAATTACCGTGATTGCCGGCACCAAACTTGCATCAGACTTGCCCTAGTAAAATCTAAATCCCTTAATGAGGATCCATTAGAGGGCAAGTCTGGTGCCAGCAGTTACGATAATTCCAGCTCTAATAACATATATTTAAGTTATAGTTAAAAAGTTTGTAGTTGGACCTTAGGTTGGGTTGATCGGTCTGCCTCACGGTGTGCACCAATTGGTTCGTCCCTTCTATCGACGATATGCTCTTGGCCTTAACTAGTTGGGTCGTGCCTCCAGTATCGTTACTTTAAAGAAATTAGAGTGCTCAAAGCTAGTTTATGCTTTGTATACATTAGCATGGAATAACATCATAGGATTTCGATCCTATTGTGGTTAACTTCGGGATCAGAGCAATGATTAACAAGGATAGTCAGGGGCATTTGTATTTCATAGTTAAAGGTGAAATTCTTGAATTTATGAAAGACAAACAACTACGAAAGCAAATCTTCTTCAATCTCTTTTTTTACCAAAAAAAAAAAAACAACTACGAAAGCAACTTTTCATTTCACCAAATTTTCGCGGGTACTGTTCACTTCAGGATGCTCTCGGTGGTTCTCTCGCTGACACTGTTCACCGGCCGGTAATTTGCTGGTTCCGGCTGTCTCCTGTGACGGTTTGAACTGGAATTTGGTAAGTAGGTTCCCTGGACCCTCCTCTATCAATCCTCCGTAGGATTCTTCTCCTCGTCCACCTCTGAAGATGGGATTCCAGATCTGAAGCTCGCGATCCTTGGTCTCCCGTGACTGGATTTTGAACAAACGGAGGTAGGGACTCAGGCTTGGGTTTCTTCGGTTGTCATCCCTGGATTAGCTCCCTTCCCCCCGTCTCTTGGATTCTGTGCTGGGGCTGGGTTATCGTCTGATTGCTGTGGTGTGACTGTATCTGGTCTACGCATTTTTTGGGGAGTTCGATTGTGTGAACCTGACTTGAAGTGCTGGTGCTGGTGTTTGACTGGTTGTCTCTAACTATTCTGGAGTTGGAAGTGGGACTAAGTGGTAGCTTTCAATTGGGGATCTCGCTAATGTATAGCCTGCTCTGTTCATTGGTGTTGGAAAGTTGACCGGTAGGTGATTGTGGTAATGCCCGAATGGGCGTAACTTTGCCTACGCCTCCCCTAGTCTACAGACGTTCCCCTGGTCCTGAGATCCATCAAGCGACTTTCCATTCTGATGTGAACATTGTAGCTGCTGGTCTTAAAGGCAAATCCACCTCAGTGGAACATGTAGCTGATCATCCTCCTAGCCATAGACCCATTTTGAAGGGACAATCAAGCCGCAGCCAAAGCAGAGGGCGAACTAAGGCTAGGAGTAGATCTCTGAGAAGAGATCCCAATGCTGGTTTGATGAGGCGCTCTGGTTCCGGACCTCATCCAGCAAGGAAAGCTATGGAGTCTGGTCAGCCACCTTCTCGTCAGCAAGACCAAACTACTTGTACCCCGGCGTCTAGAACGTGGGCAAATATTGCTAAGGTACAGACAAAAGGGTATGACTTAGCTTTTATTCCTCCTATACAGGAAAATGGTGATGTATTTGTAGACATAACACCAGAGATTGCATGAAAAAACCTGGGGGGAACAACTTGTTGACGTTAGATTGCATGAAAATGGATTTTATTTCTTCCGTGTCCCGAATTCAGAATTTCGCAGGAGGATAATAGAGATGGGCCCTGTCTCTATATTCAGTAGTACCATGCTACTCCAGCAATGGCACCCTAAACTTCAACTCAAGAAGGGTGCCATGGATACTATACTGGTGTGGGTCAAATTAAGAGGCATCCCCTTCTCTCTTTGGTCTCCGGAGGGCATTAGTAGGATTTCTAGTGTCATTGGAAGGCCACTCTATGTGGACTCTCAAACTGAAAAAATGGCTAGGATTTCCTATGCGCGAGTGTGTGTGGAAATTAAAGCTTCTAACTCTCGACTGGAAACTATCAAGGTCCGATGGGACGGTGAGGTGAACCTGGTCCATGTAGATTATGAATGGAAACCATTAGCTTGCACCTCTTGTGGCATTTTTGGGCATAAACTTGGATCAAATGGCTTTGCTTGTGCCCCTATTCAGACTGAAGCTATAGTGAACAGCACTACTCGGCCTCATGGTGCTGAAAAATGGACACAAGTTAGTAGAAGAAGGAGCAAAGCTGTGCAGAACAAAGGCTTAAATCAGACCAGAAGTACTTCTAACACTACGCTGGAAATGAATACAATGAGAGAGGACCTCCAGCCTCCTGCTTGTGATTCCCCTGTCCTCCGACTGGAACTGAATTCAGGGGAGGATGCTGTTCAACATTCTGTTCGAGACCCCTCCTCTGGCCATCTTCTACCAAGATCTGATATTAACTCCTCTAAGGCTCCTGATGCAGGGCCTTCCGGTAATGCAGCTGACTTGTTGCTAGACACAAACCCAAGGGGAGTGAACCTATCGCCTCCAGTCTTGAATCCCGACTCTGAACAGGGACTGATTAGTCCTGATAGGCATGTCTCGGTGGAAGCCAATGCAGGGATGACTGTTGTACCGAGGGGAAACGAGTCTATGCCTCCTGTGATGCTATCCAATACTGAACATGATCTGTCATGTCCTCAACAGAATTTCCAGTTGGTTTCAAATGCAGGGCTAGTTCCTCCTGCTGTTAGCGATACTCAAGGATGCTCAGACCAGCAAGGTGAGGACCGTTTTATCAATTCCCACTCTTCCTCTGAAGGTTCGTCTGGCTCCCATGGCGGGGTGAATGATAGTGACTCTGATGACTTATTGGGGGAGAAACTTGCTGTTATGTCACCCCCAAAGACCCGATCTCGATCTTTAGCATCCATTGCCACTGTAGATACTCCTAAAGCCTCCGTACAGCCTACTCCTAGTGGGCGCTGCCATGGTTTGGTTCCTGGTTCGTCTTCCTCGAAAAAAGCCAAGAGGAGGAGGGCTAGGAGATCGCACAGATAACATTTACTGAGCTTCCTATGTTTTTTGGTTTTTGGAATGTTAGGGGACTAGTCGCCCCCATTAGGCAAGCTGAGATTCGCTCTTTTATCAGGACCCACCGCCTCTCTTGTATTGGCATTGTGGAAACTAAAAAAAAGGCCATCTTTTTGCTAGTATTTCTCGGGATCTTTGTGGAAATTGGTGTTGGATCTCTAACTACGATTCCTCCCCCTTGGAAGAATTTGGTTTGGGTGGAACCCGGACGAGATGGAAGTCAGTCTTTTGTCTTCTACCGACCAGTTAATCCATGTCCAGCTCAGACTCTCCTCCTTAAACAAGTCTTGCCTATGTACTGTTGTATATGGTGAACACTCGTTTGTCAAGCAACGGTTCCTTTGGGCTGATCTCATACGGTTGTCCTCATGTAGTCTACCTTGGGCTGTTGCTGGTGACTTTAATGCTATCAAAGAACCCGGTGACAGAGTAGGGAGCTCAACTCCTTGGATCCCAGCTTTTGATGATTTTGGGGATTGTCTGAGCCAGGCGGGGCTTGAAGATCTTTGATATGTCGGCTGCAGATACACTTGGACACATTCTATAGGAGCGAATAGGAAACTATGCAAGATTGATCGGGTGCTCGTTAACGACATATGGTTTCAGTGCAGTTTTCCTTTTCGGAAGCTTCTTTTCTTCCTCCAGGGATATCAGATCACTCGCCTATGGTGGTTAAACTTATATTGCCATATAACTCTAAGAAGCCATTCAAGTTCTTCAATCTTTGGGTTTCTCACCCTTCCTTCTTCGAGATAGTTAAGCAAGTTTGGGAATCTCCGGTGGTTGGAACTCCTATGTACTCTGTTTGCTGTAAACTTCGAATTCTCAAGGCAAAGTTGAAACAATTCAATAGAAGCTTTCTCTGATATTTCTTCCAGGACTGAGAAGGCCAGGGCTGACCTACTTGCTATTCAAACAGCCTTGGAACTCCACCCTTTTGACCAAAACCTGCTGAATAGGGAAGTGGAACACACTCGCTCCTTCTCTACTTTGAGGCTTCAAGAGGAGTCCTTCTTCAGACAGAAGTTTCGGATCCGTTGGCTTAAGGAAGGAGATTAGAACATTAAATTCTTCCACCACTTCGTCAATAAAAGGCGCCTATACAACCGCATTCTCTCGGTGCCGACAGAGGAGGGGTTGCTTCTTCATGATCCACTAGAGGTCAAAAACCACATTGTTAGTCACTATCAGGAGTTACTCAATGGTCCGTCTGCTTCCATACAGGCCTCTGTCTCGGATATAAGTGTCTACATTGGAAGAGCGTTAGACGAGGACCAGAGGAACAAATTGATTCAACCGGTTATAGATGGTGAAATCAGATCTATCTTTTTCTCACTTGCGAAGGGTAAAGCTCCTGGGCCTGATGGATATAGTGTTGATTTTTTCAGAACAACTTGGGAGATCACTAGGCCGTCCGTTCTTGCTACGGTCAGGAACTTCTTTGATTCTGGATGTATGCTCAAAGAGCTAAACAACACTATTCTAACATTTGTTCCGAAATCTCCTAATGCCTCGGCCATGTCTGATTTTCAACCTATTGCATGTTGTAACACCTTCTACAAATGCATATCCAAAATCTTGGCTAGACGGGTAGCTTTTATTTTGTCTTCTCTGATTGGCCCTGCCCAAACAGCTTTTATTAAGGGGCGCAGAATTAGCGACAATATTATGATTGCCCAGGGAGTTGTTTGCGGACTTCCACCACAACGCTTACCTCCCTAAGTGTGCCATTAAGGTCGACTTTCAAAAGGCCTACGACACCGTTGATTGGAACTTTATTGATAAGGTCTTAATGGCCTTCAAATTCCCGGAATCCTTCATTAAATTGGTTATGGCTTGTGTTTCGACGGCCAAGTTCTCCGTATCAATTAATGGGGAATTGCATGGTTTTTTTGGTAGCTCCCGAGGTATACGGCAAGGAGATCCATTATCGCCGTACCTTTTTATACTCGTTATGGAAGTTTTCTCCGGTATTCTCAATTCCAAAACTGTTAGTCGGAACTTCCATTGGTATTGGCGTTGTAAAAAGACCCACCTATCACACTTATTCTTTGTGGATGACGTGCTCTTGTTCTCAGAAGCCCATCTGAGTTCAGTAGAATTAATCAAAGATTCGCTTCATTTATTCACTGATTGGTCTGGACTAAAACCAAATCCTAGCAAAAGCAACGTTTTCCTCTCAGGGGGAAACCTGGCCTTATGTGTCCAAATTCTCCACTGGCATTGGGAGGATTGCAACCGCCATTAGAAAATCACTCTATGTGGGTACCCAAACCGAGTAAATGACTATAATATATTTTGCGCGGGTTTGTGTGGAAATCAAAGCCACAAAACCCCGATTGGAAACTGTGAAGGTGCCTTGGGATGGTGAAGTTAACCTGATCCATATTGAATATGAATGGAAACCATTGGTGTGCTCATCTTGTGGTATATTTGGACATAAATCTGGTTCAAGTGGATTTGAATGTGCATCTGGTCTTCCTGAAGATAGAGCTGAGAAATCATTTCGACTTCAAGCGGATGCTAGACGTAAGACTACCCTTCGCCCTCGACAAGCTGAAGTGTGGACCCAAGTCAGCAGGAAAAAAGGCAAACTCCCGGTGGGCAAAGCTACAAACCAGACGAGATCTGCATCAGACCTTGCTCTAGATGCGAATACAGGGGGGAGAATCTTTTGTCTCTTGTTCGAGACCCCTCTTCTGCTCATGGTCTGTTAAGTCTTGACCTGAACTTTCCAAAGGTATCTAATGCTGGGCTAACCAGAACTGCAGCGGATCTTCTACTGGACACGAATTCAGGGGGGGTGGAACTTTTGCCTTCTGTTTAGAACCCCTCTACTAAACATGGGCTCATATGTCCTGATCTGAATTCCCAGAAGGTTTTTCACGCAGGGCTGAGTCATTCTGCTGTGCCCGCCCTCAAGGATGTCTTGACCAGCAAATTGAAGACCTTGATATTAACTCTCAATCTTCCTCTGAAGATTTTGCTGGCTCTCACGGCGGGATGGAGAATAACGACTTTGAAGAGCTAGTGATGGAGGAACCGGCTGTTATATCTCTCCCAAACACCCGTTCTCGAACCTTGGCATCTAATGCCTGGAATATAGATACCTCTAAAGTCTCCCAGGGGCCTATTCCTACCTTGAGCTGCCCTGCTACGACTCCTGGTCCGTCCTCCTCGAAGAAGAAAGCCAAGAGGAAGAGGTCAAGGAGATCTCAATGAAAATAACTCCGTGTCTTCCTATGTTTTTTGGTATATGGAATATTAAGGGACTACTAGATCCCCTTAGACAAGCTCAAATTCGTACCTTCATTAGGTTTAATCGTCTTTCTTGTATTGGTATTGTCGAAACTAAAGCTAAAGGCTCTCTTTTTGCTGGTATCTCGCAAGGTTTATGTGGTAATTGGCTTTGAACTTCTAACTATGATTCTTCTCCCCTTGGTAGAATTTAGTTTGGTTGGAATCCGGATGAGATGGAAACCAGTCTTCTATATTCTTCTGACCAACTGATTTATGTTCAGCTTAGGCTCTTAAATATGAATAAATCTTGCCTCTTCACAGTTGTTTATGGTGAGCATTCCTTTGTGAAACTGCGTCCGTTATGGGCTGACCTCTTACGTATCTCCTCTTGTGACTTATCTTGGATTGTTGCTAGGGATTTTAATGCAATCAAAGATCCAGATGATAGAGTGGGTAGTACAACTCTTTGGATTCCGGCTTTTGATGAATTTGGGGATCGTCTAAACCAGACGGGTTTGGAAGATCTTCGATATGTGGGGTGTAGATACACTTGGACCCATTCTTCTGGTGAAAATCGGAAACTCCGCAAGATTGATCGAGTACTTGCTAATGACATATGGATTTAACAGTTCTCCTTTTCGGAAGCCAGTTTTCTTTCTCCTGGGATTTCAGATCACTCTCCCATGGTGATAAAAATTCTTTCGCCACATAGTTCTAAGAAACCCTTCAAGTTTTTCAAATTCTAGGCTTCTCATCATAAATTCTTGGAACTAGTGGAGCAAGCTTGGGATATACATGTAGTAGATACTCCCATGTACATTATTTGTTGTAAACTGCGAGTCCTTAAACAGAAGCTGAAACAACTAAATAGGAGTTTTTTTCTGACATCTCTGCAAGAACTGATCAAGTTAGATAAGATCTTTATACTGTCCAGGCTGCCCTTGAGCTCCATCTTTTTTACTAGAGCCTCATAGATAGAGAAGTGGAGCTCACATGTTCCTTCTCTATTATGAGAATGCAGGAGGAATCCTTCTACAGGCAGAAATCCCGTATCTGATGGCTTAAGGAAGTAGATCTAAACACGAAATTTTTTCACCATTTTGTCAAGAAAAGACGTGTACAAAATCGAATCCTCTCGATTTCAACAGATGATGGGTCTTTAGTTGCTGATCCTCAGGCGGTCAGGTTTTATATTGTTAATCACTTCCAGGAGATACTTAACGGTGCTTCTGCTTCTACTTGGCCCTCTGTTAGCGAGATAGGTGTTTTCCTTGGTCGGATTCTTGATGAGAATCAGAGGAACATATTGGCACATCCGGTTTCAGATGAGGAAATTCGGTCCACACTTTTTTCGCTCGCTAAAGGCAAAGTTCCTGGACCGGATGGTTACAATGTTGATTTTTTCAAAACTAGCTGGGAGATCATTGGACCCTCCACTCTTGTGGCGGTAAGAGACTTCTTTGAGTTAGGATGCATGCTTAAAGAGATCAACAACACCATTCTTACTCTAATTTCGAAATCCCCAAACGCTTCAGTTATGTCGGATTTCCGTCCTATTGCTTGTTGCAATACTTTATATAAGTGCATCTCCAAAATTTTGGCTAGGTAGTTAGCGCGTGTCCTTCCGACCCTGATTGGCCTTGCCCAAACGGCGTTTGTTAAATGACGCAGGATCAACGACAACATCTTGATAGCTCAAGAGTTATTTGCGAATTTCCACCACCGAGCCTACCTTCCCAAGTGTGCTATTAAAGTGGATTTCCAAAAAACTTATGACACTGTGGATTGGAGCTTCTTAGAAAAGGCTTTAATTGCCTTCAACTTTTCTGCTTCCTTTGTTAAGTTGGTGATGGCTTGTGTGTCTACAGCAAAATTCTCGGTCTCTATTAATGGGGAATTGCATGGCTATTTTGGGAGCTTTAGGGGCATTCGTCGAGGAGACCCTTTATCGCCGTACCTGTTTATTTTGGTTATGGAGGTCTTTTCGGGCATTCTAAAGGCTAAAATTGATGTCGGATTTTCACTGGTATTGGCGCTGCAAAAAGATTCGGCTATCGCATCTCTTCTTTGTGGATAATGTACTGCTATTTTCAAAAGCCCACTTGAGATTAGTTGAATTAATAAAGGAATCTATTCTCTTGTTTTCTGATTGCTCTGGATTAAAACCGAATACTGCGAAAAGTAATATCTTTCTCTCGGGAGGGACCTAGGTGTTGCATGACTAGTTAATCCAATGCTTCAGGTTTCAGCAGGGTACACTGCCATTTCGGTACCTAGGTGTGCCTATTATCTCAACTAGACTGCGTAAGGAGGATTGTAAAGCTTTGATTGATTCCATTACTGCTCGCGCTTGCTCTTGGTCCCAACGCTTTCTTTCCTTTGCTGGTCGCCTACAGCTTATCAAGTCGGTCTTGTATTCCATTCAAGTATACTGGGCCACTATCTTTTCTTTACCAAAAACAGTATTATATAGTATCAAGGCTATTTTGCGGCAGTTTCTTTGGAAAGGTCCTGACCTTGGAGTTGGTGGAGCTAAGGTAGCGTGGAATGCTGTTTGCTTACCCAAAGAGGAAGGTGACCTAGGCATCCGAAGACTTATGGACTACAATAATACTATGACTTTAAAACATATTTGGCTTCTCTTTACTGACAAAGAATCTTTGTGGTGTAAATGGGTACACTCTACCTTTTTTAAGAAGGTAAACTTTTAGGTTGTGTCCAAACCTACTTTCTGCTCTTGGACATGGAAGAAAATCCTTGATATGCGTGTCTCTGCTCAAACTATGTTCAGGTGGAAGATTGGAAATGGGTGCTCCGTCTCTTTCTGGTTTGACTGGTGGCACAGTAGGGGCCCGCTATACCTGCTTTTTAGTAATGTGGAGATTTATCAGTCGTGCATTCATCGGGAGACTACAGTACGGTCTTTCTACGAAGGCTCCTCGCAACCTTCTAACACTTTTGTCACTATTATGAGCTGGATGGATGTCCCTCCGTCTGTTATGGATAGTTCGATGGACAACTTCGTATGGACACCTCATCTATCTAAATCCTTTTCTGTTACTCGTGCTTGGAATTATATCCAAAGAAATGGCATCCAACCCCTTGACATTCTTTCATTTGGGATCGGCACATAGCTCCCCGTCATGCCTTTCTCCTATGGCTAATATCTCTTAACCGGCTACCTACTCAGGTATACTTGTTACAAAATCATAGGATTGTCGATATTTTGTACGCCTTTTGATGATTCTACACCAGACTCAATCAATCACCTCTTCTTTGAATGCACTTTTACCGGTAGATTGACTTCTCTTTGGGCGACAAAATGCAGCCTACCTTGGTGCAACCGTCCCTGGCAAGAACATATTATTTGGGTGATGAAAGTTTGCGGAGGATCCTCGTTTGCCCACCGTATATCTAGATTTTCCTTTGGTGCACTATGTCACATTATTTGGACCGAAAGGAACAACGCTATCTTTAGGAACAAGAGCGTCTTCATCCCTGGCATGCGTAAGCATTTTATCAAAGTCGTGGCATGCGTAAGCATCTTATCAAAGTCGTGAAGGACAAGGCTATTTCCATGGGGAGAGTTGAGGATACATATAGGAACCGCATTGTACAGAGAAAGTGGGACCTTCCCCCTTCTATCTTTGATTGGTGCAGGTTCTGGCTGTTCCCGTGTCCTTTGGAGCGGATTTCCGGAGTTATGGGCTTTTCTCCTCCAAGCTTCGGATTGGTTCGGCTGCCCTTGTTTTTCTGTTTCTTTCTTTTGCTTGTTTTTAGCCGGCCTTTGGCCTGTTGTATAGTTTCTGCTGAACCTTTCTTGACCTTATCTGGACAATACTATGTCCTAATAAGGTCAGGAGTTGGTTTAGGCTTAGGTTGCATTTGGTGTTTTGAAAAGTAATACATATGCTTACCTTACAAAAAAAAACTACGAAACCATGAAATTCATTTTCACCATCTCGCTGGTACTGTTCACGCAAGCATGAAAATGCTCTCTGTTGGTTCCTCGCAGGTACTGTTCACCCGCCGTGTGTGAGGTGGATTCCGGCTGATTCCAACGATCGGAGCTGGGTTTTGGTGACAAGGTCCCTTCGGCTCCCTCTTCCTCCCCTCCAAAGGAATCCTCTTCTTTTTCAGTATAGAGGGCGGATTCCCAGATCTGAATTTGTTCTTCTGGTTTGAATCTCCTTCGCGGTTACTATTCACCCAACGGAGCGAGGTGTATTCCGGCTGTTTTCGGTGTGGTTGGAGCTGGGTTTTGGAGGCAAAGTCCCTTGGACTCCCTTCTTCCTCCCCTCCAAAGATATCTACTTGTGGTTGAGTTTAGTGGGTGGAATTCCAGATCTGAAATTGCTCTTCTAGTGGTGTTTTCTTTTGCTGGTACTGTCCACCCAACGGGATGTGGATGATTTGGGCGGCTCCTGGTAGTGATTGGAGCTAGTTTTTGGGGCAAGGTCCCGTCCATTCCCTCTACATTCCCCCCAAGGGCCCCGGTTTCCTTCATTTTTGAGGCTGGATTCACAGACCTGCATTGCTTGTGTACCTCGTTGAATCATACCACGTTGAGCACTCTCTCTGCCATCCCTTCTAGAAGGTAATTCCTTTTTTTCTGGTTGGAGTGGAAGTTGTGAGTGTGGTGGATGCATTTATGCTCGTGTGTAGCAGACCTGCTGGAGTTATTGCCTGTTCTGGTCTTGCTGATGTTAGGTTGACTGGTTGGTGAAGTAGTGAGTTAATCTACTAATTTTTGCCCTTATAGAGGAGGCTATAAGGAATGGTTCATCTGGCACCTCTCCCCCTATTGTTGAGCCCCAACCAACTGTTGAAGACCTGGCTGAAACTTCCAGGGCTGTAAACCTCAAAGGAAAATCTGCCGCCTTATCTCATGAGGCTGAACATCCTACTAGGCCTAGGGTATTCTTGAAAGGTAACTCCAGTCGTAGCCGTAGTAGGGGCCGATCGAAGAATAGGAGCCGCTCTCTTAGGCATGTACACATTGCTGATAATCCAATTCGGTCTACTTCCAGACCGAACACTGTTGGTAAATCAAATGCAGAAGACCAAGTTAATAAGGTGCGACAGAGTATTAGTCATCAACCTATTCCTACAACGGCGACTAGATCGTGGGCTAATGTGGCCAAGGTCTTAACTAAAGGTTACAACCTAACATATGTTTCACTTATGGTGGAGAATGGTGAAGTCATTGTTGACATAACTCCTGAGGTAGCTGCCGATAAGAGTCCACGATGGCTAGAATGTATAGTCAGTCACTATATTGGCAAGAAAGTTCCGTTCAAGCTGACTGAAAAAGCTATAAAGAAGTCTTGGGGTGATCAAGTTGTTAAAGTAAAACTACATGAAAATGGCTTCTACTTCTTCTGAGTACCTAATGCTGATTTTCGCAGGAAGATCATAGACATGGGTCCTGTTTCCATTTTCAGTTGCACCCTAATGCTCCAGCAATGGCATCCAAAAATGAAACTCAAGAAAGGTAAGCTGGATTCTATCCCGGTCTGGGTTAGGCTAAGGGATATTCCTTTCTCCCTATGGTCTCCGGCGGGTATTGGGCGTATAGCTAGTGCCATTGATAAACCACTTTATGTGGATGTGCAAACTGAACAGATGACCAGAATTTCTTATGCACGTGTCTGTATAGAGATTAAAGCCACTAATCCTCGAGTGGACACTGTTAAGTTCAGGTGGGATGGTGAAGTGAACTTAATCAGTATTGAATATGAATGGAAACCTCTTGTGTGCTCCTCATGTGGTATCTTTGGCCACAAAATGGGCTCCAGAGGCTTTGAATGCGCCCAAGAATGCCCTGAATATAGGGCTAAGCCTATTACCCGTCCCCGAGGAACTGATGGCTGGACTCAGGTCAGCCGGAAAAAAGGCAATCCTCCCCCCTGTTAAGCCCTCAAACCAGCTTCAATCTGCATCAAACCCTCAACTGGATTCTGACCTGGGCGAAGATGAACCCCTACCTACTGCTGTGAATTCTGTTGCTGAACCCATTCTAGTTGGTACCGAATTGGCTCATACCAAGGTTTCTAAGGCAGGACCTAGCTCCTCCCCTGCTCCGTGTCTTGCAGGCTCACTGGACCAGTAGATTGTGCACTCTTCTCAGGACCAGCAGATTGTGGATTCTCCTCTAAACTCCTAATCATCCACTGAAGACTCCTCTGACTCACGACTTCCAAGGGACAGATCTAGAGTTCCATAAGACAAGGGAGTTACAAAATGCTGGTGCCTCCCCTCTCAATACTCGATCACGTGCTATGGCCACCAGTGGCTCAGAAATGGCTGCTATGGCATCCCCTGGTGCAACGCCTAACCCATCTTGCCCTACCAAGACTTCTGACCCATCCTCCTCGAAGAAAGTTAAGAAGAGGAGACCTAGGAATTCTCAGAGGTAAATTTACTCGCCTTCAATTATGTTTTTTGGTATATGAAATATCAGGGGCCTAGTTGGTCCCCTCAGACAAGATGAAATCCGGGCCTTTATAAGGAATAATCGGCTCTCTTGCATTGGTATCGTTGAGACAAAAGTCAAAGCCCCATTTTTTGCTGATATATCTAGGGGCTTATGTGACAATTGGCGATGGGTTTCCAACTATGATGTCTCCCCGCTAGGTCGAATTTGGTTCGGTTGGGATCTGAATGTGTTGGAGATGAGCTTGCTTTACTCTTCTGGTCAACTGATCCATATGTAACTCAAGCTTCTAAACTTGCACAAATCTTGTCTTCTCTCTATTGTATATGGGGAACATACTTTGTACATAGGCGTCCGCTTTGGGCTGACCTCATTCGTCTCTCTTCCTGTGACTTACCTTGGATTGTTGCTGGAGATTTCAATGCTATCAAGGACCTGTAGGATAAATTGGGTAGCACAACCCCGTGGATTCTAGTCTTTGAAGAGTTTGGGGACTGTCTCAACCAAGCCAGACTTGAGGATCTCAGATATGTGGGATACAGATTCACATGGTCACACTTTTTCGGCAATAATAGGAAACTCCATAAGATTGATCGGGTCCTCATCAACAACTTTTGGAATCAGCACTTCTCCTTCTCGGAAGCTTCCTTCCTTGTGCCAAGTATATCGGATTACTCCCCCATGGTGATTAAAATCCTTTCGCCATAAAGTTTCAAGAAACCTTATAAGTTTTTCAACTTCTGAGCTACCCATCCTAACTTCCAGGAACTAGTAGCCCAAGCCTGGGACTCTCAAATAGTGGGCACTCTTATGTATATGGTTTGCTACAAACTTAGATTGCTCAAAGCAAAGTTGAAACACTTGAACAAGAGTTCCTTTTCTGCTATATCCACAAGAACTGAACAGGCTAGAGTTGAACTTTATGCTGTCCAGTCAGCCCTGGAGCTTCGTCCTTTTGATTAGAACTTGCTGGATAGTGAAGTGGAGCACCTTCGTTCCTTCTCTACTCTGAGATTATAGGAGAAATCATTCTTTAGGCAGAAATCCAAGATTCGTTGGCTTAAAGAAAGGGAACTGAACACTAAATTTTTTCATCACTTTGTTAACAAAAGGTGCTTACAGAATCATATTCTCTCAATGTCCACTAGTGATGGTGTCTTACTATCAGACCCGATAGAGGTTAGGAACCACATTGTTTCCCACTTTCAGGTGCTTCTCAATGATAATTCTGCGTCTACCCAGCCATCTGTCTGCGAGATAGGTGATTTCATTGGATAGGTCCTTGATGAAAATTAGCGAAACTACCTAGCACAATCGGTCTTTGATCGGGAAATCCAGGATACACTCTTTTCGTTGGCTAGAGGCAAAGCCCCTGAACCAGATGGCTATAACGATGACTTCTTCAAATCCTCTTGGGAAATCATTGGGTCCTCCATTCTTAAGGCGGTCAGAGATTTCTTTGAGATTGGACACATGCTTAAGGAGTTAAATACTACCATCCTTACTCTAGTGCCGAAGTCTCTTAATGCCTCGATCATGTTTGACTTTCGGCTGATTGCATGTTGCAATACCCTTTATAAATGCATTTCTAAAATCCTGGCTAGACGTATTGCACATATCTTACCAACCTTGATCAGCCCGTCCCAAACGGCTTTCGTCAAATGTCGCAGAATTAGCGACAACATTATGATCCTAATTGACAACATTATGAGCCAATTACTACAATGCCTTGGCTTTCAACTAGGCTCTCTCTCCTTTCGATATTTAGGGGTGCCTATTATTTCTTCCAGGCTTCGTAAAGAGGATTGTAAGATCCTAATTGATTCAATAACGGTGAGGGCCCGCTCTTGGACTCAACGGTTCCTATCCTTTGCGGGAAGACTTCAACTCATCAAATCTATCCTGCACTTCATCCAGGTGTACTGGGCTACTATTTTCTCCCTTCCGAAATCTGTTTTGTATAGTATTGAGACCATTTTGAGACAGTTTCTTTGGAAGGGTCTTGATCTCGATTTTGGGGAGCTAAGGTAGACTGGATTAAAGTTTGTCTACCCAAAGAAGGAGGCCTTGGTATCCGGTGACTTGTAGAATACAATAGAGCTATGACTCTAAAATACATATGGCTCCTTTTCTCTTGATAAGGAATCCATGTGGTGCAAATGGATTCATTCAACCTTCTTAAAATCTAATTTTTGGGTGGTATCCAAGCCTACTTTTTGTTCTTGGACTTGAAAGAAGATTCTTGACTTGCGCGCTTCAGCCCAAGCACTCTTTCGGTGGAAGATAGGCAATGGTCACTCTGTTTCACTTTGGTTTGACTGGTGGCATGGCAGAGGACCTCTCTATCTTATCTTTAGTAATGTTGACATATACCAGTCACGGATCCCCAGGGATACTTCAGTTCGGAAATTCTATGATTGCACTTGGCAACCCTCATCCATACTAGACACTATCCTAAGCTGGACTGAGCCACCACCTATCTTTGTGGATAATATTCCGGACAAACTGATTTGGACACCACATTCTTCGGACTCCTTTTCGGTTGCATCAGCTTGGAATCATATCAGAAGAAAAGGTAACCCAGTTCCTTGGCACTCCTTCATATGGGACCATCATATTGCACCCTGACATGCTTTTCTCTTGTGGCTAGTCTCTCTCAATCGGCTGCCTTCCTAGGTTCTACTCCTTCAAAACCGTAGGATTGACACTGCTTTGTGTGCCTTCTACGGTACTAGATCGGATTCGGTCAATCACCTTTTCTTTGAGTGCCCCTCTACTAGTAGGCTGGCTTCCTTTTGGGCTACCAAATGTAACCTCCCTTGGCGCAACCGTCCTTGGCAAGAGCATATCCTATGGGCTATGAAAGTTTGCGGTGGTCCATCCTTCACAAACTGCCTCTCTTAGTTCTCCTTTAGAGCTCTAGTTCATATTATCTGGACTGAAAGGAACAATGCTATCTTCAGGAATAAGAGTGTTTACCTCCCGGGTATGCGCAATGCGCAAGCATCTTATCAAGGTTGTCAAAGACAAAGCCATTTCCATGGGAAGAGTTTATGATACTCCTAGGAACCGCAATTTCCAAAGGAAGTGGGAACTCCCACCTTCAATCTTCGATGGTGATCGGACGTCCTTGTAATTCGGTTTTTTAGTTTTTTTAGCCTTTTCGGCTTCTTGTATAGTTTTCACTGGACCTTTCTTAACCCTTTATGGATAGCTCCATGTCCTAATAGGGTCAGGAGTTGGTTTGAGCTTTAACTTGTATTTGGTGTTTTGAAAAGTTATATATATACTTGCCTTTACCAAAAAAAAAATAACTACGAAAGCATACTACCCGCCTGAGTGGCGCTGCTTGAGCGCGCACTCTTCCTCTCGCAAAAGGTTGAGTGTTTGAATTCCGGGCGCCGCAGGGTGACTTAACTGGTGGCATGTGTATAGTGGCTAGCACGTGTCGCTCCCAGGGTTTACTTCCCGGCTGTCGATTGTGCGGGGGTTCCCTAGATTATAAAAAAGAAAAAACTACGAAAGCATCACTTTTCATTCTCACCATCTGGGATCACTGTTCACGCGGGCAGATATGCTCTCTACAGGGGTTCTCGCTGGTACTGTTCATCCGATGGTCTTTTGCTGATTCTGGTGGTTCCCGGTGGCCGTTTCAGCTGATTTTTGGAGGCAAGGCTCCTCTGGCTCTCCTCTCTCACCCCTCCAAAGGGCTCTTCTCGTCGTGCAGTGTAGAGGCCAGGCCACTAGATTTGATCGTCACCTGGTTCGGTCTTCCCCTTCCGAGAAATTCGTTCTATTGGAGTGCTTGCTGCTGGGTAGGGTTCCTGGAGTTTATTATCCCCTATTAGAGGTATTCTCTCTTCGTTTCCTTCCTGCTGTGGTGGGGTTGGAGATAGTGATTAGTGGTCGCATTTATATTGGGGGACCTGCTGATGCGTATCCTGTTCTGGGTTTATGGTGTTAGTGGGTTGACTAGTTGGTGGTAGTGGCGTGTTGTCCCTATGGAGGAGGCTATAAGAACCATTGTGCCTGACCCATCCCCTGTTTCTGAGGCTGATCCACCCCTTGTTACTGAGACCCATCAGGCGAAAAATGTTTCTGTTGCTAACAATATAGCAGTAGAACTTAAAGGAAAATCCACCTCTATATTGCAGGAGGCTGAACGTCCCTCTGGTCATAGACCTATCCTCAAGGGTAACTCTAGCCGTAGTCGGAGTAGGGGTCGATCGAAGGATAGGAGCCGTCTCGTAGAAGAACACACAATGCTAGTATTACAATGCGCTCTGAATCTAGAGCAAATCTAGTAAGGAAAACAATTGAGGAGGGACAGACGTCTATTCGTCCTCAAGGCTAACTTAACCGTACCCCTGCTACTAGAATGTGGGCAAATGTTGCCAAGGTACTGACTAAAGGTTACGACTTAGCCTTTGTTCCTCCATTAGAGGAGAATGGTGAAGTTATTATGGATATCACACTAGAAGTTGCTGCTGATGAGAATCCTTTATGGCTGGAATGTATTGTTGGCCACTACATTGGGAAGAAAATCCCCTTTAAGTTAACTGAGGAAGCCTTTAAAAAAACATGGGGAGAGCAAGTAGTTGATGTTAAACTACATGAAAATGGGTTCTATTTCTTTCGTGTCTCGAATGTTGACTTTCGCAGAAAGATAATTGATATGGGTCCAGTTTCTATATTTAGCAGTACAATGTTACTTCAACAATGGTACCCAAAATTGAAACTCAAGAAGGGTGCTATGGATTCTCTTCCGGTATGGGTTAGGCTAAGAGATATTCTTTTCTCTCTATGGTCTCCGGCTGGCATTGGTAGGATTGCCAGCGCCATTGGAAAGCCACTCTATATGGATACTCAAACGGAACAGGTGACTAGAATTTCTTATGCGTGAGTTTGTGTGGAAATTAAAGCCAATAAACCCCGGATGGAAACTGTGAAATTTCGGTGGGATGGTGAAGTGAATCTGATCCATGTTGAATATGAATGAAAACCAATGGCGTGTTCTTCTTGTGGCATATTTGGACATAAACCTAGCTCAAGTGGATTTGATTGTGCTTCTGCCAAACCGGAGTTAGAACTGAGAATACACTTCGTCCTCAAGCTGAAGCTAGAGCTGAGACTACCCTTCGACCTCAAGGAGCTCAAGGATGGATTCAAGTCAGTAGGAAAAGAGGTGTACTCCTGTCAAGTAAGACTGCAAATCAGACCCAACTTGCAACAGACTCGCTGCTGGATTCGAATATAGGGGAGGCGGAAAATTTGCCTCCTGTTCTGAACCCCAATGCTGTACTTGATATGTTAAGTCCTAATCTGAATCTTTCTAAGGATTCTAAGGTAGGGATGAGTCACTCCCCTCTCCTATGTCCTCCAAGATGTCTTGACTAGCAAATTGAGGACCTTGCAATAAACTCTTAGTCACCTTCTGAAGAATCTTCTGGTTCTCACGTTGGGGTGGAGAATAGTGAACTTGAAGACTTAGTGGTGGAAGAACTTGTTGTTTTATCCCCCCTAACACCCACTCACGAACTCTGGCGTCCAATGCCACGAATGATACTTCTAAAGCTCCTATGGGGGCTGTTCCTAGCTTGATGTGTCTGGTATGATTCCTAGCCCGGTCTCCTCGAAGAAGAAATCCAAGATGAGGAGGCCAAGGAAATCTCCGAGATAACTTCCCTGTCGCCCGATGTTTTTTGGTATATGTAATATTAGGGGACTAGTAGGTCCCTTTAAATTTGTTCCTTTGTCAGGACTCACCGCCTATCCTCTATTGGCATTGTTGAAACTAAAGTTAAAGCCTCTCTTTTTGCTGGAATCTCTCGGGATCTTTGTGGTAATTGGCAGTGGATTGCCAACTATGATTCCTCCCCCTTGGCAGAATTTGGTTTGGTTGGAACTCGGATGAGATGGAAACTAGTCTTTTGTCTTCTTCTGACCAGCTGATTCATGTTCAGCTTAGGCTTTTCAATTTGAATAAAATTTGTCTCTGTACAGTTGTTTATGGTGAACATTCCTTTGTGAATCGGCGTCCTTTTTGGGCTGATCTTCTGTGGATCTCCTCATGTAACTTACCTTGGATTGTCGCTGGGGATTTTAATGCCATCAAAGACCCGGGTGATAGAGTGGGTAGTACAACTCCTTCGATTCCGGCTTTCGATGAATTTGGGGATTGTCTGAACCAGGTGGGACTTGAAGATCTTCGATATGTGGGATGTAGATACACATGGTCTCATTCCTCAGGTGAGAATCGGCAACTCCGCAAAATTGATGGGGTGCTCTCTAATGACATTTGGACTCAGCAGTTTCCTTTTCGGAAGCCACCTTTCTTCCTCCTGGGATATCTGATCACTCTTCTATGGTGATAAAATTTTTTTTGCCACATAGTTTTAAGAAACCCTTCAAGTTTTTCAAGTTTTGGACTACTCACCTTATTTTCTTAGAACTAGTTGCACAAGCTTGGGATACTCGTATAGTGGGTACTCCTATGTACATTATTTGTTGCAAACTACGGGTTCTTAAAGCAAAGTTGAAACAATTGAACAGGAGCTCTTTTTCTGACATTTCCACAAGGACTGAGCAGGCTAGATCAAACTTATATGCTGTTCAGTCAGCCCTGGAGCACCATCCTTTTGACCAAAGCTAACAGGATAGAGAAGTGGAGCTCACACGTTCATTCTATTCCATGAGACTACTAGAGGAATCCTTTTTCAGACAGAAATCCCGTATTTGATGGCTCAAGGAAGGGAATTTGAATACTAAATTTTTTCATCACTTTGTCAACCAAAGGCGCTTACAAAATCGAATTCTCTTGGTTTCAACAGAGGATGGGCTTCTGGTAACTGATCCACAAGCGGTCAGGTATCATATTGTTGGCCACTTCTAGGAGATACTCAATGGTGCTAGTGCTTCTATTCAGCCCTCTGTTAGGGAGATAGGAGAGTTTATTGGCCGGGTACTATATGAGAATCAGAGAAATCTATTAGCACAACCGGTTCTGGATGAAAAAATCCAGTCTACCCTTTTCTCGCTTGCTAAAGGCAAAGCCCTTGGGCCGGATGGTTATAATGCTGATTTTTTCAAAACTACTTGGGAGATCATTTGACCCTCCACCCTTATGGCGGTAAGAGACTTCTTTCAGTCGGGATGCATGCTTAAAGAGATAAACAACACTATTTTAACTTTAGTGCCGAAATCCCCCAATGCTTCAGCCATGTCTGATTTTCGTCTTATTGCATGCTGTAATACCTTATACAAATGCATCTCTAAAATCTTGGCTAGGCGGTTAGCTCGTGTTCTTCCAACCCTGATTGGCCCTGCCCAAATAGCGTTTGTCAAAGGACGCAGAATTAGCGACAACATCATGCTTGCTCAAGAGTTATTCGTCGATTTTCACCACTAGGCCTACCGTCCCAAGTGTGTCATTAAAGTGGATTTCCAAAAAGCTTATGATACTGTTGATTGGAACTTCATTGAAAAGGTCTTATTGGCCTTCAACTTTCCGGCTTTCTTTGTTAAGCTGGTTATGGCATGTGTTTCGACTGCCAAATTCTCTGTCTCTATCAATAGGGAATTACATGGACATTTCGGTAGCACTCGAGGTATTCACCAAGGAGATCCATTATCGCCGTATCTTTTAATACTGGTTATGGAAGTCTTCTCTGGTATTCTTAAGGCTAAAACAGATATTCCGGATTTTCACTGGTACTAGTGATGTAAAAACACCCGTCTTTCGCATCTTTTCTTTGCGGATGATGTACTTCTGTTTTCAGAAGCCCACTTCAAATCAGTTCAGCTAATTAAGGAAGCTCTCCTTACGTTCATTGAGTGGTCTGGTTTAAAACCAAATACCACAAAAAGTAATATCTTTCTCTCGGGAGGGACCCCGGATTTGCATGACTAGTTATTCTGATGCCTCGGGTTTCAGCAAGGTACTCTTCCTTTTCGATACTTAGGCGTGCCTATTATCTCCTCTAGATTGCGCAAAGAGGACTGTAAAGCTTTGATCAATACCATAACTTCTCGAGCCCATTCCTAGACTCAACGGTTTTTGTCATTTGCTGGTTGCCTGCAACTTATCAAATTGGTCTTGCATTCCATTCAGGTATATTGAGCCACTATTTTCCCTCTTCTGAAATCAGTGTTATATAGAATTGAGGCTATTTTGCGTCAATTTCTATGGAAAGGTCCTGACCAAGGCATAGGTGGAGCAAGGGTAACATGGAATGCTGTTTGCTTACCCAAAGACGAAGGTGGCCTAGGTATACGACGGCTTGTAGAGTACAATAAAGCTATGATTCTTAAGCACATATGGCTTCTCTATTCATTGATAAAGAATCCATGTAATGTAAATGGATACACTCTACCTTTTTAAAAAAAGGCAAACTTTTGGGTTATCTCCAAACCTACTTTTTGCTCTTAGACATGGAAGAAAATCCTGGACATGTGGATTTCTGTTCAAACAATGTTCTGGTGGAAGATTGATAATGGGCACTCTGTATCTTTCTAGTTTGATGGGTGGCACAATAGAGGCCCTCTCTACCTTCTTTTCAATAATGTGGACATCTATCAGTCGCGCATTCCACGGGATACTTCGGTTAGGAAATTTTGCGAGCGTACCTAGCAACCTTCAAATACTCTCAACACTATATTGAGCTGGATGGATGCTCCCCCAACTTTTGGGGAAAATTTGCAGGACTCCCTTTGTTGGGACCCCCATCCATCTAATACATTCTCAGTTGCTCTTGCTTGGAATCATATCCGAAGGAAAGGACATCTAACCCCTTGGCACTCTTTTATATGGGATCAGCACATTGCTCCCTGTCATGCTTTTCTTTTATGGTTAGCTTCCCTTAACCGGTTACTTACTCAAGTGTTCCTCATACATAACCACAGGATAGTCAATGCTCTATGTGCCTTCTGTGGTTCTAGACCAGATTCTATCAACCACCTTTTCTTTGAATGCACTTCTACCAGTAGGTTGGCCTCTATGTGGGCAACAAAATGCAGCTTACCTTGGCGCAACCGACTCTGGCAAGAACATATTAAGTGGGCGATGAAAGTTTGCGGTGGAGTTTCGTTTGCTCACCGCATCTCTAGATTTTCCTTTGGTGCATTATGTCATATAATTTGGACTGAAAGGAACAACGTCATCTTCAGAAGTAAGAGCGTCTACATCCCGGGAATGCGCAAGCATCTATCAAAGTCATGAAGGATAAAGCCATTTCCATGGGAAGAGCTGAGGATACATATAGAAACCGAATATTACAAAGAAAATGGGATCTTCCGTCTACAATCTTTGAAGTGAACAAGGTGGGCTCTTAAATCATTCCTTTTGTTCTTGTTGTGGTTCCATTCACCTGACCGGCTGCTACTGATTCCGGCTGATTCCGGTGACCGTTGGAGCTGAATTTCGGAGACTAGGGCCTTTCACCTCCAATCTCCAGTTGGATCGGTTGTCCTTGTTTTTCGGTCTCTTTCTTCTACTTGTATTTAGCCGGCCTTTCGGCTTGCTGTTTAGTTCCTGCCAAACCTTTCTTGACCTTGTTTGGACATTTCTATGTCCTAATAGGGTCAGGTGTTGGTTTAGGCTTTAAGTTGTATTTGGTAGTTTGAAAAGTAATACATATTCTTACCTTTACCAAAAAAAAAAAAAATAACTACGAAAGCATACTTTTCATTTGCATCTGGTACTGTCCACTTGGAACAGTGTAGCTTTCTCTCCCGTTTCTGGTGATTTTGGCACTGTTCATCCACTTGGATGTTCTTCAATTCTAGGCTCCCTAACCGATGGTTCTTGCTGTTCCTTGGTGCTTGGCTTCACTAGTAGCTATTTTAACACTGGACCGGAGGATCTTGCTTAAGGTAGCCCCTATTAATCGAGTAAGCAGATATAGGATTTGGTTCCTTCTCTGTTCTTAGTTCCTGTTCACCGGATTGGTTCATGCTTCCGATTTTAGTTATTCAGATAGCTAAATCTTGTTGATCCTTCGGTTTGGGCTTTGCCAGTTCTTAAATTGCCTCTTGACTGAAGGATTTCTCATAAGAAGGCCCCTAGTAGTTGGGTTAACAGATTTGGGTGTTTCTGGGATTCATTGTTGTTCTTTAGCTACTATTCATCCGTCTGGTCTCTCTTTGTTTCTGGCCATTCAGTTTGGTGATTCTGTTTGATTTTGGTGTTGGGCTTGGCCAGTAGCTGCGCTTATTCTCTCGATCGGTGGTATTCACACCTAGTAATCTCGGTTATTCGGTGTGTCAAGATTCTCGGTGGCCTCCCTACTTTCTTACTTTCTGATTTGTTCATGGCTTTTCTGTTCTAAGCTTGGTCATGGCTGGGAATTTGTGCAGTGAGGAGTCTCCTCAAACGAAGGCTCCTATGGTATTGGCAAAACCTGTGCAAGGCAAGGGAATCTCTAAGCTCCTTAAGCATCAATCTAGTGCTAAGACTGGCTTATCCAAAGCCATTCAAAGACTCGGCCATTCTGGGGAAAATGCAAGAGTTGATGTCCCTGGCACTTCAATGGAAGTTGGTAAGTTCGATGCTATGACTCATCACTCACAATGCCCCAGAAGTCATGGACGTAGTAGGTGCCATTCGGCCGCGGGGGAAACTATGGCAGTAAATCCCCCTACTGTCTTAGATGTCCCGGGTACTTCTAATGCCTAAACTCAATGGGGCGAAGCCTTACAGTGACGTGTAGGGCTCGAAATGACTCAATTGCTGTTGGGATAAATACCAGAGATGAAACGGTGGCTAAGCCACATAGCAGTGACCCAATATAGCAAACCCAACATTCATGGGCAGCTGTTGCAAAGTTAGCGGTGAAGGGGTATTCCCTATCTTATATTCCTCCATCTATGGAAGATGGGAAATTGGTTGTTAGAATCTCAGAGGATATCCTAGAGGATAATAACTCGATGTGACTGGAGTGTATTGTTGGTTATTTCGTTGGCAAGAAACTGCCTTTTAAATTGACTGAGAATGCTGTTCAGAGTTTGTGCGGGACACAAGTGGTAGATGTCCTAGCAAATACTGATGGATTCTTTTTCTTTCATATACTTGATGAAGCTTTTTGTCGGAAGATATTGGACAGTAGCTCGATCACTATCCTTAGGGTGCCTATGATACTCCAACAGTGGCACCTGGCATTGAAGCTTAACAAAAACCAATACCAGGCTCTCCCGTTCTAGATTAAATTAAGGAATTTCCCTTATGCCTTGTGGTCGGCTTCGGGCATCAGCGCGGTGGCCAGTCTAATTGGTATACCGCTGCATGTTGATATACAGATGGAAAGAATGAGAATGATTTCCTACGCTAGAGTGTGCATAGAGATGAAGGCGTCCCAATCCTTTCTAGATTTTGTGGTTATCTTAAATGGTGAAACTTGATCGATAAAAGTGGAGTATGAGTGGCGCCCAATATCTTGTATGACATGTGGTACTTTTGGCCATAGGTGTGCTACTCCCACTGAGGCGTCCATTGGGAGTCCTAAAGCCAATTCAGTCCCTGGTGCTGCTATTAACAAGCCTTCTGTCGTGGATGGTGCTTGGGAGATGGTTAAAAAGAAGCGGGGACTAGCGAATCCATCCTCTGCACTGGTAATCAAGAAATCGGGGCGGCTCCAAAAGGCGATGGTCCCTTCATCTTATTTATATATGTTTTTTGGTATATGAAATATTAGGGGCTTTGGTGAACCCCTTAAGTAGGTCGAAATTAGAGCCCTTGTTAGAGCTCATAATATCTCTTGTATTGGTATACTTGAGACGAAAATTAGTTCGTCTCTTTTTGAAAAGATTTCAACTGGGCTTTTACCTGAATGGGTGTGGACTGCCGATTACAATTGTTCTCCTCGTGGTAGAATTTGGATTGGATGGAAGCCTCATGAGGTAGACTTGGAAGTTATCTCTGTTTCCTCTCAAGTTATTCACGGCCATGTTCGTATCTTGGCTCTCAATAAGACTTGCTTCTTATTGGTTGTATATGAACATACCTTTATTGCTAGGCGTTCTCTATGGGCAGACCTTGTTAGGTCCAGTGAACTTTTTGAGGCTAAACCTTGGCCGGTGGCGGACGATTTCAATGCAATCCGATTCAACTCGGATAGATTGGGTAGCTCTAATACCTGGATACCGGCGTTTGATGAATTTGGCCATTGTTTAGATCATGCTGGCCTTGATGACTTAAGATATATAGGCCATCGGTTTTCTTGGGCGACGTCTTCTGGTGTCTCTCGCAAGCAAAGGAAAATTGATAAAGCCTTAATTAATGATTAATGGCTCAGCTCATTCTGCTTCTCGGAGGCCAACTTTCTAGCCCAAGGAGTTTCTGATCATACTCCCATTATTGTTAGAATTGCTCCCACCACCTTCTCAAGGAAGCCTTTTAAATTCTTCAACTGTTGGATGTCTCACTCTTTGTTTCCAACAATTGTCTCTCAGGTTTGGGATTCTCGTATCGGTGGAACCCCCATGTTTGTCCTCTGCCAAAAACTTAAACTGCTTAAAGAATGTCTCAAGTAGCTCAATAGGGATTCTTTTTCGGATATCTCAACGCACACTTTTTAAGCCAGGGCTGATATAAAGTCTACTCAAGACGCCCTAGCACTGGACCCTCTTATCTTGGACTTGGCAAACCTGGAAAAGGGGCATCTTCAGGTATTCTCGGATCTTAGACTCCAGGAGGAAAGTTTCTTGAAACAAATCAAGAATTAAATGGTTGAAAGAGGGGGACATGAATTCCAAATATTTCCACCATTTCGTTAATAAGAGACAACTTCATAATCGGATCCTTTCGGTGTCGGATGATAATGGAGCTGTTCTCTCTGACCCGAGTATGGTTCATAGCCATATCATCTCATTCTTTGAGACTCTACTTAAGGCGAACTCTCCAATCTTGCAGCCTACATGTGCAGAAATTCGGGCTGTGGTGGATCGAACCCTTAATGCTGATCAGATTCTCTCTCTAGAGAAGTAACTGACATTGAAATTCGAAACGCAATGTTCTCCCTTGCAAAAGGTAAGGCCTCTGGTCCTGATGGTTTTAATGTTGATTTCTTTACATCTTCTTGGGAAACTGTGGGACTTCGGTTGTGCTGGCAATTAAGGATTTGTTCCGGTGAGGATCGTTGTTAAAGGAGATCAGCACTGCGATTCTCACTCTTGTGCCAAAGATTCCTAATGCCTTGTCTATGAATGACTTTAGGCCTATTGCTTGCTGTAACACTGTATATAAATGCATTACCAAGATCTTGGCTAATAGGCTAGTCTCTGTTCGGCCGTCCATTAAAAGCAATTCCCAAAACGCTTTTGTTAAGGGACGAAGGATAGGAGATAATATTCTTCTTGCTCAGGAGCTCTTTGCGGGGTTTCACCATGAACCTTATTGGCCAAAGTGTGCAATTAAGGTTGATTTTTAGAAGGCCTATGACACAGTCGATTGGGCTTTCTTGGAAACGGTATTGTAAACCTTTGGATTCCCTTAGTTGTTTGTTAAACTCATCATGGAGTGTGTTACTTCCCCAAAATTCTCCATTGCCATTAACGGAGAGTTACAGGGATTCTTTGCAAGTGATAGAGGTATATGCCAAGGGGATCCTATGTCTCCCTACCTTTTTACACTAGTGATGGAAGTACTCTCTAGGATTCTCAACACTCAAGCGTGGCATCCAGGTTTCAAATACTTCTGGAGGTGTAAGCCCGTGGGTTTAACTCATTTGTTCTTTGTAGATGATGCCTTCTTATTTGTTGAGGGTAATATAATCTCCACTACCTTGTTGAAGGAAGGTCTGGACCTATTTTCGAAATAGTCTGGTTTGAAGCCTAATGTTAACAAAAGCGAGATATTTTTCTCTGGTGGGACATCGGAAATTCGAGGACAGATCCAAAATGTGTTTGGCTTCAATGAAGGTATGCTCCCATTCAGATACCTTGGGGTTCCTATTATTTCAACCAGATTGAGTAAGGTGGACTGTTGTTCATTAGTGAACTCCATTATTGCACGAGCTCGTTCTTGGTCCTATAGATTCTTATCCTTTGTTGGCCGATTATAACTAATTAAGTTAGTCCTTCATGTTATTCAAGTATTCTGGGCAAGTGTATTCACGCTCCCACTGTCTGTTCTGTCTAGAATAGAATTGATCCTTAGACAATTCCTCTGGAAGGATCTAGACCTTGGCATTGGTGGGGCTAGAGTTGCCTGGTGTGATGTTTGTCTCCCTAAAGAGGAAGGTGGCTTGGGTATTCATAGACTTCTTGATTGTAATCATTCAGCGATGCTCAAACATATATGGACTCTTTTCACAGATAAAGAATCTCTATGGTGCAAGTGAATTCACTCCACCTTTATGAATAACAAGAATTTTTGGATGGCGCCTAAGCCGACTTTTTGTTCTTGGGCTTGGAAAAAAATCCTCGACATCAACCGGGATTTTCAAATGTTCTTCAAATGGCAAATTGGTGATGGTGTAACCACATCATTCTGGTTTGATTCATGGCATCCCAAAGGTCCTCTCTCGGATTTCTTTTCAAATAGGGACATTTATTGCTCTGGTATCCCAAGAGAGGCCTTTGTTCGGGAGTTCTTGTTTCGCTCCTGGCATAACTCAAATATGCTTCAAACTTTCAATTCCTGGCCGGATGCTATCCCTATTCTGAATGTACAAAGACCTAATCGTTTGGTATGGAAGGGCTACTCGTCAGGTATTTTCTCTATGGCCTCGGCATGGGAGCAGATTAGAATTTGTAGACCTATAGTCCCTTGGTATTCCTTCGTTTAGGACCAGAGCATTGTGTCGAGGTATGGTTTTTTGTTGTGGCTCATATCTTTGAATAGGCTCCCTACATAGGTCGTTTTACTTAATTATCGTAGAATATTGGATGGTGTTTGTGCCTTTTGTAAATGTAGACCCAATTTTGTTGATTATCTGTTCTTTGGGTGTCCTGTCATGGCTTCCCTCGCATTGTTCTGGGTAGAGAAATGTTATTTATCATGGAGAAATTAGTTGTGACAAGATAATCTTCAATGGGCAATTCGCTACATAGGGGACCATAGCTTTCACCAGCGAATTACTCGCTTCTCATTTGCAGCATTATGCCACATTATCTTGACGACATGGAATAATATCCTATTCAGGAATCAATCCCTCTTTGTGCCGGCCCTACGGCAACATCTTGCTAAACTCACCGGGGATAGAGGTCTATCATTTAAACCTGTTGAAGATAATCCTCACAACCGAAGGATCCAAGTCAGTTGGGGCATCTCGCCTACCATCTTTGATTAATCCCTTCAGGTTGTGTTGTTTCTCTTTTGTAGTTAGGCGGTCGTTCTTTGGCCCTGCTGTATTATGCGTTTGTTGCTCTTAGCTCTCTAACCATTACACTTTTGCACCTGTTGGGAAACCTTGTGTGTTGTTTCAGGTACGAGGTTTTTGTGTTTCGGTTAGATCACATGTAGGTTACGCTTTGAAAAGTCAATATACATCTTACCTTACCAAAAATAAATAAATAAATAACTATGAAAGCATATACTTTTCACTCAACTCGAGTACTGTTCATTACAGATGCCCTGATTCTCTCTTGTTTTGGTGCCCGAGTTACTGTACACCGGTTGGATTTTCTATGATTCTGGGTGTTTCGTTGGTCCGCTTCTTCTGGAAATTGGAGGCTATTATCGCTAGGTACTCCTCCCAAACATACTCTTTGGATTCATCATGCGGTGCTCTCTCCTGGCCTGACGAGTAGATCTCGGTTTCACGATTATTGCTGCTGTTGATGCTGTTTCATGCCATTGATCGGGGCATATTGGTTAAGATTAGAAATCATAGTCTCCTTTTACCTTGTGGTTCTTCCTTTCGATCGATTTCTGGTTGTATGGTCTCTGTATCTGCTATGGCTGGGTTAATGAAATCCATGGCTGAGCATGATAAGTCTCGTTCGTTGCTTTCTCTGTTGAAGCCACCTGTTACCTTGAATAAAGCTAAACAAGCTAAGCAAGATAAGTCGGTGAGGGAATCCCCTAGGAATGCCTCTACTGACAAGGCTAGCCCTTCCAAAGCCAACCTATGACCCACTTTCCCTGTGCAAGTCGTAAAACACAATAGTCCACTTTCTTCTATAGATGTGGAGAATCTTCTTGATATGGACTCGCGATCTCAACGGATTGATACTTGTGAACGAAGCTTGCTAAGACCCTCGTCCACCTTGCCTCAAAATGATTATGCACAGCTTAGGCGAGCCGTAGTCGGGGCCAACAGCTGTGAAAAAAACCCCTTCGGAATCGGTCCAACATACAGAACAACACTCCTGGGTAGCTATTGCTAAATCAACCGAGAAGGGATTTTCTCTGTCATATATTCCTCCCACAGTTGTTGATGGGAGAACAAGTGTCTACATATCGGAAGACATTCTTTAGAAAGCTGATCCAAAATGGAGAGAATGCATAATGGGCTATTACGTTGGTAAGAAACTGCCATTCAAACTGACTAAATCTGCTATAAAAAATGTCTGGGGAACTCAACTTTATGATGTTCTAGCAACTGCTGATGGCTTCTACTTCTTCCACATTCCCGATGACTCCGTTCGGCGGAAGATACTTGATGGGGGGCCAATCACCATCCTTCGGGTTCTTATGATCTTGCAGCAGTGGTTTCCTGCTATGAAGTTGTAGAAAAACCAGCACTCATCCCTCCCCATTTGGGTCAAATTGAGGGACATTCCTCTTGGTCTTTGGTCTAGCCCGAGCATAAGTGCTGTCGCTAGTGCAATTGGCAAACCACTCCCCGTCGATATGCAAACTGAGCGGATGCAAATGATATCGTATGCCAGGGCATGCATCGAAATCAAAGCTACATAGCCCATGTTAGAGTCTGTTGAAGTCTTTCTCAACAATGAATCTTGGTTTGTCAAAGTCAAATATGAATAACGACCTTTGACTTGTGCGAAGTGTGGCAGCTTTGGCCATAATTGTGCTTTTTCGAAAGTCTTGCCTATTTCAGTTCGCAAGGCCCCTATTCAAGCGGGTGCTACTGATGACTCTCCTATCTAGCCTGGTGACAGATGGGAAATAGTCTAGAAACATTATTTTGGGGTGTGTCCGGAAAAATTGGCCAAGTTGCCTTCCCACCCTATTCGGCCTGTCTCTCCTCATCTCAATCATTCTACAGATGATTTGGGTGATCAGACTCAACCTGTTCTTGCTATCTCTCCGGTCTCTTCTTAGTCTTCATTTGACAAAGATGATAGTGAGGACGACAAAGCTAGCAGCATTGGTAGCGAGTCCGAGGAAGGCTCCCTTGTTCCGCTTACCATTCGTCCGCAAGCTATGGCGTACATAAAGGCTAAGATCTCAGAGCCAGTCTGTATACCTACCACTCGAGACCCTACTCCTAATCCGACAGTAATCTCCAATAAGGCCAGCTCCCCTCCAGCAACCAAGCTTGTGAACCCTAAAGCTAGAAAAAAGAGTGGCAAACAAAAACGGTAGTATCTCTTCCTTCATGTATTCATGGTTTGTGGAATATGGAATATTAGAGGCCTTACGGACCCCCTCAAGAAAGCTAAAAGTAGATCTCTTCTTAGATCTAATAACCTCTTGTATTAGGATTCTTGAGACCAAGGTTAATCAGTCCCTTTTTGAATTTACCTCTTCTGGGCTTCTGTTGGGTTGGGATTGGTCTTCGAATTACAACTTCTCCTCTCGGGGCAGAATATGGGTAAGCTAGAACCCACAAGAAGTGCAAGTGCGGGTTCTATCTCTTCCTAGGCCATTCATGGTCAAGTTAATATGCAGGCATTGAATAAGACTTGCTTTATATCAATTGTATATGGAGAACACACTTTTGTGAATCGCCGATCCCTTTGGGCTGATAGAATCGGAAGCTCAAACTCTTGGATCCCGGCTTTTGATGAACTTGGTGGTTGCCTTGACCAAGCCGACCTAGATGACCTCAGGTTTATCGGTCATCGTTATACTTGGTCGAACTCTGCTACTATTAATCGCAAATAAAGGAAAATCGACAGGGTCCTTATTAATGAACAATAGAGCAGTGAGTTCTCCTTCTTCGAGGCATCCTTTCTTGCTCGAGGAATATCTGATCATACTCCTATGATTGTTCAGGTTCTTCCTCACCGACCATCTAAAAAACAGTTTAAGTTCTTTAATTTTTAGATGACCCACCCTTCCTTTGAGAATACAGTTACACAGGTTTAGGACTCGCCCATTATGGGTTCTCCTATGTTTGTGTTATGCAGGAAACTCAAAATGTTGATACCGCGTCTTAAACTCCTCAACCGGGATTCTTTCTCCGGTATTTTGATTCGCACTACTCAGGCCAGGTTAGCTCTCACTTTCACGCAAGATTTTCTTGTTGCTGACCCTTCTAATAAGGCTTTGGCACTACTAGAAAGGGAACAATCCCGAGTGTTCTCGGGCTTCTACTTCAAGAAGAATGCTTCTTCAAACAAAAGTCCAGAATTAGATGGTTGATTGAAGGGGATAACAACACTAAATATTTCAATCACTGTCAATAAGAGACATCTTCAAAGCCGTATATTATCGGTCTCTGACAATGCTGGTACTATCATTCGTGAACTGGCCCTCGTTCAGTAACAATAGTCTCTCATTTTGAGAACCTTCTTGCTGTTGACACTTCTACCATTCAGCCGGCTGTCTCGAACATTCGTCTAATGCTTCAACATGTTCTGAATGATAACCAGAACCTTCTACTATCCCGGCAGGTGACCGATAGTGAGATCTAGAATTTCATGTTTTCCTTAGCCAAAGGAAAGGCCCTGCATCCTTATGGCTTCAACGTGGATTTCTTCAAGTCTAACTAGGACATTGTTGGCCTGTTTACTTACTCAACGGCAAACAAAACCATAGAACGGGGTTCGAGATAGGTGAGCTCAAAAAATTTCGGGTTTTCTCCTTTCTTCCTTCTTGCTTTGCTAACCAAGACGATGCCTACCAAGGCCAAACCGTGGCTCTTGGATGGGAACAAGTAGGAACACGGGCCTTCAAGGTTCCTGGATTGATTCGGATAAAAACGTGAGTTTCTCGACAAAGTGAGAAAATAAGAACAAGGGAAGAAGAAGAAGATGTTGGCGTGAGGCGTGAGAGAGGAGGAGAGGGGGGAAGCTTCATGTGAGGCTTCTAGCTTTCTTATAGACAAATAAGGTTGGAAAAGAAGCCAAGTGTGAATCGCACAATAGTCAAAAAAGTCATGATAGCACGCATTTAATGTCATTAAATGCTCTTAATGAACTACAATGATGAAGGTCAACTTTGGTCCTCTCTTTTCTCTCTCTACTTTCTCCCTCACGGCTACTCTCTCTCTCTCTCTTCTCTCTCCCTTGGCCGAATGGCTTCTTCTATTTATAGGAAGCCAAATCTTGGGGCCAAAGAAAAGGATGAGGTAAGCGCTTGGGTCATTGGGGCAATGAGGTAAGCGCTTAGGTCATTGGGGCAATGAGATAAGCCTCTTTTTCTCTCTCTTTCTCCCTCACGGCTTACCTCACAAGTCATCATGAAGGCCAACAAAGTCAAGAATCATAAATGCAAGCCATAATTAAGCTTCTTGAACAAGCTTCCTTCTTGGCCACTCATTTTCAAATTTCGTTTTCCCCTGGTCCGACCTCCGAAAAATGCATAAAATATCTCATTTGAAAGCTCAGAACACGTACTTTAAATCACCACAAGACACCAAGTCCAAATTCCAACGTTTTCATATAGAAAATGCTAAATCTTTGAAATCTGGAGAAACCGGACAGTTTTGCACTGTTCACGAAATCGGACTTGAAATCATAGTAAATGAACTCCGAAAATTCTCAAATTTGGATATGTCATAAACAAGACCTCAATAAACATTTTTCATGAATAACACAATCTAATTCTCTCTGTAAATACCATTTTCTGTCACTCAAAAACAGACTAAAAACAGCTTACTGGAACAGTATTTTTGTTTCTCAAAATAAGCTCTGTCCAGCATGTAAATCATCTCAGAAAATTCCAAAATTTGTACACATTATAGAAAAGGCAGTTCTCAACAACTTTTGTGAAGGAAACTTTTCCAAAATCGGCCCAGAAAAGCTTGTAGAAAATCAAGACGGTGTAAACATCACCGAAATACCCATCTGGGCAGTTTTACATAGTCTGAAAATCAGGCCATCGTACCACTCATATCAACTCCAAAAATTTTGAAATTAAATCACGTAAAACTTCAAAATGTTTGGAACAACTTTCCAGAAGACAGTATTTGGAAATTCGGATCACACAAGTCTCCCCAAAAATAACAAAATAAAAGGGTACAAATGATCCGAAAACTAGGTTTTCCAAAACAAGATAAAACAATTTAGTTCTGATTGGAAAACCGCCAAACTTAAACCATAGCCATTTCACAGGGACTGAAATTGAGGTTATTACCATTTACCTGCGGTTTCCCAAGCTCAAAAATCGGGATGTGACATCCTCTATCCCCCTATCCGTTTACCCTTGTAATGGAAATGTTCTCGGGCATCCTTAAAGCTCAAACTCGGGTTCCTCCCCCTTAAATTTTTTTGGAGATGTAAGGTTACTAGACTTAGCCATCTTTTCTTTGCCGACGATGTCCTTCTCTTTTCTAAGGCAAACATGGCTTTCGTCACTCTCCTGAAGGACGGTTTAGGAATGTTCTCCGGTTGAACCGGCCTCAAGCCAAACGAAAGCAAAAGCGAGATCTTCTTATCAAGTGGATCGGAGGAACTCCGCAACTAGATTCTCAATTGCTTTGGGTTTGCTGAAGGTATCTTGCCATTTAGGTATCTTGGAGTTCCTGTTATTGCCTCTAGACCCTCTAAGGCTGATTGTTGCTACTTAGTGAACACAATTACGACTAAAGCCTGCTCTTGGTCTCAACGTTTCCTTTCGTTTGCTAGCCGATTGCAACTTATCAAATCAGTACTCTATGCACTCAGGTTTATTGGGCAAATGTCTTCACCCTTCCTGAGTCTGTTCTATCCAAGATTGAGATGGTTCTTCGCCAGTTCCTATGGAAAGGACCAGATTTGGGCACGGGTGGTGCGAAGGTTCCTTGGAATATCGTGTGTCTCTCTAAAGAAGAAGGGGGGATTAGGAATTAGGAGACTTGCATATTGTAACACAGCATTCATGCTTAAACATATATGGCTACTCTTCACTGATAAAGAGTCTCTTTGGTGCAAATGGATCCACTCCATCTTCTTGAAGAATACAAATTTCTGGGTTTCCACCAAGATGACATTCAGTTCTTGGGCATGGAAGAAAATATTGGACTGTCACCATGATTTCCAGTTTAACTTCAAATGGAAAATTGGGGATGGTACCTCCATCTCTTTCTGGTTTGACCTATGGCATTTTAATGGCCCCCTATACAAATTGTTCTCCAATAGTGACATATATAGATAAAAAATCCCGAGAGGTGCTTCCGTCAAAGATTTTTTCTCTTTTGTGTGGCAACAATCCTACGTTCTTAACACTTTTCGCTTCTGGCCAGACACTATTTCATTGATGGCAGAGAGAAATGATCAGTTTGCTTGGCAAGAGGCTCCTTTGGGTATTTTCTCCACTTCCTCAGCTTGGGACTTTATCTGGATAAGAGGCCCCTCGGTTGCCTGGTACTCCTTCGTTTGGGATCACCATATAGCGCCTAGATACGCTTTCTTGCTTTGGCTTATATCTCTTAATAGGCTTCCGACACGAGCATTACTATTAAGTTACTGCAGGATCTCCGAAGGTGCTTGTGCTTTCTACCGTTGTAGATCGGATTCTATTGACCACCTCTTTTTCGGATACGGTATCACTCGCTCCCTGGCTCTCTTTGGGCTTCTAATTGCAACCTTTCTTGGTGTAATGGCACTTGCCAAGAAAACTTTTGATGGGCAACTCGGTTCACTACTGGTCACTCCTTCCATCATCATATAGCTCGTTTTTCCTTGGCGGCTCTATGCCATCTCATATGGATAGACAGGAACCACATCCTTTTTAGGAATCGGTCCCTATATTTGCTTGCCATGCGCACTCACCTTTCTAAGGCCGTAAGGGACAAAAGGCGTTTCCTCAAAACTATGGAAGACAATCCCCGGAATAGAAGATTACAAGTCAAATGGGGTATCTCGGCGTCTATCTTTCTATAATCCTTGTAAAGCTTTGTATTTTCTTTTCCTTCTTATGCTGGCTGGTTGTCTTAATCTTGCCTTTTAGTTCACACTTGATGCTCCTCTTTTAGCCATAACACCTTTGCACCTGTCGGGACATCTTATGTCTCCTCAGGTTCGAGGTTTTTGTGTTCAACTACTCTTTTGTACTTTGTGCGTTAAAAAGTTATACCACTTATCTTACAAAAAAAAAACAACTACGAAAGCATACTTTTCACCTGCCCTTGGTATTGTTCACACTGGTACTATTCAGCTTCTCTCTCGGATGTTATTGCTCTAGGAATTATTCATTTGTTTGGCTTGTTAGTCTCCTGGTCGATCTAGCCGCTGGATTCTTCTGAGTTTTGGTGCACAGGGTCGCTAGTAAGTACATTCTCTTTCGTCCGTTGTGATTCCAGAACTCTTTTCTCTGATGGGCTGTAGAACAGATCTGGATTTTCTGAGTTTTGCTCTGGAATTTTTTCTGGTGCGTTTTGCTATTCTAAGGGATGAACTCGCTGGTTTCTGGATACTCTTTGGTCCTCTCCTGTGTGGAGCTCTCTTGTTAAATGGCTAAACTTGTACAAGGGACTCCATGTCTGAAAATCCCACATCTTGCGAAATGGAGCCTCTATTGAATGCCCTTGGACCGAAAGCTAAGCAAAAGCAGGGACCCACTAAGCATTCTTCTGCTGTCGATGCCCCCTCTATTACTAAAGCTGGCTCTTTTAAAGCCGTCTTACGACTTACGACCCACGACCCTTGTGAAACTCGTGAAACCGAAAATCATCGATGCTTTAGTAGAAGTAGGGACATCCACTGTTGTGGCTCAGCAAGAACAGCGACATGGAAGACGCGGACGTAGCCGAGGATGATCCTCGGCAAACCCACTGAGTAGTGAGGCAACTGAAGCTGGAACCTCTATGGAACCCTAAGTTAAACAAGGGCCAACCTCAAGGCAAAACTTAAATATAGGGGTAGCAGCTTCCAAGAAACCCCCTAGGACCCCAAGCAGTAACTAGCTCAACGCTCATGGGCTGCTATAGCCAAATCAACTGAAAAGGGATATATCCTTTCATACATCCCTCCCACAATTGTGGATGGAAAATCTTTTGTCAAAATCTCTGATGGGATTCTTGAAGACACTAAGCCCAAGTGGAGGGAATGTTTAATTGGCTATTTCGTGGGTAAGAAATTACCCAAGTTGACTGAAAACGCCATTAAAAATGTCTGGGGAGCACATGTTGTTGATGTCATGGCGAATGTGGATGGATTCTTCTTCTTTACATTCTAGATGAATCTATTCGGCGGAAAATCCTCGATGGTGGCCCGATTACCATCTTAAGGGTACCTATGATTATACAATAGTGGCACCCCACCTTGAAGCTGAAGAAGAATCAACACCAATCTCTGCCGATGTGGGTAAAACCGAGGGATATACCTTATGTCTTATGGTCTGCTGCTGGCATAAGTGCTGTGGCTAGTGCCATTGGTAAGCCACTGCATGTAGATATCCAAATGGAGCAAATGAGAATGATCTCGTACGCTAGATTATGTATTGAGATCAAGGCAAGTCAGAATCTTCTTGAATATGTAGAAATCATCTTGAATGGTGAAACATGGACAATCACAGTGGAATACGAATGGAGACTAGTCTCATGCAAGGTCTGTGGTACATTTGGGTACAGATGTCCCCTGTTAGGGTGACGCCCACAGACAACAATAAAGCCCCTCACCAACTCCTGCTGCCCAGAATCCAACTCTCTCGGCGAAAGGAAAATGGGAGACTATCCGCAAAAAGAACGTTGCTCTATAAGCGGAAAACCCCGCTATAGCGGTCCCCTCTCTAGTGGGTTTTGTTCCTGCTAAATCCAACACCATTCGTGCAGCTACTCAGTCCCTTCCTGATCCTAATTTGTTTTCTCCAGCCACTTCTGTGGATTCTTCTGACTCTGAAGGGTTGCTGACTAGCAAAGTTGGAAGTGATTCTGAGGAGAATCACTCCCCTTTCCCGCCACTCTCTAGTTCGTAAGCTAGTTTACCCCCAGATGGTGGATTAGATTTGGGCACTACTGACCCTATTCTTCCTGCCCCTGCTTTGATCACTCCCAATCCTGAAAGTAGCCCCAAAACTGCTAAAGTAACCCACTCGAAGCCAAAAAAAAGGGCTGACAAGAAAAGATGATAAGCTTTTCCTTCCCATGTAAATATGTTTTTTGGAATTTGGAAGATTAGGGGGCTAATGGCCCCCATGAAACAAGCTGAAATTAGATCCTTTGTCAGATCTAACTCCCTTTCTTGCATTGGTATCATTGAGACAAAGGTTAAAACGTCCCTTTTTGATGAAATATCTGCTGGGTTGATTTCGGGTTGGGTATGGACCTCAAATTACAGCTCCTCCCCTTGGGGAAGAATCTGGATTGGGTGGAAACTTCTAGAGGTGGACTTGATTGTTATCTCTATGTCATCTCAGGTTATACATGGACATTTGAGTATAATAGCTTTGAATAAGACTTGTTATTTCTTGGTGGTCTATGGCGAACATACTTTTGTCTCTCGGTGAGCTCTCTGGGCGGATCTTATCCAAACAAGTTTTTGCTTTGCTAATGCCCCCTGGCTGGTTGCGGGTGACTTCAATGCTATCCATTATGATTCGGATAGAATAGGCAGTTTTAATGCTTGGATCCCCGCTTTTAAGGAGTTCGGTTTATGCTTAGACCAAGCTGGCCTAGAGGATCTTAGATACATTGGCCATAGGTTTACTTCGTCAACATCCTTGGGTACTCGGTGTAAGCAAAGAAAGATTGATCGAGTTCAGATAAATGAGCAGTGGGGTAGAGATTTCTCCTTCTCGGAGGTCACTTTCTTAGCCCCCGGTGTCTCGGACCACACCCCGATGATTGTCAGAATTGTGCCTCCAAACTCTTCTAATAAGTCTTTCAAGTTCTTTAACTATTGGATGTCTCATCCATCTTATACAATATTGATCACTCAAGTGTCGGAAATCCGGTTCATTGGATCTCTCATGTTAGTGCATTGCCATAAGCTGAAGCTACTTAAAAGGTGCTTAAAACAACTGAACAGGGAAGCCTTTTATGAGATATCCTCTCGAATCGCCCAAGCCAGGTTAGCCCTCTCCTCCACTCAAGATGCTCTTGAGGCTGACCCTTTTAGCCTGGTATTGGCGAGTCTTGAAAAAGACCAGCTCCTGGTTTTTTCGCTTCTCTGAATCCAAGAGGAATCTTTCTTTAAGCAAAAGTCTGAGAATCAAATGGTTGCAGGAAGGGGACTATAATACAAAGTACTTTCATCACTTTCTCAACAAGAGACATCTCCACAATCGTATCCTCTTAGTATTTGATAATAACGGTATTATCCTCAATGACCCGAGTTTGGTCTAGCACCATATTCTTACTTTGAGAATTTGCTAGCTGTTAATACCTCAAATACCCAACCTGCTGTTGCGGATATATGGCCAGTAACTGAGCGAATCCTAAATGACAATCAGGTTCGATTTTTGGCTAGAGACATCGCCGACATTGAGATTCGTAACTCTATGTTTTCCCTGGCAAAGGGCAAGGCTCCGGGTCCTGATGGTTTCAATGTGGACTTCTTTAAATCCTCCTGGGATACAGTAGGCCCTTCACTCATATTGGCTGTAAATGATTTCTTCCAATTTGGCTCCTTGCTTAAGGAGACCAATACAACCATTCTTTCGCTGGTGCCAAAGGTACCCAATGCCTCGGCTATGAGTGATTTCCAACCCATTGCATGCTGCAACACACTCTATAAATGCATCACCAAGATTTTGGCAAACAGAAGTGCCTCGGTGCTGTCGTCTCTCATAAGCCCTTTCCAAAATGCCTTTGTTAAGGGGCCTAGGATTGGGGATAATATCCTCTTGGCTCAAGAACTCTTTGTTGAATTTCATCACGAGTCATACCCGCCCAAGTGTGCAATCAAGGTAGACTTCCAAAAGGCTTACGACATTGTTGATTGGGGATTCCTCCAAATGGTCTTACAAACCTTTGGCTTCCGTTTGATATTTGTTAAGCTTATCATGGAATGTGTCAAGGGGACCCTATATCCCCCTACCTCGTTACCCTAGTCATGAAAATTTTCACGGGCATCCTCAATGCTCGATCACGGCTCCCGGGTTTCAAGTTTTTTGGGCGGTGCAAAGCTAGTAACCTAATCCACCTGTTTTTTGCTGATGATGTCCTCCTATTTACAGAGGCTAATGTGGTTTTCATAACTCTTCTTAAGGAAGGACTTGACCTATTTTCGTCCTGATCTTGGTTAAAGTTGAATCTAAACAAAAGTGAGATTTTCTTCTTAGGTGGATCGATGGAGCTACGTAATTCTATCCTTGAATCATTCGGCTTCCTTGAAGGTATGCTCCTCTTTCGATATTTTGGGGTATCGGTCATCGCATCCAAGCTTAGCAAGGTCGACAGTTGCTCATTGGTGAACTCCATAATTGCTAGAGCACATTCGTGGTCCCAACGATTTCTATCCTTTGCTAGCCACCTCTAACTCATTAAGTCGGTCTTTCATGCTATCCATGTACATTGGGCAAGTATCTTCAGCCAAACCTTATCTATCATATCGAGGATTGTGTTAATTCTTAGACAATTCTTTCGAAAAGGACCGAACTTAGGTGTTGGGGGTGCCAAAGTCCCTTGGAATGTGGTGTGCCTCCCGAAAGAAAAAGGTGGCCTGGGCATTCACAGATTGGTTGAATGTAACCGTGTAGTAATGCTCAAACACATCTGGTTGCTATTCATAGATAAAGAGTCCTTATGGTGCAAGTAGATTCAGTCCAACTTCCTCAAGCATAAAAATTTTTGGGTTGTGCCCAAACCAACATTCTGCTCTTAAGAAAAGCTTTCATTTCCTCCAAAATTAATCTTGTTCATCCCAAGAATGCTCAAATACATTCTTCATTCATTACGTTCACCGGTCGGAATTTGATGATTCGAAAGAATTCATTCAACCATTTTGGGCTGGTTTTGGAGACTAAGTCCCTTGGACATCCCTCCTTCACCCCTCCGGTTGATTTCTCTTCTCGTCAGCACAGCACCGGATTCCAGATGCGAGTCGCTTGTTTTGTCTCACGCATGACGCTGGTCGATTACCGCAAAGATTGCCGACGGATTCCCTCGCAAGGTAGTTCCCCCTTTAGGGTCCTTTCCTTCCGCCTATTCCTGCTGGTTTGGACTGAAGGGTGCTATATTCCCTACGAGTTGAGGATCCCTAGAATCTTACGCTGTTTGATTGGTTGAAGTTAGGCTGATTCTGGTTTGGGGCTGGTGGTTTGTTGCTGCTGCTGGTTGCATTGGTGGTTGTGGTCTTGTGGGTGCATTTATTCTGGGAGTTGCGGCTGCGGGATATGGCTTGGTCTGTGGGGTTGGAGGATTGACTGGTAGGTGTTTGTCGATTTGTCCAAATGGCTGTGACTGTTGGCACCAACTAGTCCGTCCCTTCCCCTGTGTTAGAAGCTGAACCCCCTGCTGTTGAGGTCACCCACCGGGCTAGGATTGGCTTGAATACCTCCCCTGATGTTGAACCCGCTCAAGGTCCTGTTGCTGTTCGAGCTGGTACAGAACAATTGGGGAAATTGTCATCCCCTGCTCCGCCCCTCCTGGATCAAAGACGAAGCCGTAGTAAGGGTCGTTCTAAGTATAGAAGTAGGTCCCTAAGGCGTGCCCATTTTAGAGAATCCTCTGGGCATCATCCAATGGAACTTCTCATGTGGATGGATAGGTTCACAATAAGCCTCAAGGACAAAAAATCCTACACCTAAAAACCAGAACTTGGGCTAATATTGCTTGAGTTTTAACCAAAGGATATAGCTTAACTTTACGCACCTCCACGGGTGGTGGATGGTGAAGAGATTGTAGATATCACACCTGATATAGCTGCTGCGGAGAATCCCTTTGGACTGGAATGTGTGGTAGGCCGATTCATAGGGAAGAAAGTCCCTTTCAAGTTGACGGAAGAGGCGATAAGAAAGTCTTGGGGGGACAAAGTTGCTGAGGTTAAGTTACATGAGAATGGTTTTTATTTCTTCCGAGTTCCTGATAATGAATTTCGCAGGAAGATTATCGACTCGGGCCCGGTGTCCATATTCAGCTGTACCATGCTTTTACAACAATGGCACTCCAAGCTTAAGCTCAAGAAGGGAGTTCTGGACACAATCCCGGTTTGGGTAAGACTTAGAGATATTCCTTTTCGTTATGGTCCCCTGCTGGCATTGGTTCCATAGCCAGTGCTATTGGCAAACCCCTCTATGTGGATCTTCAAACTCAACAGATGGCAAGGATCTCATTTGTGCGAGTTTGTGTGGAACTCCAAGCTACTAAGCCAAGAGCTGAGCAAGTTAAATTCTGCTGGGATGGTGAGGTGAACACAATCAATGTTGAATACGAGTGGAAACCACTGGCATGTCCTTCGTGCGGTATCTTCGGACATAAAGAGGGATCTAATGGTTTGATTGTGGCCCTGATCAGGCCATTGTTAAGTCTGGAACTCCTGCTGCAGGCCCCTCAAACCTTGTCCATAAGACTGGACAGGATGAGCAACGCCAAAGGGATGAAGGATGGGTTCACGTCCATTCCAGGAGAGGCAAAGCTTCTGCTGCTAAGTCTGCCCCAGGTCCCAAATATTGTCCTTCAAATGCCATTGCTTTAGGCCCCTCGACCAGCCCTCTTCCATTTCAAGCTGGTCCCACAAGATCCCGTCACCTACGGTTTAGCCTTAGCCTCACTGCCTCAACTCCCCTCGGTGGTTATTTTGTTCACGACTATCTCCTTCAGAGATCTTGCCCGAACAGAGAACAATACGAGGGATAGAAGCACAATACTTCCAACGATATGTCCATCTTTTGGGACCCGACATAGAAGACAATGCGATGGGGCCTTCTAATTTGCGGCCGGGCCAAAGCCATACCAATGCTCGGGGACTCTACTTGGTCCTTCGATGATCCAGTGATTTTTGGATCCTCTTCCCACCTCAGTTTCCCTTTGAAGACTCCTCCTGCTTCCGGATGGTACTAGAGGAATCTCTTGCTTCGGAGAAGGCCAGGAGTGGAAGTAGCTGCGGTTGCAGTGTCCCCCCATACCCGGATCTAAGCACATTAGCATCCGGTGCTTCTAGGATGTGCCCCGACCCTCTCTTGGATCTACATGGCATGAAATGCCCTTGAGTCCCTAGCCCTTCCTCCTCAAAAAAGGAATCTAAAAGGAGGAGGCCTAGGAAAAATCAGCAATAGTTTTCTATTCTTCCTATATGTTTTTGGATTTTGGAATATAAGAGGACTTGTTGATCCCCCGGACAAAGCGGAAATTCGCCTCCTTTATTAGGAAGAATCATCTTTGTCAGATTGGTGTATTAGAAACTAAAGTCAAAAGTCCTCGCTTTATTGACATTTCTAAAGGTCTTTTGCAAACCGGAATTGGGTTTCTAACTATGAATACTCTCCCTAGGAAGAATATGGATTGGCCGGATCCAAATGAGGTTGAGATGGATATTTTGTACTCTTCTTCTCAACTAATTCATGCTCGAACAAGATTGACACACATGCGCAGATACTTGTATGCTTACAATAGTATATGGAGAACACACCTTCGTGAATCAAAGACATTTGTGGGCTGACCTTATTCGGCTCTCCTCATGTGACCTCCCATGGCTTGTCGCCGGGGATTTCAATGCATTAGACCCCCACAGGATAGAGTGGGCAGCTCCACCCAGTGGATTCCAGCTTTTGATGATTGTAGGGATTGCCTCAACAATGCGGGACTGGAGGATCTCCGATATGTTGGATGTAGATACACTTGGTCGCACTCTTCAGGTGCAAACCGGAAAATGCGAAAGATTGACCGAGTACTTATCAATGATACCTGGACTCAAAGTTTCTCCTTCTCCGAAGCTAACTTCCTTCCACCTGGCATCTCTGATCATTCTCCTATGGTGGTTAAGATTGTTCCTCCGACTACTTCGAACAAGCCTTTTAAGTTTTTCAACTTTTGGGCTTCCCATCAACTATTTATGGAGTTAGTTACTCAAGTTTGGGAAACACATTTTGTGGATACACCTATGGTCAATGTTTGCTGCAAACTCAAAGCGCTTAAGTCTAAGTTGAAACATTTGAACCGTAGTTCCTTCTCGGAGATCTCCACAAGAACAGAATAGGCTAGATCAGACTTATTCCATGTTCAGACGGCCTTGGATTCGAACCCTTTGACCGTAACCTTCTTGCAAGAGAAGTAGAGCTTCAAAGAATATTCTCTCGATTTGAGATCGCAAGAAGAGTCCTTCTACGCATAAAAAATCCAGAATACCCCGGATAAAGGAAGGAGACATGAATACCGCTTTTTTTCATCATCATGTCAACCATAGACGCCTCCATAATAGAATTTTTATCTGTTACAACAAAGAGTGGGGAGATTATTACCGAACCTTTTAGCGGTCGAAATCTTATTGTATCTCACTTTCAGCAACTTCTCTCTCTAGTAATCCAACTACCCTTCAGCCCCACTTCCGAATCTAAATGGTTTTATTGGAAAGACCTTAGATGAGAATCAAAGGCTGTTCCTTGCACAACCAGTTACCGATGAGGAAATCCAAACTACACTATTTTCGCTTGCCAAAGGTAAGGCCTCAGGTCCAGATGGCTACAACGTTGAATTTTTCAAACTCACTTGGGGGATTACTGGCCCTTTGTGTTTGAAGGCGATCAAGAGCTTTTTTGAAACTGGCCGCCTACTCAAAGAGATTAACAATACCATACTAACATTGGTACCGAAGAACCCCAATGCGTCGAGTATGAATGATTTCAGGCCAATTGCATGCCGCAATACCTTGTACAAATGCATCTCAAAAATCCTTGCAAGGCGAATTGCGCACATCTTACCTTCGATAATTGGGTCAACTCAAACGGCATTTGTCAAGGTCGAGGATAAGTGACAACATTCCCGATCGCCCAGAGTTGTTTATATGACTTCCACCATGAGGCTTACCTCCCAAGTGCGCCATCAAGGTAGATTTCCAAAAGCCTACGATACGATCGATTGAGCTTCATTCAAACGTGCTATCAGCCTTTAAATTTCCGAAAACTTTACTCAAACTAGTTTTGGCGTGTATCTCTACCGCCAAATTTTCAGTTGCAATAAATGGGGATCTACATGGCTTTTTGCCAAGACTTCATATAATGGCTGTGGAGATCCACTCACCATATTTATTTGTCTTAGCTATGGAAGTCTTCTCCGGTTTGCTGAGGCAGAAAACTGATAACTCGGACTTTCAATGGTTCTGGCGGTGTAAGAAAACGAGTCTTTCCCATCTTTTCTTCGCCGATGATGTCCTCATCTTTGCGCAAGCGCACTTGAGATCTATCCAACTTATCAAGGAAGCAATTGATTTGTTCTCGAATTGGTCGGGTCTAAAACCGAATGCGAGAAAAAGCAATGTTTACATCTCGAGGGAACTGGAGATACATAGGGGCATTCTTCATTGCCTTGGGTTTCAACAAGGCTTTTACCTTTTCGATACCTAGGCGTGTCTGTTATATCTTCGAGACTTCGAAAGTGGACTTGTAAATGCTTGATAGACTCCATTACATCGCAGTTCGATCTTGGACTCACCGGTTCTTGTCTTTTATGGGGCGGTTGCAACTTATCCGCTCGTCCTACATTCTATTCAAGTCCATCAATACCATCTTCTATCTACCTAAATCAAATTGCTTTTATGGTATTGAGGTTATTTTGTGACAATTTCCTTTGGAAGGGCCCGGATCTTGGTACGGGTGGCGCTTAAAGTTGCATGGGAATCGGTTTGCTTACCCAAAAGAAGAAGGAGGTCTTGGGATCCAAGACTCACCGAATATAATAGAGCTATGGTTACTCAAGCACATATGGCTTCTTTTCACCGATAAGGAGTCCATGTGGTGTAAGTGGATCCATTTGAACTTCCTTAAAAACTCAAATTTCTGGGTTGTTTCCAAGCCCACCACCAGGCTCCCGATGTGGAAGAAAGTCCTCGACATGCGAGATAACGCTCGATCTATTCTTTGTTGGAAAATTGGCAATGGTCGTTCAGTCTCTTTATGGTTTGACCGGGTGGCACGACAAAGGCCCCCTACCTTTGTTTAGTAATATGGACATCTACCAGCCTCAGATTCCACGGGACACTTCTGCTCGACTTTTTATGACTCGGTGTGGCACATTCACATACCTTGGAAACTATACTACAACGACAGAACCTACCCCTATTTTTGAGGAAGACGTTCAAGATGAGCTCATTTGGGCTCCCAACCTCCCTCTACCTTCTCAAGGGCCATGGCGTGAATCATATAAGAAGAAAAGGACTTCGGTTCAATGGCATTCCTTTATATGGGATCATCCACATTGCTCCGCGGCACTCCTTTCTTCTTTGGATAATCTCCCTCAACCGGTTGCCTACTCGCATTGCTCTCATCCATAATAGCAGGATTGATTCTGCTATGTGCGCGCGTTTTATGGTGCTATCTCGGACTCAATAAATCACCTCTTTTTGAGTGCTCCTTTACAAGAAGGTTGGCGTTTTTTGGGCAACAAATTGCCATCTTCCATGGCGTAATCGGCCGTGGCATGAGCATATTATATGGGCAATGAAGGTTTGTGGAGGACCATCTTTTGCACCGTCTTCCCAGTTCTCTTTTGGTGCCCTTTGTCACATAATTTGGACGGAAAGAAACAACTCTATCTTCCCTTGACAAAGAGTATCTTCATTCCGGGCATGCGGAATCATATTATCAAAGTGGTAAAGGACAAAGTTGCAGCTCTTGGAAGAGTTCGAACACGCCTTTGAACAGAAGACTACAGAGGAGTTGGGGGCTTTCACCTTCCATCTTTTCTTAGTTGAGTTGTGTTAGGCCTCTCTTGTATAGCTTTTCTCTTCCTTTTTCTTTTTTTTCCTAAGGTCTGTGTTCCCTTGTATAGTCCTTTTGGGACCTGGTTAGTCTCTTGCTTTCCTTTGTATTTGGTGATTTGAAAGTAATATATACCTTACCCTTACCAAAAAAATGTCGGGATTTCTATGCCTCCATTTGGCGGGTATCAATGTTATCAATACTATAAACTCTTGGTCGAAGCCAGCACAGACTTTAGACCACGGCAAGTGAAGATAGGTTCATATGGCAAGGCCACCCCTCCACGTAACTTTTCTATCTTTTTGACTTGGGAGATTACGGTGTCTAGGGACACAGCAGTAACGTGGAACACGTTTGTATGGGATAATAATATTACACCAATATATGGTTTTTATTGTGGTTGATATGCCTCAATAGACTCCTTTACGAGTGGTACTATTGTCTTACCACGGGATCTCTCAAGGTTCTTGTGCCTTTTGCCATCGAAGGTGTACTCAATTGATCACCTATTTTTCGGTGTACAATCACGGTGCTTTTACGCTTTTTTTAGTAAAAAATGCAATATCTCATGGAGAAAATGCTACATGGCGGAAAATCTCAATTGGACCATCGGGATTATTGGTGGATGCAATCTTCACCCAGCGTATTGCTAGAGCTTGTCAAAAGTCCTCGCTTTATTGACATTTCTAAAGGTCTTTTATGAAACCGAATTGGGTTTCTAACTATGAATACTCTCTCCTAAGAAGAATATGGATTGGCTGGGATCCAAATGAGGTTGAGTTGGATATTTTGTACTCTTACGCTCAACTAATTCATGCTCGAGCAAGATTGCTACACATACGGGATACTTGTATGCTTACAATAGTATATGGAGAACACACCTTCATGAATCAAAGACATTTGTGGGCTGACCTTATTCGGCTCTCCTCGTGCGTGACCTCCCATGGCTTGTCGCCAGGGATTTTAATGCGATCGAGACCCACGCGATAGAGTGGGCAGCTCCACTCAAGTGATTCAGCTTTTGATGATTCTGTGGACCTCAACAATGCGGGACTGGATGATCTCCGATCGTTGGATGTAGATACACTTGGTCGCACTCTTGGTGCAAACGGAAAATGCGAAGATTGACCGAGTACTTATCAATGCTAGCTGGACTCAGAGTTTCTCCTTCTCTCAAGCTAACTTTCTTCCACCGCATTTCTAATCATTCCCTATGTTGGTGAAGATTGTTCCTCCGACAACTTCCAACAAGCCTTTTAAGTTTTTCAACTTTTGGGCTTCCCATCCATTGCTTATCGCGTTAGTTACTCAAGTTTGGGATACACACTTTGTGGGCACACCTATGTTCAATGTTTGCTGCAAACTCAAAGCTCTTAAAGCTAAGCTGAAACAATTGAACCGTAGTGCCTTCTCGGAGATCTCTATAAGAAATGTAACAGGCTAGATCGGACTTATTCCATGTACAGACGGCCTTGATTCGACCCCCTTTGACCGGTAACCTTCTTGCAAGAGAAGTAGAGCTTCAAAGAATATTCTCTGATTTGAGACCGCAAGAAGAGTCCTTCTACGTATAAAAAATCCAAAATACGCTGGATAAAGGAAGGAGACATGAATATCGCTTTTCATCATCACGCCAACCATAGACGTCTCCATAATAGAATTTCAGATATTACAACAGAGAGTGGGAGATTATTAAGAACCTTTAGCGGTCAAGAATCTTATTGTCTCTCACTTTCAAAGAACTTCTCTCTCGTAATCCAACTACCCTTCGTGCCCCACTTCCGAACTGAATGGTTTTATTGGAAAGACGTTAGATGAGAATCAAAGGCTGTTCCTTTACACAACCAAGAACTGGAATGAGGAAATCCAAACTACACTTTTTTCACTTGCCAAAGGTAAGGCTCCAGTCCGTATGGCTACAACGTTGAATTTTTCAAACTCACTTGGGGATTATCGGCCTTTATGTTTGAAGGCGATCAAGAACTTCTTTGAAACTAACCGCCTACTCAAAGAGATCAACAATACCATACTAACGCTGGTCCCGAAGAACCCCAATGCATCGAGTATGAATGACTTCCGACCAATTGCGTGCCGCAACACCTTGTATAAATGCATCTCCAAAATCCTTGCAAAGGCGAATCGCGACATCTTACCTTCAATAATTGGGTCAACTCAAACGGCATTTGTCGAGGTCGTAGGATAAGTGACAACATTCGATCGCCCGAGTTGTTTGCGGACTTCCACCATGAGGCTTACTCTCCCAAGTGCGCCATCAAGGTAGATTTCAAAAAGCCTACGATACGATCGACTAGAGCTTCATACAAAATGTGCTATCAGCCTTTAAATTTCGAAAGCTTTACTCGGCTAGTTTTGGCGTGTATCTCTACCGCCAAATTTTCAGTTGCAATAAATGGGGATCTACATGGCTTCTTTGCGATTACAAAGAATTATCTGGCGGGAGATCCACTCTCGCCATATCTATTTGTCTTAGCTATGGAAGTCTTCTCGGTTTCTTTGGCGTAAAACGATAACTCGGACTTTCAATGGTTACGGCGGTGTAAGAAAGCGAGTCTTTCCCATCTTTTCTTCGCGATGATGTCCTCATCTTTGCGCATAGCGCGCTTGAGATCTATCCAACTTATCAAGGAAGCAATTGATTTGTTCTCGACTTGGTGGGTCTAAAACGAATCACGAGAAAAGCAATGTTTACATCTCGGGAGGGAACTTCGGAGATACATAGGGGCATTCTTCATTGCCTTGGGTTTCAACAAGGCTTTTTACCTTTTATACCTAAGCGTGCTGTTATATCTTGAGACTTACATAAAGTGGACTGTAAATGCTTGATAGACTCCATTACATCGCGTTCGATCTTGGACTCACGGTTCTTGTCTTTTGCGGGCGGTTGCAACTTATCCGTTCGGTTCTACATTCTATTCAAGTCCACTTGGGCCACCATCTTCTATCTACCTAAATCGGTTGCTTTATGGTATTGAGGTTATTTTTCACGACAATTCCTATGGAAGGGCCCGGATCTTGGTACGGGTGGGCGCTAAAGTTGCATGGGAATCGGTTTGCCTACCCAAAGAAGAAGGAGGTCTTGGGATCCGTAGACTCACTGAATATAATAGAGCTTTATTACTCAAGCACATATGGCTTCTTTTCACCGACAAGGAGTCCATGTGGTGTAAGTGGATCCATTCGAACTTCCTTAAAAACTCCAATTTCTGGGTTGTATCCAAGCCCACCGTATGTTCCTGGACGTGGAAGAAAGTCCTCGACTTGCGAGATCTTTGCTTTCGATCTATGTTTCGTTGGAAAATTGGCAATGGTTGTTCGGTCTCTTTTATGGTTTTTGGTGGCACGACAAAGGCCCCTATCTCTTGTTCATAATATGGACATCTACCGGTCTCGTATTCCACGGGACATACTGTTCGAACCTTTTATGATTCGGTATGGCAACATTCACATTCCTTGGAAACTATACTACCTTTTGGATGAAACCTACCCCTATTTTTTTGAGGAAGGCGTTCAAGATGAGCTCATTTGGGCGCCACTAAACCTCCTCTACCTTCTCAGTGGCCATGGCGTGGAATCATATAAGAAGAAAAGGACTTCCGGTTCAATGGCATTCCTTTATATGGGATCACCACATTGCTCCATGCATGCCTTTCTTCTTTGGATAATCTCCCTCAACGGTTGCCTACACAGGCTGCTTTCATCCATAATAGCGAGGATTGATTCTGCTATGTCTTGGCGTTTTGCGGTGCTACCCGGACTCAATAGATCACCTCTTCTTGAGTGCTCCTTTACAAGAAGGTTGGCGGTTTTTGGGCAACAAATTGCTGCCTTCCATGGCGTGTCGGCCGTGGCGTGAGCATATTATATGGGCAATGAAGGTTTGTGGAGGCCCATCTTTTTGCACCGTCTGTCCAGATTCTCTTTTGGTGCCCTTTGTCACATAATTTGGACGGAAAGAAACAACTCTATCTTCCGAACAAGAGTATCTTCATTCCGGGCATGCGGAATCATATTATCAAAGTGGTAAAGGACAAAGTTGCAGCTCTTGGAAGAGTTCCACCACGCCTTTGAATAGAAGACTACGGAGGAGTTGGGGGCTTTCACCTTCCATCTTTTCGTAGTTGAGTTGTGTTAGGCCTCTCTTGTATAGCTGTCTCTTCCTTTTCTTTTTTTTTACGTGTTGTCATGCTCCTTGTATAGTCCTTTTAGGACCTGGTTAGTCACTTGCTTTCCTTTGTATTTGGTGATTTGAAAGTAATATATACCTTACCCTTACCAAAAAAAAAGAAAACATTCTGCTCTTGGGTACAGAAAAAGATCCTGGACATCTGCCAAACATTCCAGCAACATTTCAAATGGCGAATTGGAAATGGAGCTACTACATCTTTCTAGTATGATTGTTGTCATCAAAGAGGCCCCCTCTACAAGCTCTTCACAGATAGGGATGTCTATTGCTCAGGTATTTCGAGAAGTACCTCTGTACGGGATTTCTATGCCTCCATTTGGCAGGTATCCAATGTTATCAATACTATAAACTCTTGGTCCGAAGCCAGCACAGCTTTAGACACGGCAAGTGAAGATAGGTTCATATGGCAAGGCCACCCCTCTGGTAACTTTTCTATCTTTTTGACTTGGGAGATTACCAGGTCTAGGGGACACGAAGTAACGTGGAACACGTTTGTATGGGATAATAATATTACACCAATATATGGTTTTTTATTGTGGTTGATATGCCTCAATAGACTCCTTACGCAGGTGGTACTATTGTCTTACCACAGGATCTCTCAAGGTTCTTGTGCCTTTTGCCATCGAAGGGTGTACTCAATTGATCACCTATTTTTCGGGTGTACAATCACGGGTGCTTTTGCACGCTTTTGGGCAGAAAAATGCAATATCTCATGGAGAAAATGCTACATGGCAGGAAAATCTCAATTGGACCATCAGGATTATTGGTGGATGCAATCTTCACCAGCGTATTGCTAGAGCTTCCTTTGGGGCGTTGTGCCATTGCATATGGACGAAACGGAACCATATCCTTTTCAGGGATTGAATCCTCTTTATGCCATCCCTTTGTACTCACCTTGCCAAGATAGTGAAGGATACAGCTATCTCCTTTAAGCCTGTTGAAGATAACCCCCCGGAATAGAAGAATCTAAGTTAAATGGGGCATCTTCGCCTCTATCTTCTAGTGACGTCTCTACTGTCCTTTTTCATTTTTTATTTATCGGCTGTTGTCTGACCTTGGATTGTGCTGCGCACGGGTTGCTTTTAAGCTTCATTTAGCTGTTACACCTTTGCACCTGTCGGGACACTCTTCGTGTCGCCTCAGGTATGAGATTTTTGTGTTTTGGCTTATCACCTTGTAAGTTGCGCATGAATAGTCAATATACTTCTTACCTTATAAAAAAAATAACTCACCCGCACTTGGTACTATTTACTTTAGTCTCCCGTGTTTCTCTCTCGATTGCTGATGCTCGCGGTATTGTTTGCCCTGTTGCCTTATTGCGTTTTCTGGTCGATCCGCCCGTTGGTTTCTTTTGAGATTTGGGGCCTGGTTTTGCCAGCTACTATCCTTGTTGTCTACTATTAGGATCCTCACTCGAATCCTCTTGGCTGACTGTTGGGCATATTTGGTAAGTTTTTTTTGGGTTTTGCTAGGTATTCTGGAGGTGTTCCAGGTGCTTGGCCTATTGGTATTAGCTGTTTTTTTGGTGACAGTGGTCTCTCCCACCATATCAGTGATCTATTCGGTTGGATTCCTGCTTGGTGCCCTCATGTGTGATCTATGGCAGATCTAGATTAAGGAAATCCATGACAAGAAAACTGGCCCGTGAGGATATTCCTCTGCTGAAGCCTTCCATGGGAAAGGCGAAAGCTAAGCAAACCTAGATGCCTTTTGTGCATCCTTTCCATTATTGAGTCGTGCCTTGGTTAGTTGGCCCGGCTTACCCCTCCAGAACCCGTGAAGGTGAGAACCCCTACCGGTTCTTATGGAGGGGTCCTTCCGCAGCTTTATCTCATGTTCAACAGAGGATGCGTCCCAAAAGTCGTGGTCGTAGCCATGAACGGATTTTGTCCAACCCACATCTAAGTAATGCTGTAGTTGTTGAGATGAACAAAGACCCGAAAGGAAGAGCGAGGACTTTGGCCAGGCGAAGCTGAAGTGGAGGGGATGCTTCCGCCAAGCCACCCATTTGGGCAATGCAACAATCTACTCAGTGCTCTTGGGTTGCGATTGCTAAGTCTGTTGAAAAAGGGGTATACTCTCTCTTATATACCGCCCTCTATGTTGTCGGTAAACCGGTTAGAATTTCTGAGGAGTTTCATGATGATACAACCCAAAATAGATGGAGTGTTTAGTTGGCTATTATGTTGGCAAGAAATTACCTTTTAAGATGATTGAGAATGCGGTAAAAAATGTTTGTGGAACACACATAGTTGATGTCTTAGCAAATATTGATGGTTTTTACTTCTTTCATATTTCGGATAATGCTTTTTGTCGAAAAATTTTGGATGATGGTCCAATTACTATCTTTAGTATGCCAATGATTCTCCAACAATGGCACCCCGCTTTGAAGCTGAAACAGAATCAACATGAGGCCTTACCTGTATGGGTTAAACTGAGTAATATTCCCTATGCTTTGTGGCCTGCATTAGGAATCAGTGCAATGGCTAGTGCCATTGGAAAACCTTTGCATGTGGATATGCAAATAGAAAAGATGAGAATGATCTCATATGCTAGAGTTTGTGTTGAGATCAAGGCGACTCAAAAGTTGCTTGACTCTGTTGATGTCATCTTGAATGATGAAACTTATGCGATCAAGGTGGAATATAAATGGCGTCCTGTATCTTGTATGGCTTGTGGCACATTCAGTCATAAGTGTGCTCCCACCATTGAAGTGCCATATGTAATTTTATCGGCCCGGCAGCAGTTGTCGCTAAGGATGCTCTTTTCTTAGCAGATGGTACATGGAAGACAGTCAGGAAAAGGCGTGGTGTCCGAGAAGCTCAGCCCTGGTGCCCTCTCTCGATCTAGGCTCGATTTCCCTCGACCTATGTATGGTTCTAAATCGGTGGGTGTTCAGTCCCTCCTGGACCCTAATACAAGTTCCTGAGCCACTTCTGTGGCTTCGTTTGATTGTGAAGACATTGACGGGGATCTGATCATCAATGTTGGCAGTGACCTAGAAGAGGACTCCCCCTCCCTTGCTCTGCTGACTACTAGTACTAGATTCTTGGTACTTCAAGGAGGTGATTCTATCCCGCGTTGGCAAAATCCTACTCCTCCTACTCCTATTATAGCTACCCCCAATCCCGAGAGCAGCTCTTTGACTGCTAAGATGGCCAACTCGAAGCCTAAGAAACGGGTTGGCACGAAAAGACGGTAGTCTCTTTCCCTTTCTGTTATATGTTTTTTGGTGTATGGAATATTAGGGATCTTATGGACCCCCTAAAACAAGTTGAGATTATATCCCTAGTTAGATCTAATAACCTATCATGTATTGGTATCCTTGAAATTAAGGTCAATCCGTCACTTTTTGAGGAGTTTTCTGCTAGGTTGTTGCCGGGTTGGTTGTGGACATCTAACTATAATTTCTCCTCTCGTGGAAGAATTTGGTTTGGATGGAAACCCTAAGAAGTGGAGCTAGTTGTTCTCTCTATGTCTTCTTAGGTCATTCACACGCACCTACGTCTTCTGGCCATGAATAAGAACTGCTATATTTCGATAGTGTATGATGAACATATCTTTATTGCTCGGCGGGCTCTTTGGTTTGATCTTGTCCAATTGAGTCTTTTGTTTGCTACTAATCCCTGGTTGGTTGCTGGTGATTTTAATGTCATTCGTTACCATTCGGATAGATTAGGTAGCTCTAATGCCTAGATCCCTATGTTTGATGAACTCAGCACTTGTCTTGACCAAGCAAGGCTTAATTACCTATGATTTATTGGTCATAGATTTATTTAATCAACCTCCTCTGGCGCCTTTTGTAAATAAAGGAAGATTGATAGAGTCTTTATTAATGAGCAATGGAGCAGAGTATTTTCCTTCTCGGAGGCTACGTTCTTGGCCCCGGAATCTCTGATCACCCTCCTATGATTATCAGAATTATGCCTTCCCTATCAATTAGGAAGCTGTTCAAAATTTTCAACTATTGGATGTCTCACCCATTGTTCTCGACTATTATCACTCAGGTGTGGGAATCCCAGGTTGCTGGAACTCCCATGTTGATATTGTGCCAGAAGCTTAAGATACTCAAATGGCGCCTTAAACAACTTAAGAGGGAATCTTTCTATGATATCTCGACCTACACAGCCTAGGCCAGGTCATTTCTAACTTCTACTTAAGATGCTTTTGCCACTGACCCCCTTAACCAAGTGTTGGCAAATCTTGAAAAAGGAATAACTCCAGGTTTTCTTGGAACTTAAACTCCAAGAGGAATCCTTTTTCAAACAGAAGTCCAGGATTAAATGGTTAATGGAAGGGGACCAAAACACGGAGTACTTTCACCATTTTGTCAATAAGAGGCACCTTCATAATCGTATTCTGTCAGTGACCGATGATGAGAGTGCTTTCCTTATTGATCCCAGCTCATTCTAATATCATATTGTTTCACATTTTGAGAAGTTGCTTGCTACTGATTCTACAACCGTTCGGCCAGCTGCTGAGGAGATTCAGGCCGTGGTTGTGCGCGTTCTTGACATTAATTAGACCAAATTTCTTTCCCGGGAGGTGACGGATATTGAGATCCGTAACACTATGTTCTCTTTGACAAAAGGTAAGGCCCCTGACCCTGATGGCTTCAGTGTTGATTTTTTCAAATCTTCTTGGGAAATAATGGGTCCTTCTATCACGTTGGCTATTAAGGATTTTTTTCAATTTGGTTCCTTGCTTAAGGAGACGAATGCTACTGTTCTTGCCCTTGTGCCAAAGGTGCCCAATGCTTATGTTATGAAAGACTTTAGGCCTATTGCTTGCTGCAACACGGTGTATAAGTGCATAACTAAGATATTGGCTAATAGAGTTGCTTCAGTGCTGCCCTCTATTATTAGCCTTCCCCAGAACGACTTTGTTAAGAAGAGGAGAATTGGTGATAATATCCTACTTGCCCAAGAACTTTGTGTTGGCTTTCATCATTTGCCTTATTTGTTGAAATGTGCTATCAAGGTTGACTTCCAGAAAACCTATAATACTGTGGATTGAGGCTTTCTGGAGATAGCCTTGTAATCCTTTGGCTTTCCTCAGCCCTTTTTCAAGCTTACCATGGAGTATGTAACCTTCCCAAAATTTTCGATTGCCATTAACGGTGAGCTCGATGGTTTTTTTGCTAGTGGTAGAGGTATTAGACAAGGATACCCTATGTTTCCCTACCTCTTTACCCTAGTTATAGAAGTATTCATTGGCATCCTTAATGCTCAGACACGGCAATTGGATTTCAAGTTCTTATGATGGTGTAAGCCCACTAGCCTAACTCACTTGTTCTTTGCCGACGATGTTCTTCTCTTTGCTGAGGCAAATATGGATTCCACTACTCTTTTAAAGAACGAGCTGAACCTGTTCTCTGGGTGGTCTGGCTTAAAGTCGAATGTCAACAAAAGTGAGATTTTTTTCTCTAGTGGGTTGGCGGTTGTACGGGATCAGATTTAGCAAGCCTTGGGTTTTCATGAAGGTATGCTCCCTTTTTGGTATCTTGGGGTACTTGTTATTGCTTCTAGGCTGAGCAAGTCTGACTGTTGCTCTTTAGTGAACTCTATTACTACTAGAGTACATTCTTGGTCTCAATGATTTTTATCCTTTGCTAGCCATCTTCAACTTATTAAACCGGTCGTTTATGCTATACATATGTTCTAAGATAGCGTTTTCACTATCCCTCTATCTGTATTATCGAGTATTAAGTTGATTCTCAGACAATTTCTCTGGAAAGGACTGGATTTGGGTGTTAGAGGAGCTAAAGTCTCTTAGAGTGTTGTTTGCCTCTTGAAAGAAGAAGGTGTCTTAGGTATCCGTAGACTCATTGACTGTAATCATGCGGCGATGCTTAAGCATATTTGGGTGCTTTTCACGGATAATGAGTCATTATGGTGCAAGTGGATACACTCCATCTTTCTGAAAAATAAAAATTTTTGGGTTGCACCCAAACCAAATTTCTGCTCCTGGGCATGGAAAAAAATTCTTGATATTTGCCACGAATTTTAGCTGCAATTTAAATGGCGGATTGGTGATGGAGTCTCCACTTCATTCTGGTTTGATTTTTGGCATCATAGAGGCCCCCTTTATAAGCTTTTTACTAATAGGGACATCTACCGTTCTGGTATCCCGAGAAGGGCCTCTGTATGGGATTTCTATTCTTCGGAATGGGGACTGTCAAATGTCCTTTAAACGTTCAACTCTTGGGCGAAAATTGCCCTTGCCTTTGATAGGGAGAGGGGTGACCATTTAGTTTGGCAAGGACATTCTTCGGGAGCATTCTCCATTGCTTCGGCTTAGGATCTGATCAGGATTAAAGGACAAATCGTGCCCTAGAGCTCGTTCATTTGGGACTGTAACATTGCACCAAGACATGGTTTCTTGTTGTGGCTTATCTCTCTCAACATGCTCCCTACACAGGTTTTATTGTTGAGTTATCATAGAATCTATGAAGGTGCCTGGGCTTTTTGTCGTTGTAGGCTAGACTCTATTAATCATTTATTCTTTGGGTGCACTATCACGGGTTCCCTTGCACGGTTTTGGGCAGCTAAATGCAACCTTTCCTGGCGAAATGGTACATGGCAAGAAAATCTTATTTAGGCCATTCGTCACATTGGTGATAGCAACTTTTCCCAGTGCGTTGCTCAGTTTTCTTTTGGTGCACTGTGCCATATCATATAGTCAGAATGGAATCACATCCTTTTTAGGAATCGGTCCCTTTTTTTGCCAGCCCTTCGTAACCACCTTGCTAAGGTTGTCAGGGATAAAGGCCTCTCTTTCAAGTTTGTTGAAGACACTCCCCGTAACAAAAGGATCCAAGTTAATTGGGGCTTCTCTCCCTCTATCTTTGATTGACCTTTGGTTATTGCTTTGTTTAGTTCTCGATTTTAAGTTGGCTGTTGTTGTGGCCTTTGTTGTTGCGCACTTGTTGCTCCCATGCTTTGTTTAGCCGTTACACCTTTGCATCTATCGGGATACCCTTAAGTGTCACTTCAGGTAAGAGGTTTTTGTGTTTGGCTAATTTCTTTGTATGTTGCGCGTTGAAAAGTTAATATACTAATTACCTTACCAAAAAAAAACAACAACTACAAAAGCATACAATTCGACAACTGCAAAAGCATAAAGCATGCGGCTACTATTCATTTTTTCTCTAATCTGCTGATTCCCACCGTATTGTTCACCTAACTGGGTTGTTGAGCTCCTGGGAGATCACGCCACCAGTTTCAATTGAAACTTGGAGGCTGGAGTCGCCAGGTAGGATATTTCCTTTCTTCCATTGGGATTCTCCATCCCTGGTGCCTGCTTTGGTGGAGAGTAGATCTGGAATTTTTGGGTTTCGTTTTCTGCATTCTGGTGTTTGTGCTGTGTTGGGAGTTTGGTTGGCTGGTTTAGCCTGAGATTCGATGTGGATGGTTGCCTCCACCTGGTCTTCAAGATATACGGTGGTTTTCCTGCTGGTTTGCCCTCCTGAATGCTTAATGGCTTTTCTTTTTTAAAGTTGTCCATGGTTGGAAAATAGAGTTCTAGGGAGATTCTCCCTCTGTCGAAGGACCCTATAGGAATGGTGGAAACTTTGCAAGCTAAGGTACTCCCTAAGCTTCCTAAGCATCCCTCTCCTGCTAATGCTGGCTCTTTCAGAGCCATTCAGGGACCTACCCTTTTGTGGAGCTTGCGAAAATTGATCTCCATGGTGCCTTAATGGAAACGGGGAATTTTGTTGCTGTGGACCATCAGTCACAGCGACCTGGTAGTCGTGGATGAAACGACGGTCGTTCTTCGTCCAACCCAAGTCGTATTGATGCTAGTGATGAGAGGACTCTCACTGCTATGGAACCCGTGAAGCTCTCTTCTGGTCCTCTTGAAGCGGTGATCACAAATATTGTACCTCTAATTCAGGAAGGTATGCAGCCTCATAGTCATGGATGTAGCCATGGAAGATCTGTATCCAGCTTGGCTCGAAGAGATTCTTCTCATGTTCGGGTGATCCAGGGCCCGATAGATGGTGTTGGTAAGTTGACTAGAAGGAGTTGTAGCAGGGGACAAGCATTAGCCAAGCATCCCCCCGGACTCAGTACAGCAACCAACATAACGTTCTTGGGCTGTCTCAGTACAGCAACCAACATAACGTTCTTGGGCTGTCATTGCCAAATCTGTAGAGGAAAGGTTATTCTCTTTCTTATATCCCTCCCTCTTTGATTGATGAGAAACTAATTGTCAAAATATCGGAAGAAATCCTTGAGAATACCGATCCAAAATGGAAGGAATGCTTAGTTGGATACTTTGTTAGCAAAAAGCTGCCTTTCAAATTGACTGAGACTATTGTAAAAAATATCTAGGTAACTCATGTTGTTGATGGTTTCTTTTTCTTCCATATTCTTGATGGATCTTTTCGTCGAAGAATTGTGGACGGGGGCCCGATAACCATTCTTTGGGTACCTTTGATCCTGCATCAATGGCATCTAAAATGTCCACTGATGTCAATATGGCCTCTGTTATGAATCTCTCAAACTCACGACTGATATAGCGGTTATTCAGAACCTACCGTCTTTTGGGCATTTTAGGAACTCAGTGAGCATTGCATCCCTGCTATGATTGTTGATGCACAGGTCCCTCTCCATGATCCTGGGAAGGAGGAAAACCATATCCCCACTGACCCTGCTTTATCTTCTTTGACTACCTCTTTGGTTTCCTCAGATTCGGATGTCTCTAAAGATGATTTAGCAAGCAATATAGGAAGCGACTCAGAGGAGTCCCCCGCCCCTGTCGCCCCTAACATGTGTTTGAGAGCCTCTTTGAACTAAGGTGGTATCCCTGAATCTATTGGCCAGGTTCTTGGTCTTCCTACTCCAGGCCTCGAAGGCCTTACCTCTAAGCACAGTCAGCCCCTTTTTGTTAACCCTGATAAGGGAGGTAGACTCTTCCGTGCTTCTTCCTATTGTGAATGCTCCTATTCACATAAGTAGTCCCTCCACTGCCAAAAGGGCCAAACCGAAATTAAAAAAAAATGGGGCAACACTAAAAGGCGGTAATTTATTCCCTGCTATATATATGTTTTTTGGTGTGTGGAACATTAGGGGTCTCGTTAACCCCCTTAAACAAGCTGTGATTAGAGCTCTTGTTAGAGAAGATTTCTATTAGATTATTGCCGGGTTGGGTTTGGACTGCTAATTATAATTTTTCTCCACGTGGAAGAATTTGGATTGGCTGGAAACCTCATGATGTAGATCTGATAGTTCTCTCTGTCTTCCCAAGCTATTCATTGCCGCGTTCATCTTTTGGCTCTGAATAAGACCTGTGTTTTTTCGGTAGTGTATGGTGAACATACTTTTATTGCTCGGCGTACTCTTTGGGCGAACCTTGTTAGCTCTAGCAGTCTTTTTGATGCTGAACCTTGGCTGGTGGCAAGCGATTTTAATGCTATTCGGCCTAACTCGGATGGATTGGGCAGTTCCAATGTTTGGATTCCTGCTTTTGATGAGTTTGGCAATTGTCTAGATCGAGCCGGACTTGATGACTTGAGATATATTGGCCATAGATTGTTATGGTCAACATTATCGGGTGACTCTCGCAAGCAAAGAAAAATCGATAGAGTTTTAATTAATGACCAGTGGACCAGCATTTTCTCCCTTTCGGAGGCAAACTTTCTGGCACCGGGTGTCTCGGATCATACTCCAATGTTAATCAGAATCGTTCCTACCATTTCTTCCAGGAAGCTATTCAAATTCTTCAACTTTTGGATGACGCACCCAACTTATTCGGATATTGTATCTCAGGTGTGGGATTCCCAAATTGTTGGTTCACCTGTGTTCGTCCTGTGCGAGAAGCTTCAGTTTCTCAAAGGATGCCTCAAACAACTCAATAGGGATTCTTATTCGAATATCTTCACTCGTGTTGCTCAGGCTAGGTTAGATCTTAACTCTACTCAAGAAGCTCTCTTCTCTGACCTTATTAACTTTGGGCTGGCAAACCTGGAAAAGGAGCAATTTCAGGGGTTCTCCATTCTCAGACTTCAGGAGGAAGCTTTTCTAAAACAAAAGTCCAGGATTAGATGGTTAAATGATGAGGATAAGAGCACGAAATATTTTCATCATTTTGTCAATAAGAGGTAACTACATAACCACATCCTTTTGATTTCCTATAATGATGGTGCTGTCCTTAATGACCCGCTTATGGTCAGCAGACATATTATCTCCCATTTTGAGAATCTATTCTTGGCTAGCTCTGCAACTGTTTGGCCTTCTCGTATAGAAATCCGCCTTATCGTGGATGGAGTCCTTGATGATGATTAGATACTCTTTCTCTCTCAGGAAGTTAGTGACATCAAGATCCAAAATACTATGTTTTCCCTTTCTAAAGGCAAGGCTCTTGGCCCCAATGGTTTCAACGTGGATTTCTTTATATCATCTTGGGAAGTTGTGGGTTCCTCTGTTATTTCGACAATCAAGGATTTTTTTCACGTTGGCTCATTACTAAAGAAGGTAAACACCACTATACTCACGCTTGTACCAAAGGTACCTAATGCTTCTACTATGAGTGATTTTCATCCCATCGCTTGCTGCAATACGGTCTACAAATGTATAACCAAGATCTTAGCAAATAGAATTGCTTCAGTATTGCCGTCGATAATTAGCCCTCCCCAAAATGCCTTTGTAAAGGGACGCAAGATAGGTGATAATATCCTACTTGCTCAGGAGCTTTTCGTTGGCTTCCATCATGAGCCTTATTTGCCAAAGTGTGCTATCAAGGTGGGCTTTCGGAAGGCCTACAATACTATCTATTGGGATTTCTTGAAATCAGTCCTGAAAACCTTTGGCTTTCCTCCGATGTTCATTAAGCTCATAATAGAATGTGTTACATTCCCAAAATTTTCTGTAGCCATCAATGGGGAACTTCATGGCTTCTTTGCGAATGGAAGAGGTATCCGTCAAAAGGATCCTTTGTCTCTCTATCTCTTCACCCTGGTTATAGAGGTATTCTCGGGGATTCTTAATTCGTAGGCTCGGCTCCCGGGTTTCAAATTTTATTGGCGATGTAAGTTCATTTGTCTATCCCGCCTATTCTTTGCAGATGATGTCCTTCTTTTTGTGGAGGCAAATATGACTTCTGCCACCCTTTTCAAGGAAGGCCTTAGCCTATTCTCTCGATGGTTTGGGCTAAATCCGAATGTCAACAAAAGCGAAATTTTTATCTCTAGTGGGTTGGCAGAGCTCTGGGAGCAAATTCGGCTTACTTTTGGCTTTAACGAAAGTGCGCTCCCCTTTCAATATCTTGGAGTACCTATTACTGCGACTAGACTAAGTAAGACTGATTGTAGCTCTTTAGTGAACTCCATTACTGCTCGAGCTGGTCTTGGTCTCAACGTTTCACATCCTTTGCTATACGGTTACAACTTATTAAGTCAGTTCTCCATTCTATTCATGTGTTCTGGGCTAGTGTCTTCACTATCCCTTTATCTGTCTTGGTGAGGATCAAGTTAATTCTTAGACAATTCCTATGGAAAGGCTCGGACCTGGGTGTAGGCGGGGCTAAAGTCCCTTGGTCTGAAGTTTGCAGGCCAAAAAAGGAAGGTGGTCTAGGTATACATAGACTCATCGACTGCAATAGGGCAGCTATGCTCAAGCACATTTGGATCCATTTCACAGATAAAGAGTCTCTATGGTATAAGTGGATTCATTCCACCTTTCTCAAAAACAAAAATTTCTGGATAGCGCCTAAGCCGACTTTTTGCTCTTGGTCTTGGAAAAAAATTCTCGACCTCCAACGGGAATTCCGACTGCAGTTTAAATGGCGAAGTAGTGATGGAATTTCAACATCTTTCTGGTTTGATTATTGGCATCCCAGAGGCCCCCTCTCCGAGCTTTTCTCCAATAGGGATATCTATTGTTCTGGTATCCCGAGAAATGCCTCAGTCCATGACTTCTTTTCTTCTAACGGCAGAATTCTAATATGCTGTAAACTTTTAATTCTTGGACAGATTCTATCCCTGTTCTTCATGTGGAGAGGCCTGATCTTTTAATCTGGCAAGGCCATTCTTCGGGTAATTTCTCTATGGCCATGGCTTGGGAATTGAATAGAAACAGAAGCCTGACTGTTCCATGGAGCTCATTCATCTGGGATTGTAGTATTACGCCGAGGTATGGGTTCTTAATGTGGCTCATCACTCTGAATAGGCTCCCAACTCAGGTTGTATTGCTAAGTTATTGTAGAATCCCAGAAGGTCTTTGTGCATTTTATAGATGTAGACTAGACTCTATCGATCATTTATTCTTTGGGTGTGCTATCACAGGTACCCTAGCACTATTCTGGGGCAGAAAATTGTCATCTCTCCTAGCATAATAGATCGTGGCAAGAAAACCTCCAGTGGGCTGTCCGGTTCATAGGTGGGCATAATTTTCACTAGCGAATTGCGTGCTTCTCCTTTGGGGCGCTATGCGGAATGTAACCATATCCTCTTTAAGAACCAGCCCCTTTTTTTGGCGGCTCTTCACAATCACCTTTCTAAGCTCGTAAGGGACAGAGGTCAGTCTTTCAAGCCTATCCAAGACACCCCACGCAACAAAAGGACCCAAACTAATTGGGGCATCTAGCCTTCTATATTTGAGTAATCCCCTTGCGTTGATTTGTTTTTTTGTCTATTCGTATTCTGCTGGCCATTGTTTGGCCCTGTTTTGCAACACTTGTGTTGCTTCCTTACGTTGACTAGTCGGTACACTCTTGCACCTGTCGGGATACCCTTCTGCATCTCTTCATGTTCGACTACTCTCTTTGTATATTGCGTTAAATAGTTATAATACTCCTTACCTTACCAAAAAAAAAACTATGAAAGCATATACTTTTCTCCGACGCCTGGTACTATTCATATCAGGTCTCCCTCGTTTCTCTCTTGATTTGCTGGTGCTCGCGATACTATTCACCCGTCTACCTTATTGCATTTAATGTCAATCTGCCCGTCGATTTCTTCTGAGCTTTAGGGTCTAGATTCGCCAGTTGGTATCCTCGCTTTCAACCGTCAGAAAATTTTGGATGGTGGTTCGATTACTATCCTCAGGGTGCCAATGACACTCCAACAATGACACCTGGCGTTAAAGCTAAAGAAAAACCAACATGAGGCTTTACTCGTCTGGGTTAAACTAAGAAATATTCCTTATGCTTTGTGGTCTGCATTGGGAATTAGTGCGGTGGCTAGTGCAATTGGAAAACCTTTGCACGTGGATATGCAAATGGAAAAGAAAAGAATGATTTCATATGCTAGAGTGTGCATTGATATCAAGGCGACTTAGACTTTGCTTGACTCTGTTGATGTTATCTTGAATGATGATATTTGGTCTATCAAGGTGGAGTATGAGTGGCGACCTGTGTCGTGTATGGCTTGTGGTACATTTGACCATAGATGTGCTCCAACTAGTAAAGTGCCTACTATTATTCTTAAGGCCCCAACATTAGCAGTTACTGCTGAGGATGTTCCTCCTTTGGCAGATGGTACGTGGGAGATAGTTAGGAAAAGGCCTAGTGTGGTGCACTCGAGAATCTATGCCTTGGCGACCTCCCTTGTTCTAGGTTCGGTTACTCTATATTTTTCATACACAGTTCTGCTATTGTGGGTGCACAGACCCTCTCGGACCCTGATATGAATTCTTGTGCCACTTTTGTGGCATCGTCTGACTTGGAAGACATTGAAGGGGATATGGACAGCAATGTTGGTAATGACTTAGAGGAGAATTCCCCTTCCCTTGCCTTGCTGAATACTAAATCGAGATCCTTATTGCATCAAGGAGGTGATCTCGACCCTGGCAGCCAAGACCCTATTCCTTCTGATCCCTCGATGGATATTCCTAATCCCGAGAGCAGCCTTTTGACTGCTAAGGTGGCCAATCCGAAGTCTAAGAAACGGGGTAGCACGAAAAGGCGGTAGTTTTTTCCCTTCCTTGAATATATGTTTTTTGGAGTATAGAATATGAGTGGTCTTATCGACCTCCTGAAACAAGCTGAGATTATATCCCTTGTTAGATCTAATAATCTTTCTTGTGTTGGTATCCTTGAGACAAAGGTCAATCCATCTTTTTTTGATAAGATTTTTGCTGGGTTGGATGTGGACCTCTAATTACAATTTCTCTTCTTATGGAAGAATTTGGATTGGATGGAAACCTCAAGCAGTGGAGCTGGTAGTTTTTTCTATGTCCTCTTAGGTTATTCATGGGCACTTGCGTCTATTGGCTATGAATAATAATTGCTATATTTCGGTGGTGTATGGGGAACACACCTTTATTGCTCGACGGGCTCTTTGGTTGAATCTTGTTCAATCGAGTGTTCTGTTTGCTACCGATCCCTGGCTAGTTGCTGGCGAATTTAATGCCATTCAACACCATTCGGATAGATTAGGTAGCTCCAATGTCTGGATCCCTGCATTTGATGAACTCGGCACTTGCTTAGACTAAGCAGACCTTGATGATTTAAGATTTGTTAGCCGTAGAATTACTTGGTCAACCTTCTCTGACGCTCTTCGTAAGTAAAGGAAGATTGATAGAGTCCTCATTAATGTTGACATCTAATTTTTAGCTCATTTTCAAAAATTTCAATATTAGGTCTAGGGATCTTGGCTAAGCCTAGAAAACTATTTCTAAACCAAATTTTTTTTTTATCATTTTTCTACATTTTTTAAATTTCTTTTAGTCAAAATAAGCAAGAAAATCAAGAAAAATAGTAAATGGAATTAGAAAATTCCATAAAAATAGTCATTAGTCTTATTTTAAATCCAATTTCATAAATACACTATCAATTTTAGAAAATTTCAATCGGGTATATGTTTTTCCAAAAATTGGGCAAAATTAAACCCGAATTGAACCAAAAATCAAATTAAATTTTTTCTACACATTTTTAAGTCATAGTGTCTTCACAACAATTGATTTTGGGACCTTTAATTGCATAATGGTTGGTCCAATTGCATAATTTGACATAAAAATAAAAGATCCCTAGAATTTGATTGAAAATTAAGAATTTTGAATCAAATTGGGAATCGTGCCCAAAACGAAATTGTTGAAATGTGAGACTATCATTTCTAGGGTTAATCAGGGGTGGGTAATTCAATTTTGGCATCAATTTTGCCTAATCAAGTCATTAGGACCTCAAATTGTACAAAACCCTATTAACTCGAATATAAAAATAAGAAAATCTTGAGTACAATTATAATAAAAATTAGGGAAAATTATATGTTAGGGTTCGGAATATGATGGGAAATTCAATTTTGAGGTTGAATTTCGAAAATTTGGTGGAAATTGGACTTAATTTGCGAATTAATGTAAAATTGGAACTACTGGTCAAGGTGTCGACCCAACCCGACTCAAACCGTTCATCTTCTTTGCCCGGTCTGTTCTAAACCTAGAAAAATAACCTTGCGCCCAAAAACTTCTCGATTTCGCGGGGGAATTTAACACGTTTTAATCAAGTTTTCCAGCGAATATTATCCAGCTGGCACCGTTAACGACCCCAAACCCGATTAGGAGTTGGTTTCAACGAATTTTGAGCGTGAAATCAAAGAGTAAAAAGAGAAAAAATTGAAGAAAACAGAACCCGTTCAATGATTTTCCCTGAGAGAGAAGAGAGAGAAAAGAGCGAAAATGAGAAAAAGAACGATCATCGATGTGAGTTGAGGTTTCCTGGACCGAGTGATCAGCGCTTTTCCAGCTGGTGAATCGGTCCAAGTGGTGAGCTTCCTCACCAGCGAACCAGTGTCAAAGTTGATCGTGAAGCTCTGAAACACGAGCTCGGCCGACGATCTAGAGATTTTCCGACTAAGTGGATACTACGGTTCGATAGTCCAGATATTGAAGAACATCTCTGCGCCCAAAGATAAGCTCAGAGATTCCTATTTGCCCTCTGACGAAGCAAGTAAATTTTGTTAGTCATCATAATTTTCCCGATTTTCCAGAATAGGATTTTAGTTCAATCGTATACGTGCTTCTCGATTTAGCTATGATTGATAATCAAAATATGTTATGATCATATATTTCATTATTTGGTTGCATTTTGAATGATAAGTCTTGCGTAAACCGAGTCGGCCATGGTTGTTGAACTTTGCCGGAAAACTCGAAGCTTTGCTGGAGCGTCACTGTGACCATAGGTCATCCAAGTAGGCTTCCTTTCACTTTGTTTGATGATTTGATGCTGATTAGAACCGATTTAGACGATTAGGATGATCAATATGTTGATTTGAATGCTTAAGAAATAGGTTTAATTAGTTTGCAAATTAGGTTTTTGACCAAGTTTTTTCACCGGCCGGTGAACGTCCGCCGGCATGCCAAATAGGTTAGATTAAAAATAGGATGTGCGGACATCACCAAGGTGCAATCAGAATGACCAAAAGGTCGCTAGAGGCTCGTCGGTGACAAGCTTGAATCGACGGTCTTGAGAACAAAAAACCATAAATGTTGCACACTAACTGTTTGCCAAAATGCCACAATGAGAAACGGCCAAAATAGTGCTGTTTTGGTGTGCCGTGCTCACCGGGGAAGAAAATCGGCGTTGATGCCGGCGACGGCCAATTCGGTCTCGACCAAACCGGTCTGAACCGGTCTGATCAGGTTCATCCCCTCGGCGGGAAAAATTCAAAAATAAAAAATAAAAAAATCAATAAAAAAATTAGAAAATTCTAAAAAAATCACCAAAATCATAAAAAATTAGATTTTCTTAAAAAATTCGAAAATTTGCAGAAAATTCATAAAAATTAGAAAAATTACAGAAAATTCAGAAAAATATAAAAATTTTCGAAAAATCCATAAAATTTCTGAAACTTGGAAAATACAAATAAAAAATTTTGAAAATTTTGGAAAATCAATAAAAAATTGGAAAAATTGAAAAGTTCACAAAAAATTTCCAGAAAATCATAAAAAAATCAATCATTTCTCGGTTTAAAAACTTTTCAAAAAAAAAAAAAAAAAAAAAAAAAATTTGAAAATTCATAGAAAGGTCCAAAATAATTGTAGCCAGCCATAAAAGATGAAATTTGAATTTGTGGTACCCAAATGACACTTAAAAAAAAAAAAAAAATCAAAAATTTTGAAAATCCACAGATGATTCAAAATTATTGTGGTTAGTCATAAAATTTTTCCAAATGCCTAAGTGGCATTTTTTGAAAATTCCAAATTTAGGGATAAAACCCTAAAAAGACCCCTACAAATGTGTAAAGCATAAAAATAAATAAGCTATTAGAGTTTCATTAGGGTTTGGGTGTTCTATTTGACTTTATTTTTTAGTGACCAAATTAGGGTGTTCTATTTGACTTTCATTTTTAGTGACCAAATTAGGGTTACTATGATTGATTTGCCATTGGATGTGCATTTAATTCTTGGGTGTTTAACTATTTGTTCAGTTATAATACTCCTTACCTTACCAAAAAAAAAACTATGAAAGCATATACTTTTCTCCGACGCCTGGTACTATTCATATCAGGTCTCCCTCGTTTCTCTCTTGATTTGCTGGTGCTCGCGATACTATTCACCCGTCTACCTTATTGCATTTAATGTCAATCTGCCCGTCGATTTCTTCTGAGCTTTAGGGTCTAGATTAATGATTGGTATCCTCGCTTTCAACCGATCAGAAAATTTTGGATGGTGGTTCGATTACTATCCTCAGGGTGCCAATGACACTCCAACAATGACACCTGGCGTTAAAGCTAAAGAAAAACCAACATGAGGCTTTACTCGTCTGGGTTAAACTAAGAAATATTCCTTATGCTTTGTGGTCTGCATTGGGAATTAGTGCGTTAGCTAGTGCAATTGGAAAACCTTTGCACGGATATGCAAATGGAAAAGATAAGAATGATTTCATATGCTAGAGTGTGCATTGATATCAAGGCGACTTAGACTTTGCTTGACTCTGTTGATGTTATCTTGAATGATGATATTTGGTCTATCAAGGTGGAGTATGAGTGGCGACACAATAGTCGTGTATGGCTTGTGGTACATTTGACCATAGATGTGCTCCAACTAGTAAAGTGCCTACTATTATTCTTAAGGCCCCAACATTAGCGATTCTTCTTTTGAGGATGTTCCTCCTTTGGCGGATGGTACGTGGGAGATAGTTAGGAAAAGGCCTAGTGTGGTGCACTCGAGAATCTCTGCCTTGGCGACCTCCCTTGTTCTAGGTTCGGTTACTCTATATTTTTCATACAAGCTATTGTGGGTGCCGCACCCTCCTGGACCCTTTAAAAATGAATTCTCGTGCCACTTTTTGTGGCATCGTCTTACTTGGAAGACATTGATTTGGATATGGACAGCAATGTTGGTAATGACTTTTAGGAGAATTCCCCTTCCCTTGCCTTTTTAAAATACTAAATCGAGATCCTTATTGCATCAAGGAGGTGATCTCGACCACAGCCCAAGACCCTATTCCTTTCCCTCGATGGATATTCCTAATCCCGAGAGCAGCCTTTTTGACTGCTAAGGTGGCCAATCCAAGTCTAAGAAACGGGGTAGCAATACAAAGGCGGTAGTTTTTTCCCTTCCTTGAATATATGTTTTTGGAGTATAGAATATGAGTGGTCTTATCGACCTCCTGAAAAAAAGTCGAGATTATATCTCTTGTTAGATCTAATAATCTTTCTTGTGTTGGTATCCTTGAGACAAAGGTCAATCCATCTTTTTGATAAGATTTTTGCTGGGTTGGATGTGGACCTCTAATTACAATTTCTCTTCTTATGGAAGAATTTGGATTGGATGGAAACCTCAAGCAAATAATTTTTGGTAGTTTTTCTATGTCCTCTTAGGTTATTCATGGGCACTTAAAATCTATTGGCTATGAATAATAATTGCTATATTTCGGTGGTGTATGGGGAACACACCTTTATTGCTCGACGGCTCTTTGGTTGAATCTTGTTCAATCGAAAGTGTTCTTTGCTACCGATCCCTGGCTAGTTCTTTGGCACCATTTAATGCCATTCAACACCATTCGGATAGATTAGGTAGCTCCAATGTCTGGATCCCTGCATTTGATGAACTCGGCACTTGCTTAGACTAAGCAGACCTTGATGATTTAAGATTTGTTAGCCGTAGAATTACTTGGTCAACCTTCTCTGACGCTCTTCGTAAGTAAAGGAAGATTGATAGAGTCCTCATTAATGTTGACATCTAATTTTTAGCTCATTTTCAAAAATTTCAATATTAGGTCTAGGGATCTTGGCTAAGCCTAGAAAACTATTTCTAAACCAAATTTTTTTTTTATCATTTTTACATTTTTTAAATTTCTTTTAGTCAAAATAAGCAAGAAAATCAAGAAAATAGTAAATGGAATTAGAAAATTCCATAAAAATAGTCATTAGTCTTATTTTAAAATCCAATTTCATAAATACACTATCAATTTTAGAAAATTTCAATCGGGTATATGTTTTTCCAAAATTGGGCAAAATTAAACCCCGAATTGAACCAAAAATCAAATTAAATTTTTTCTACACATTTTTAAGTCATAGTGTCTTCACAACAATTGATTTTGGGACCTTTAATTGCATAATGGTTGGTCCAATTGCATAATTTGACATAAAAATAAAAAAATTCCCAAAATTTGATTGAAAATTAAGAATTTTGAATCAAATTGGGAATCGTGCCCAAAATGAAATTGTTGAAATGTGAGACTATCATTTCTAGGGTTAATCAGGGGTGGGTAATTCAATTTTGGCATCAATTTTGCCTAATCAAGTCATTAGGACCTCAAATTGTACAAAACCCTATTAACTCGAATATAAAAATAAGAAAATCTTGAGTACAATTATAATAAAAATTAGGGAAAATTATATGTTAGGGGTTCGGAATATGATGGGAAATTCAATTTTGAGGTTGAATTTCGAAAATTTGGTGGAAATTGGACTTAATTTGCGAATTAATGTAAAATTGGAACTACCGGGTCGGGCAGGTCGACCCAACCCGACTCAAATCGTTCATCTTCTTTGCCCGGTCTGTTCTAAACCTAGAAAATAACCTTGCGCCCAAAACTTCGCCGATTTCGCGTGGGGGAATTTAACACGTTTTAATCAAGTTTTCCAGCCGAATATTATCCAGCTGGCACCGGTTAACGACCCCAAACCGATTAGGAGTTGGTTTCAACGAATTTTGAGCGTGAAATCAAAGAGTAAAAAAGAGAAAAAATTGAAGAAAACAGAACCCGTTCAATGATTTTCCCTGGAGAGAGAAAAGAGAGAAAAGAGCGAAAATGAGAAAGAACGATCATCGATGTGAGTTGAGGTTTCCTGGACCGAGTGATCAGCGCTTTTCCAGCTGGTGAATCGGTCCAAGTGGTGAGCTTCCTCACCAGCGAACCAGTGTCAAAGTTGATCGTGAAGCTCTGAAACACGAGCTCGGCCGACGCATCTAGAGATTTTCCGACTAAGTGGATACTACGGTTCGATAGTCCAGATATTGAAGAACATCTCTGCGCCCAAAGATAAGCTCAGAGATTCCTATTTGCCCTCTGACGAAGCAAGTAAATTTTGTTAGTCATCATAATTTTCCCGATTTTCCAGAATAGGATTTTAGTTCAATCGTATACGTGCTTCTCGATTTAGCTATGATTGATAATCAAAATATGTTATGATCATATATTTCATTATTTGGTTGCATTTTTGAACGATAAGTCTTGCGTAAACCGAGTCGGCCATGGTTGTTGAACTTTGCGGGAAAACTCAAGCTTTGCTGGAGCGTCACTTTGTGACCATAGGTCATCCAAGTAGGCTTCCTTTCACTTTGTTTGATGATTTGATGCTGATTAGAACCGATTTAGACGGTTAGGATGATCAATATGTTGATTTGAATGCTTAAGAAATAGGTTTAATTAGTTTGCAAATTAGGTTTTTGACCAAGTTTTTTTTCACCGGCGGTGAACGTCCATGACATGCCAAATAGGTTAGATTAAAAATAGGATGTGCGGACATCACCAAGGTGCAATCAGAATGACCAAAAGGTCGCTAGAGGCTCGTCGGTGACAAGCTTGAATCGGACGGTCTTGAGAACAAAAACCATAAATGTTGCACACTAACTGTTTGCCAAAATGCCACAATGAGAAACGGCCAAAATAGTGCTGTTTTGGTGTGCCGTGCTCACCGGGGAAGAAAATCGGCGTTGATGCCGGCGACGGCCAATTCGGTCTCGACCAAACCGGTCTGAACCGGTCTGATCAGGTTCATCCCCTCGGCGGGAAAAATTCAAAAATAAAAAATAAAAAAATCAATAAAAAAATTAGAAAATTCTAAAAAAATCACCAAAATCATAAAAAATTAGATTTTCTTAAAAAATTCGAAAATTTGCAGAAAATTCATAAAAATTAGAAAAATTACAGAAAATTCAGAAAAATATAAAAATTTTCGAAAAATCCATAAAAATTTCTGAAACTTGGAAAATACAAATAAAAAATTTTGAAAATTTTGGAAAATCAATAAAAAATTGGAAAATTGAAAAGTTCACAAAAATTTCCAGAAAATCATAAAAAAATCAATCATTTCTCGGTTTAAAAACTTTTTCGAAAAAAAAAATTCAAAAAAATTTGAAAATTCATAGAAAGGTCCAAAATAATTGTAGCCAGCCATAAAAGATGAAATTTGAATTTGCAAGTACCCAAATGACACTTAAAAAAAATCAAAAAATCAAAAATTTTGAAAATCCACAGGATGATTCAAAATTATTGTGGCTAGTCATAAAAATTTTCCGAAATGCCTAAGTGGCATTTTTTGGAAAATTCCAAATTTAGGGATAAAACCCCTAAAAGACCCCTACAAATGTGTAAAGCATAAAATAAATAAGCTATTAGAGTTTCATTAGGGTTTGGGTGTTCTATTTGACTTTATTTTTTAGTGACCAAATTAGGGTGTTCTATTTGACTTTCATTTTTTAGTGACCAAATTAGGGTTACTATGATTGATTTGCCATTGGATGTGCATTTAATTCTTGGGTGTTTAACTATTTGTTCATGATAGATTAGTGAATTGATCTTAGAGATCCGTGTGATACGTTAGACATGCCATATCGTTCTTAGGTACCGAAAGAGCGTTAATGGTCTCAATTTTGGATCGTTAAGGTGACCAAGTCTCTTATCTAGAATCTTTGGTTCGTAAGATTACGGTACTTCTCCTGTACCTCAATTAGGTTTCTAGTCAACCTACTGTAAATGACTAGTGGCGACTCCAAGTTTAAATTTAGATCAAACAAACCCCGTTGTCACGTGAGGTATGATCTGGGAGAGGCCTGTATAGAAAAATACCTCCATTCTAGCACTCGAGAGCGTGGCGCGACAATTAACGAGCAATGGAGCAGAGTATTTTCCTTCTCGGAGGCTACGTTCTTGGCCTCGGGAGTGTCACGCTTCGCTTTTTGGATTTTCGAGATTTGCACATTAAGGAGGTATTTCCATGTAAGGATCTCTTCAAATCATACCTTACGTGACAGCGGATGGTAATTTCCTATTAGTCTAAGTTTTTGATTTTGGAGTTGCCACTAGTCATTATTGGCAGGTAGACTAGAAACCTAATCGGGGTATGGGAGAAATACCACGATTCTACGAAACAGAGATTCTGAGTACGGGGACTTGGTTACGTTAATAATCCCAAATCGAGATCTCTAACGTCCTTTCGGTACCTAAGAATGATACGATGTCTAACGTGTCATGTAAGTTTCCGAGGCTTACCCACTAATTCTATCTATTCTAATTGCAGAAAAATCAATCAAGAATTAAATGCACAATCAATGTCAATCAAATCAATCAATTCTAAATGGTCTTTTAAAAATGAAAATCGATCAAAAAATGCAAGGCCTAATGGAGCCTTAGAAGCTTATTCATTTCATAATTTGCATTTTTTAGGATTTTAGGATGTTTTAGGGATTATAACCCCTAAATTTGAGATTTTTTAAAAATGCTACTTGGGCACTTCGAAAAATTCAAATTTCACTTTCTAAGGTTGGCCACAGTGTTTTTGGACCATTCTGTGAATTTTTTAAATTTTTGATATGTTTTCGAAAATTAAATTTCTAAGAATTTCATCAATTGAGAATTGATTTTTATGATTTTCTGAAAATTTTTATGAATTTTACAATTTTCCAAATTTTTTAGATTTTTAAAAATTTTCTCATTTTTTATTTGTATTTTTTGAATTTTATGAATTTTCTGAAAATTTTTCAATTTTTACAAAAACTTTTATTTTTATGTGAATTTCTTATTTTCTAAGATTTTTCGAATTCTAAAATTTTTTATTTTTTTATTTTTTTTATTTTTTTAATGAAAATTTTTAAATAATTTTTTAGTATTTTTTCAATTTTTTTAATAGTTTTTTAGATTTTTTAAAATTTCCTGCTAAAGTGGCGAACCGGACCGGCCCGGTTCAATTCGGTTTGGCTTGACCGAACCGGGCCTTGCCGGCGCCGATCCCCGGTCGTCGGTCCTCTTCTCCGGCGGGCACGGTGCCAAAAACGGCACCATTTCGGTCTTCTGCTCTTTAAGTCATTAGGTCGAGCATTTGGTGGGCATGAATCCCAACTTAAAATTTTGCAAGGCTGCCACTTTAAGCTCTTCTCCGACGACCTTTCGGCAATGTTCCAACACTAATTTTTGGTTCTGTGTCATCCTCGTATATTAACCCGACCTACTTAGTTCTGTTAACACCTAATTTTTAGTTCATTTTTTCATATTTTCAAAAAAAATCAAAATTAGGCTAGGAATCTTGGCCAAGCCTAGAAACCTATTTCTAAACCAAAAAAAATATTTTTTTAGCATTTTTCCTTAATTTTTTTAGTCAAAATAGGTGAGAAAATCAAGAAAAATAGTTAATGGAATCATAAAATTCTATAAAAATAGTCATTAGTCTTATCTTAAATCCAATTTCATAAATACATTGTCAAAAAATCTTAATCAGGTATATGTTTTTCCCAAAATTGGGCAAAATTAAACCCGAATTGAACAAAAAGTGCAATTAAATTTTTTCTAGTCATTTTTAAGTCATAGTGTCTTCACAACAATTGATTCTGAGACCTTGAATTGCATAACGGTAGGTCCAATTGCATGATTTGACATAAAAATAAAAAATCCCCAAGATTTGATTGAAAATTAAGAATTTTGAACCCAAATTGGGAATCGTGCCCAATATGAAATTGTCGAAATGTGAGACTATCATTTTTAGGGTTAATCAGGTGTGGATAATTCAATTTTGGCATCAATTTTCCCTAATCAGGTCATTAGGACATTAAATTAAACAAAACCCAATTAACCCGAATATAAAAATAAGAAAATCTTGAACACAATCATCGTGGCTAGTCATAAAAAGTGAAACTTGAATTTTCGAAAGTACCCAAATGGCACTTTTAGAAAATTCCAAATTCAGGGGTTATAATCCCTAAAAAATCCTAAACTCCTAAAATGTGTAAGTCATGAAATAAACAAGCTATTAGAGCTTCATTAGGGTTTGAGTGTTTTGATTGATTTTTGTTTTAGAGACCACTTAGGAGTGATTGACTTGATTGATTTTGATTGTGCATTTAATACTTGTTTGGTCTTTCCTACGATTAGAACGGATAGGGTTAGTAGGTAAGTCTCGAAAATTCGCATGACACGTTAGACACCATATCGTTCTTAGATACTGAAAAGGCGTTAGGTATCTTAATTTGGGATCAATAACGTAACCAAGTCCCCGTACTTAGAATCTCTGGTTCGTAGAATCGTGGTATTTCTCTCGTACCTCGATTAGGTTTCTAGTCTACCTACCAATAATGACTAGTGGCGACTCCAAAATCACAAATTTAGAAATTACCTTCCACTGTTACGTGAGGTATGGTCTGGAATAGACCCTTATACAGAAATACCCCCTTAGAGCGCAAATCCTGAAAAAACCCCCAAAAGCGTGGCGCGATAGGCTTAGCAACTCCACTAGGGAAGATGAGCTTTTTCTAAGTGTACTTAGGCCTAGATAGAACGATATGCTTGTATTTTGTACTTGCAAGGATCCCAGGTACGTTCAGCTAATGATAGTGTTAAATGGTTTTGCAGGCGGGTGGTATAAGGAGTGTTGTCTTTGCTAACCTTTGTTTTACAGGATGGTGTCGGGATTGAATGTGTTTGAATGAATTTTAGCAGTGCTGTTTGGTCATTAATTGCTATGCATATTTTTAAATTGCTTTAGCACTACACCATTAGCACACACTACCCGTGGCTCAACTCCGGCTACATTTAGGATTACCCTTAGGAGGTATGTGTTTAGGCAACACTACGGGCCAATTGCTCATGAGATTGTTTAAATACAATGCCGATCACTGAGGTAGAATAATATTCCATTACTTTAGACCGATTGCCTATTGGAATGGAATTCCTTGTTCATTAAAGTGATGATCTTGAGCCTTTAGTATATTCTACCCTTTTAGGCGTCAAAACTTCACTGGTTGCATTCACTTGTCTTTGTGGTTGGCATACCTAAAATCAAAACAAAATATCATGGTAAGTAAGTATCGTTCAATTCCATTCTTTTACAATTATGCAATGCTAGTTGGCACATTTTCAAAAAATACCTAAATAACATTCAATGCTTAGTCTAAATGCCCCTTCATTTTAGAATGCAATATTAGGGCGTCATACTCCATTTGACCATTCTTTTATTTTTAGAAGAAATGTATAGGTCAATGGCGGATTTCTCATGTAATTCAAATGCTTATTTCAATGTGTTTGAAGTTACAAACTATAGTTTAGGACTTTATGGTCTAAATGGAGTAGACAAAATGGGCATTTACATCACATATTGAATTTGTCCATAATCTCAACTATATGCTCTTTTAAGGTTTAAATGGACTCAAAATGACATTTGTATTTCTTTCGAGGCATGCAAATGTGCTTTACCTCCGTTTTACCTCAAAAGGACATATGATTGACATGGGGGCATTAAAATTGATTCACAATCCATGGTGATTAATGATAAATCTTTTTGCATGATTAGGCTCAATGGAAAAATTAAACATCCAAGTAATTCCCATTTCTCGAAACGAACTTGTTGCTTGGTGGAAAGACATGTCCAAGGACAACCAAACTTATGTCCAGGAAAGGCTTGGATACCTTCTCGAACTTATGCATGTGAAACATCAAGTCAGTTTAGTCCAGGCTTTGGCGCATTTTTGGGAGACTTCCATCGCCACATTTCGTCTTGGAGAACATGAATTGGTATCAATATTAGAAGAATATCAAGCCGCCTTTGGAATTAATTATAAACCTAAGGTCGTAGAGCCACCTATTGGACTTAATCTTGTAAGCCTTTTAGCCAAATTCCTTAACCTCAAAACTTTCAAAATCGAAAAGTTAGTCAAATCAAACACGAGTAGATTTCCATTATCCTTCCTAGTGGACAATTTTTCAAAACTTCCTAAGGAAATGGGGAACACTTCAGCCTGAGTACTCATTCTGCTTTTCTTTGGCTTTGTTCTATTCCCCGTGTCTAGAACGGGATTAGACCCTTTAGTGACTGTGATTGCAAGACAAGCATGGCTTAAATGAGACTTCTCTAATATGCTTATTGTCCAAACCGTCATCTCCTTAAATATATACCAAAATCATAGGAAGGATATCTTTCAAGCTTCTACTGGTCTTTTGTCATTACGGTTCATCTCACACATTCGACCTTGGTAACATTCGTGAAATTTGTTCAGCAATAAATTCAATTGAGCGATACATTCGTATCCAAAATAAATTACCCAAACAATCTTTCTTAGATTTAGCCAATTTCATTAGAGCCATAACTCCTGATCCAATCCAATGGCGGATCAATTGGCCAAAGATTAGCAAAGCGAAGATGATAAGCTGAGAGGGAAATGCGGTACCATTGCTTAGTTTGAGTGGAGGAGCAGCTTATTGTCCTCTAAGGGTCATTAGACAATTTGGGATACTTCGACAAGTACCACCGGTATGGAATCCCAAGTGAAATTATACCAGAAGAAGAGAAGAATGTCCTTCAAGCCAAAATTCACAAGATCACCTTATCGTTGGATAACTCACTCGAACAAATAATCAGGTGGCCAAAAAGTTTGGAAGAAGACTTGAAGATTTGCGTGGCCTCTAAAGAATACATCAAATGGATAGAAAATAAGCGTCCAATTGATGTTGAGCCATATGTCCCGTTGAGCATAATACCGGATCCTGTGGAGGAGTACGTTTCGGAATACATTATTCCAAGCATGCCTAGAGTGGAACCCTACATCCCTAAAGAGGTTGTGATTGATGTGGAAGAATGGAAGTGTCGAGTCAAGGAATGGGAAGAATACCAAAAGGCGAAATCTATCTTACCTAGCAAGAAGCCTATGATTGGATGATTTAGATTCCCTTTTGAGTTTAAAATCATGATGTAAAACAATTTCAAATTTTATATGCAATGATGGATTGATCATTTTCTAAACATAATTTCAAAACATAAAGGAATTACCATGGATTGCAATTCTTTAAATTGTATGATTCTTTGAGAAAGACATTAATGAAGAATTTTTATACAAGGCTAATACTTGTATAAAATTTCTTATCCTTGACAATCTCATGAAATCATACAATTAAAAGAATGTAGGGTTTCATGATCACTTTACTATGCTGTTGTTGGGTTTTTTTATAAAGCAGGTTGTTTAGCAACGGAAGGTAAAAGACCTCGGACTCGCCTACAAGTTAGAATGGCGGAAAAAGAAACTCGTGCTCGAATAGTTGAAGTCGAGAATTAAGTGACCCAAATGGTTGCAATGATGGTGGAAATGAAGGCATTTATTCTCGCATCTCGAGGATCTTATCCTACTACTCCAAATGTGGGAACTTCAAATGCCACTGAAACACCAATTGAAGACACAGTCAGAATAAAGAACCAGTTCAAGAAAATCCTCCAAAGACTACACTTGAGGTAGTGAATTTGCAAGAGGATGATCAAATCAAAAATGCATCCAAAACAAAGGATGAGGAAGAGACCAAGAGATTAGCCAAAATTGAAGAATGCTTAGCAAGTCAATGCTATGAGCTTCAAAGGTTCAACAAATTCTCGCCATACGCAAAGGTGATTGTTCCAGAAAACTATAAGGAACCGTAGTTCGTGAGCAAGTATGATGGCACTGGCTGTCCCAAAAGCCATTTGAAGTATTATCTCCGTTAGATGGCAAGATATTTAGACAACACGCCACTTCTTATCAGCACATTTCAAGACAGTTTGAGAGGGTCAGCCCTTGCATGGTATATAGCCCTCGACATAGAAGTCTTCATTGAATGGGATCATCTGGCGGGAGAATTTCTTCGCCAGTACAAGTTTAATGTTGAAGTACTCCTAACTAGAGAAGATCTCGTCAAGACTGAGAAACGAGGAATGAAGGGTTCAGAGCCTAGGCTCAGAGATGGAAGGCCGTTGCCTCAAAAGTAAAGCTTACTATAAGTGAAGACGAGCTCATCGAGCTTTTTCTAAAATCATTGCCAACTGAGTATTATGACAAGCTTCATGTATCAGGCTGTCAGATATTTACCATGTTGGTCAAAGTAGGTGAGAGAATTGAATGGGGTTTGAAAGAAAAGGAAGCTCAAGAAATAGCAGCACGAAGGCCTTACCCTTGGAAAAAAAACAAAGAATCCATCCGAGAAGTGGCTATAGTGTCGAGCCCGAGAATTCATCAAGCATTATTTCCAAAGCAATCAAATGTTGCTTGGAAAAACCCAAGGCAATTTGAACCAAATAAAAGGCCCGTGAGGCAATATACACCATTGCCCTGTCAAAGTTATTACCAATGCTTCTGGAAAGGCATTTGGTGGCCAAGGAAGTACCGAGAGACAATCCTGCGAGATTTTCTTGGTATGATGAGTCAAAAACTTGCGCCTATCACATGGGAGAAAGGGGACATGATGTGGATAATTGTCCCATTCTAAAGTATAAGGTTCAATAGCTCATTGACAAGAAGATATTGAACTTCCAAGAGCTCGAGCCAAATGTACATTAGAATCCTCTTCTTGAGCATAATATAGTAAACATGATCAAGAATGAGGAAACAATGATCGAGTCCGATGATGAAGATGAGTATGAAGTCAAGATTAAAGCTTCTCAATTAGGAGATTCTCGCTTCCGTTAAGACGCACTCCTAAAAGGCGAGATTGTAGATAACTTGGGAGAAGACTCCGGAAAGTATAACTTCCAAGTAAAATATACCCTATTGCCATGGGCGTTAACAAATGAAGTAATTGTGCCTGATGACTGAGGTGGTATGGATGATAAAACCAGTCTTAAGGAGAAAGCTCTACCTAAGAAAGAAATACTTCAAGACGAAATAGATCCGAATGAAAAGGAGAAAGGAAAAATCCGATAGGGTGAAAGGCGTTTCACCCAGAAAGCAGCCAGGAAAGGCGAAACCGTAGACCTACTCAGTCAAGATAGTGATAAATATAATTATAGTGTCAAATATACACCACCACCATGGGCGTTCAAAAATAAAGCCATTGTACCGGACGGATGGAGTGGCATGGATGAGGTCCTGACAGCCAATTGAATCTCGAAGAGAATGAAGATTAGGAAGAGAAAAAGAAGAAAAAGACCCGCCGAGGTGATAGGCGATTTGTTCCAAAAGTACGAAAACAAGGTGAAGTTGTTGATTCTCTGGGTCAAGACAACGGTAAATATAATTATCGTGTTAAATATACACCTCCTTCATGGGCATTCAAAAATGAAACAATCACATCTGATGGTTGGGGTGGAATGGATGCTGACAAAGCTAACAGAAGCATGGTATCCATGATTATACCATTTCTAATCAAGCTTGATGAGGTGGATAAATATAAGGCGGAGGAAGGTCCCGTCACACCAATCACTATTCAACTTCCCATTGATCAGCTAAGGATCGAGGAAGAAGAAACGCAGCCTGTGATCATCGCTCTCCCTCCAAAAGAAAAGTTTGACACTAAGTATGTACCTTGGGACTACTCTCCCAAAAAAGTTGATGCCATAACCCAATCAGGGAGATGCAATCTCCCGAAAGAAAGTGAACATGAAAAGAAAGGAGTGACTGAAGAAGATGTTAAACAATTACTCTCAATCATGAAGACGAGTGAATTCGAGGTAATTGAACAGCTAAGAAAGATGCCAATACAAATTTCTTTGTTAGATCTCTTTAAGACTTCAGAAAGCTATAAAATGATGCTTATAAAGCTTCTCAATGAGGTTTACATTCCAAAAACGATTGATGAGGTACAATTGGAAGACTTTGTTAGTGCTATTCTTCTGAAGGATCACATTGCCTTCTCTGATGAAAATTTTTCAATTGACAGGCATTCCCACAATAAAGCCATGTATATTGCCGTCAGATGCAGGGGCAAGGAGGTGTCACGGGTGCTAATTGATAATGGTTTCGCACTTAATTTGTGTCCACTAAGCACACTGCATCGCTTAGAAATTAGTGAAGAACTCATCAAATCTTCTAAGGTAACCATGCGCCCATTTGATGGAATGAAGAAAGACATTATTGGCGATATCGAGCTCGAGGTAAACATAGGCCCTGTGCCTTTCCTGATTGACTTCCGAGTAGTTGATATTCCAAGGATTTTTAACTTGTTACTCGGAAAACTTTGGCTTCATATGGCTAGCGTCATTCCTTCAAGTCTCCATCAGAAGGTCAGATTTGTCATTAATGGCAAAATGATCACCGTACACGGGGAGACAGATTTCATCACCTACAAAGAGAGTGCAATACCATATGTCGAACCCGAAGTGAAAGAAGAACCAAGTTATCATTCTTTCAAAATGATCTAAATGGTGCAAATTCCTGCCGGTTGCATCATAAAATCCCTGGAGTTCTCAAAGTCATCCATTATGTCTAGAAGAATGTTATGCCAGTATGGATTTATTCTTGGTAATGGTCTTGGATCATCGTCTCAAAGAATCAAAAAACCTATCACTCCGCTCCCTATAAGGATGAAGTATGGAATAGGTTATATTCCAAATAACTCTAAACATCACCATGGAGGCTAAGGCCAAGGTCAAAAGAACCATGGAGGCCGTAGATGCCGAGGTGATCACCTCATTAATCCATCTATATGGAAGGGCAAAACTAAAGAGCTTCCCTATCATCATATTCACATCAAGGAAACTTTTCTTGGACCTTCCAAGTTACTTCAAGAAGAAGACTTACATGTAGAGGAAGAATCTGTTCTGCCAAGTTTATTTGAAAAGAATACCATCAACGTTATCATAACTGAGGCAGAAGTTACCTACGCATTAGAGTAGGAAGATTCTCTTGAACTTTTGCTACTAGCTTTTTCCATTGCATTTTGTTGCCATTTCAAATTTCTTGTGATTACATTTGCAATTTCAATTCATTTGCAATTTACATTCCTTTTGATGTAGATGTAATCACATTTTTCAATTTAATAAAAGTGATCAGATGTTTTGTTAAGGGCATGTAGAAACAAAATCAAACCTATGATGAACATTATCCTCATTCATGAGACTTGAGGCTTTGGATTTCTGTATTACTCATCATTGCGAAAATGATTTTAAGAGCAAGGAAGTCTGATGATATGAGGACTAGCTCTGTCTTTATGTTCTTTCAAAACAAGTTTCAAAATGAATTTCCAAAAAAAAGTTTTTCATAAGACCATGTGTGTTACTTACTTTGTATGTAATTACTAATCATGTTTGTTACATGTCAAGTATGAGCATTCACATATCCATAATAGGTTTATATGTGACCCAAATCTTTTCGAGGAGATCACTTGCGATATTGAAGTGGATAATGAAGATGAGAAATGGATCAGAAGAGAATGGATCTGTCATGAAGAATCAAAACCACTCACGTTAGAGAAAACGATTACTGTTAATTTGGGTGATAAAGAAAATCCCAAAGAGGTTAAGATCGGAGAAAGTCTTCTCTTAGCAGAAGCAGAAAAAATCATACATTTGCTCAAAGAATATCAAGATATATTCGCATGGTCTTATGCTGACATGCCAAGCCTTGATCCAAGCATAGTTGAACATACTTTGCCAATTGATCCAAGTATTCCACCAAAGAAGTAAAAACTGAGGTGAACAAAGTCAGAATTGACAAAGAAAATAGAAGAAGAAGTGATTAAATTACTCAAAGTCAGTTTCATCATGGTAGTACCATATCCATAGTGGGTTGCTAACATTGTGCCCGTAATGAAGAAAGATGGTCGGGTGCGGGTGTGCGTTGATTATCGCGACCTAAATAAAGCAAGCCTTAAGGATGATTTCCCGCTTCCACATATCGATGTATTAGTGGATAGTACTGCTGGGTTCAAAACATTTTCATTCATAGATGGCTTCTCAGGATATAATCAAATCCTCATGAAGAAAGAGGATAAGGCGAAAAACGTCCTTCATAACACCATGTGGCACATTTTGTTATAAGTTGATGCCTTTCGGTCTGAAAAATGCTGGTGCCACGTATCAAAGGGCAATAAATATTTGTTCCATGACGTGATGCACAAAGAAATCGAGGTATATGTAGATGACATGATTGCAAAATCCAAACAAGGAGAAGATCATGTTGATATTCTTTGCAAATTGTTCAAAAGACTTAGAAAGTACAAGTTGTGACTGAACACTAATAAGTGTGTGTTTGGGGTAAAATCTGGCAAACTGCTAGGATTTGTGGTCAGTAACAAGGGAATTGAAATTGATCCTTCAAAGATCAAGACAATATATGACTTAAAGACTCCTACTACAGTGAAAGAAGTGAGAAGCTTGTTGGGACGATTAAACTACATTGCCCGTTTCATATATTAGCTTTCCGAGATTGCTAAACCATTCTTCAAACTATTGAAGAAAAATGCCAAAGTAAAATGGGATGCAGAATGTCAACAAGCCTTTGACAAGATCAAAGAATATCTAGTATGCCTACTAGTGTTGATACCACTAAATCCTGGAATCCCGCTGATCTTATATTTGACGATTCACTATGAGTTGTTAGGAGCGGTGCTTGTACAAAGAAGACCAAATGATGGTAAAGAGCAAGCCATTTATTACTTGAGTAAGAAATTCACAACACTAGAAGTGAATTACTCAGCAGTTGAGAAGACATGCGCCGCATTGATTTGGGTATTACACAGATTAAGACAGTATACCCTTCACCACCAAATTTTGCCAGTGACCGAGAATGATCCGATCAAATACGTTCTTAAGAAATCCTCCTTGATCGGGAAATTAGCAAAGTGGCAAGTCTTGTTATTTGAGTTCGACATCATAAGTTCATCTCAAAAGTCAGTCAAAAGACGAGTAATAGCAGACATGTTGGCAGAAAATTCACAGAATATTGCCAGTTTTGAAGAACGACTTGATGACCACATATTAACATTGGCCATCAATAAATGGACCATGTATTTTGATGGTACAACCAACTTATCTGGATCATGAACTGGGATAGTACTGATCTCCCGAGAAGGTCAACACTATCTAGTATTTACGAAATTGGTATTTCGATGCACCAATAACGTTGCTGAATACGAAGCATGCATTCTCGGCTTACAATTAGCCCTTTCAATGAAGGTAAAAAGGTTGCAAGTCTATGGAGATTCTATGTTCATCATATTACAAAAAACTGGTGAATGGCAAACTCGAGATATCAAATTGATTCCTTATCACAAATATTTAGAAGAGATGATAGAAAGTTTCGAAGAGGTAACATTCGATTATCTCCTAAGAGCTCAGAATCATTTTGGAGATGCTCTTGCAACTTTATCATCCTTATTACAGGCTGAAGATGGCATGGATATAAAACCATTAAGAATCAATATTCTCGAACAACCATCTCATTAAATGATGGTCCAAGCAGAGTTCGACAATGAACCATAGTATCATGATATCAAAAGGTATCTTCAATCAGGAGAATCTCCTGAAGAAAGCCAACTAGGTGATAGGAAATTCATAAGAAAGATAGCCATCAAATTCTTTCTCAGTAGTCAAACCCTTTACAAGAAATCATTTGATTCAACCCTGTTAAGATGTGTGGATGCTATAGAAGCTGAACAAATCATGAAAGAAATTTATGAAGATGAATGTGGACCACACATGAATGAACATCTTCTAGCCCGAAAGATTATAAGATTGGGATACTACTGGATGACAACAGAAATAGATTGCATCCAACACGTGAGATATTGTCATCAATGTCAGGTTTATGGAGATAAAATCAATGCACTGCCAAATGAGCTACATCAAATATCCGAGCCATGGCCATTTTCAATGTGGGGCATTGATATGATTGGTCCTATCAACCCTAAGGCCTCAAATGGACATCGGTTCATTGTGGTTGCTATTGACTATTTCACTAAATGGATTGAAGCAAACTCCTACACAAATGTTACTGCCAAGAACGTTGCAAGATTCATTAGGCGGGACATCATTGCTAGGTATGGAGTTCGAGAAGCAATAATTACGGACAATGGTTCAAATCTAAATAACAGGATCGTAGATGATTTATTTGAGTATTTCCATGTCCGACATATGAACTCATCTTCATATCGTCCACAAATGAATGAAGCAGTTGAAGCGGCAAATAAGCATATTAAGAAGATACTAGCCAAGACAGCCGAAAATTATCGTGATTGACATGAAAGGTTGTCGTATGCTCTTATGGCATACCGAACTTCAATTCGAACATTAACTGGAGTAACCCCATTTTTTTTGGTTTATGGAATAGAAGCAGTGCTACCTATTAAAATGGAAATTCCTTCATTAAGGATACTATCCTAATTAAAGCTTTCAGAAGCTGAGTGGAACCAACAAAAGTATGAACTACTCGACATGATCGATGAAAAGATATTAAGAGCTATATGCCATGGACAAGCTTATCAGAAAAGAGTAGCTAAATCCTTTGATCAAAAGGTGAAACCAAGGAATTTCAAAATAGAAGATTGAGTAGTGAAGAAAGTCATCTTCAACCATTCAGATCCTCGTGGCAAATTCACTACGAATTATGAGAGTCCGTATATTATCAAGAAGGTTCTTTTGGGAGGAGCATTAATTCCTTATAGATATGGCAGGAATAGAACTGGCCTATCCTGTAACGTAGATGCTGTCAATATTTTCTACCTATGAAATGAAAACAAACATTCAAGAAAAGATTCGGGTCACTTTAGAACATGTGCATATCATGCATACCATGCATTTCATGATCATGTTTATCTGTTTTGCAGAAGAAAGCAAAAAGAATCCGGATCAGTCGATGATTTCAGAATTCCCAATGGAGTTATCAAATAGTAGAGGGAAGTATCATTTCCAATTCTATTTTCCATTGATATTCTCTAATGTGCTTTTCTTTTTATCATCCCTAGAGAGACAAAGAAAAGGGAGCAACAACAGAAGAATCCCCAGTGTAACCGAAGCAAAGACATGTAAACAAGAGGGATCTTGATAAGTTGATCAGACAGGTATCCCTAAATCGTGAGGGCATGTGCTAAAGAGGTTGCATTTCTAAGAGAAAAATTAAACTTTTTCTTCCCCAAGCGGGATGACACTAAGGTTGAGCAAAAACAAAACAAATTGTTTTGAAAAGGAAAACACCTCAGAAATGTTTCAATCAAAGATTCTGAAACATGCTTTCTTTGAAAATACACTAAGCATCAAAATTCCATAAAAGGGATAATTTGACAAAAAGGCTTTGAAAAATTTCAAAGAAAAAGTTTGGATTAAATTGAATGGGAAGAGCTTCAAATGATGAAAGGTAAGTCATATCCAAACACGTCCCCTATACACTCAAAGTCAAAGGATAGAAGTGAGTGAGAAACACTCATCCAAAGGAAATAGGGGATATTCGCAACGATTACGTGGATTAAAATGATGAAAGGCAATCATTTCATTATCCCAAACACATGCTTATCCCTTACAAACCAAAATTTGAGCCAAAACAAGTAGAGAAATCTTCCCAAGACAATCCTGTTAAGAACCATCCCATATTGGGGCAAATCAGGAGGTTTGTGGATTGATAGCTATGGAGAATAGGATCAAGAAAGATTTTATTGCATACTCTTGTATCAGTCTTTCTGTGATAACTTCGTATGAAGTTATATGGAAGTTCAAGACATTCCAAGAGGAAGAAGAGCACTTCATTTCTTATACCTAAACACATCACCTTTGACAAAGCCTAATTGAACCTGAATATTCATTTCAGAATCCTAAATTGGTGATCATCTCTTCACACTGGAGAATGAGCATATGATCCACTTTAATAAATAGGAAATAAAAAGGCAGGACACAGAGTCCTTAAAATTCAAAAAGATCAAAGAAAAAAGAGTTTGGGGCATGAAAAAGCAGTATACCTAGTAAAAGCAAGGTCAAATGCCCAAAAAAAATGAGAAAGAAAAGAAGAGTGCAAAAGAAAATTCAAAATGACAAAAAGTCATGACAAGCAAAGTCAAGATTATGAGAGATCATAGATCACGATAAGTGAGAATGAACAAAAGAAAAGAGATTGTGATGAATGTTTAGAGGACTCTGATATTCATAGAAAATATCTCTAGTGAAAAAGGAGAGGAGAAAAATGGCGGTGATGTCAAGAAGATCATCAATTTCATGAAAACTCTGAATTCAAACAAATGAGCCTTTTAAGCTTAGCCAATACCAACAATACAACCTCTCCCCAAAGACTTCACAGATTGAGATGTTGAGAGTGAAAACATGATTTTATGACAAGAAGTTATCACTCAAAGAAGTGTATGCAATACTATCTTGTCTTATCCTCGAGGTTCTTAACTTGTAGACCCGAAGTCAAATATGATGAAATTCTTTACTTGGCCTCAGAATGCCTATCCTTTGAATATCCATTGACCAAGCCAACATTGCAGTCCTCTGAAAGACCTTATCGGATCAATTGGATTGTATACATCGTGAATATCTCCGGACACCTAAGGATTGGTTAAGAGAGACAAAATTGAGGGATATCAGAAAAGTGCCCTTTCAATCGAATGAAGAAAAGACCAAGTTCATAGATTGAAACAAATCCTTTCTAATGAAGGTTGTCCAAACAATTATTTCAAGCATTTCTCGAAAGTTTGCAAGTATTTTGCTCAAATAATTTCTTGAAAAGGAAATTTGATTGCCTGAAATGCATTTAATATAAAGAATGCATATTTCAAAATCAGATTTCAAAAGTTTTTGGTCAACTTAAGGCCAAATTTTCAAACAGTTTGTGGTAAGCTAAAAAGAAAACCTCATTTCAAATAGTTTTGATCAATTTCAAAACTACTTTCCAAAATAGTTTTTGGTCAACTAAAAAAACCATACAAAGGTTAGTGAAACCTTAAAATCACAAAACTTACGGTTAAGGCATTCATTGTTTGAAGTCTTCCCAAGGTCCTACGGTCAGGAACCACTAGACAAGAATCCAAGTCCTATTGGCAAGGAGCCTCTAGGCAATTTTCAAAATTCTACAGGTGAGGAACTATATGGCAAGTCTCCAAAATCCAAATCCTATTGGGAAAAAGCCTTTAGGCAATTTCCAAAATCCTACGGTTGAAGAACTATATAACAAGTTTCCAAAAATCCAAGCCCTATTGACAAGGAGCCTTTAGGCAATTTCTAAAATCCTACGGGGGAGGATCTACATGGCAAGTCTCCAAAAATCCAAATCCTATTGGTAATGAGCTTTTAGGCAATTTCCAAAATCCTACGGGTGAGGAACTACATAGCAAGTCTCCAAAAATCCAAGCCCTATTGGCAAAGAGCCTTCACAGGCAATTTTCAAAATCCTACGGGTGAGGAACTACATGGCAAGTTTCCAAAAATCCAAATCCTATTAGTAAGGAGCTTTTAGGCAATTTTCAAAATCCTACGGGTGAGGAACTACATGGCAAGTCTCCAAAAATCCAAGCCCTATTGGCAATGAGCCTTTAGGCAATTTCCAAAGTCCTATAAGTGAGGAGCCTTTAGGCAAATTCAAATCCTACAGGCGAGGAGCCCCTCGGCAAATCCAAAGTCCTACAAGCGAGAAGCCCCTAGGTAAATTCAAAGTCCTACAGGCGAGGAACCTCTAGGCAAATTCAAGTCCTACTGGTGAGGAACCATTAGGCAAATCCAAAGTCTTACAGGCGAAGAGCCCCTAGGCAAATCCAAAGTCCTACTGGTGAGGAACCACTAGGCAAATTCAAGTCTTCAGGCGAAAAACCTCAGGCATTCATGGTTCATGAGTTTGTCCTTAAACCACGAAATTCGAAAAAACCATTATAATCATCAACACCATCAATTCATGCCCTTGGATGAGCAACAAAGAAACTCTCACAAATAGGTAAGTTTCTCTCTCTCAATCATTAAGAACCTTTCAAAATATATTCCGAAAAGAGAACCTTTGGATTAGATCACGAATTTCAAAAGAAAGAACCCTAATTAGTTGTTGTGAAATTTCTATCTTATCTTGTTTAGTGAGTTGACTAAAAATTTAGGTGTCACCTTGTCTTTAAGATCAACCTCTAACGAGCTTAATATCAAAGAGAGATAGCTGTTGACATATAATTTTTAGCTCATTTTTTTTCATATTTTCAAAAAATTCAAAATTAGGTCTAGTAATCTTGGCCAAGCCTAGAAACCTATTTCTAAATCAAAAAATAATTTTTAGCATTTTTCTGCATTTTCCTTAATTTCTTTTAGTCAAAATAGGCGAGAAAGTTAAGAAAAATAGTAAATGGAATCAGAAAATTCCATAAAAATAGTCATTAGTCTTATTTTAAATCCAATTTCATAAATAAATTTTAAATTTTGAAAAATCTCAATTGGGTATGTGTTTTTCCCAAAATTGAGCAAAATTAAACTCGAATTAAACCAAAAATGCAATTAAAGTTTTTCTAGTCATATTTAAGTCATAGTGTCTTCACAACAATTGATTCTAGGACCTTGAATTGCATAATTGTTGGTCCAATTGCACAATTTGACATAAAAATAAAAAATCCCCAAAATTTGATTGAAAATTAAGAATTTTGAACCCAAATTGGGAATTATGCCCAATATGAAATTGTCGAAATGTGAGACCATCATTTCTAGGGTAATCAGGTGTGGGTAATTCAATTTTAGCATCAATTTTGCCTAATCAGGTCATTTGGACATCAAATTAAACAAACTCTATTAACCCGAATATAAAAATGAGAAAATCTTGAACACAATTATAACAAAAAATTGGGGAAAATTGTATATTTGGGTTCGGAATATGATGGGGAATTCAATTTTGGGGTTAAATTTAGAAAATTGGGTCAAAATTAGGTCGAATTTGGACCAACTCGGGTTTGTCGGGGCGACCGGGTCAACCCAATCTGACCCGAGTAGCTTGTCTTCTTTGCCCAACTCAGCCCGAAGCATAATAAACCCAAAAATCTGAATTAAACCTGCCACTTCACCAATCATTTCCAGTTATTTTGGCACGTTTTAATCGATCGTGCTAGCTGGAAAATGTCCAGTTGTCACCAGTTAACCACCCCAACCAATCGGAAGTCGGTAGAACGGACTTTGGGTGGGAAAAAATCGAGAACAAAAACAAAGAAAACTGACTCGAGAAGAGGAGAAGGTGTTCGACGAAATTCTTGAGAGAGAGAGAGGAGAGAGAAAGAGAGAAAAAGCTTGAAATCTAGAGAGAGAGAGGAGCAGAGATCCCCCAGGTAGAGTGATTGGCATCGATCGATTGAATGGCGCCAGCGAATTGACCGTCTTGGGAGGATCTCCTCCTCGGGTGAACTAGAAAGAGGCTAATCGAGAACTTTTGAAAATCAAGTTCGACTAGCCAATCTAGACTTGTTCTGGCGAAGCCACGGCCACCAGAGTGAAGACCAAGTGTTAAGGAACAACACTATAGGCGCGGATCATGTCGACAATTTCGTTTAATCATTGGATGAAGCAAGTAAAGTCAGTTCAGGGTCAGGCTTTTTTAAAATTTTCCAGAATTCAATTTCAATCTTGATATGCATGTTTGTGTGTTTTCTTTTGCGAATCTGAGTTTGTTGATGCTTATAATTAATTTATGATCATTTTTGGTGTTGTTTGATTCCATTTTTGGGCATTAAAATGCATGAATTGAGTCGGCCCCGCCATTGGAACCGATTTAGACGGTTAGGGCGATCGGTAGGATGATTTGAATGCCTGAGAAATAGATTTGATTAGTTTACAAGTTAGGATTTTTGGACCGTTTTTTCGCCGGCTGACGAACGTCCGGCGGCCATATGATTAGTCTAGATCGGTACTAGAATATATGGACTTAATGATGGTTCAATCGAAACGGCGAGACAATCGTCAGAAGGTCGCTGGATTCCGACCCGAAGCCACAGCCTCGAAAACCTTGAACTGAGAATTGTGCACACCACGTGTTTGTAAAAATGCCTCAATGAAAAAAGGCCCAATGCGACGTTGTTTCGGCGTTGGGTTCGCTGGAGGGGGTGATCGGCGACCGGGACCAGCGATGCCCAGTTCGGCCAAACCGAATCGGGTTGAACCGGGCCGGTCCGGTTCATTTTCCCCAGCTTGTAAATTTAAAAGAAATTCTAGAAAATAATAAAAAAATCAGAAAATTCTAAAATAATAAAAAATCGCAAAGATCATAAAAAATTAGAATTTTTTTAGCAAATTAGAAAATCATAAAATTTCATAAAAATTCAAAACAATTTCTGAAAATTCAGAAAATTCAAAAATTTACAGAAAACTCATAAAAATTCAAAAAATTCTGAGAAAATTCATAAAAATTCAGAAAATTCGAAAAATACAAATAAAAATAAAAAATTCAAAAAAATCAATAAAAAATTGAAAATTTGGAAAATTCATAAAAATTCTCAAAAAAAAATCAATTCTCAGTTTAACAAAATTTTTTTTAAAAAAAAAGAATTCAAAAATTCAAAAAATTTGAAAATTCACAGTAAAGTCCAAAATCATCATGGCCAGTCATAAAAAGTGAAATTTGAATTTTCGGAAGTGCCCAAGTGGCATTTTTAGAAAATTCCAAAGTCAGGGGTTATAACCCCTCTAAAATCCCTAAAAACCTAAAATGTGTAAGTCGTGAATGAATAAGCTATTAGAGCTTCATTAGGGTTTGAGTGTTTTGATTGAATTTTGTTTTAGAGGCTACTTAGGATTGATTGACTTGATTGATTTTGATTGTGCATTTAATACTTGTTTGGTCTTTCTTGCGATTAGAACGGATAGGATTAGTGGATAAGCCTCGGAAATTTGCATGACACGTTAGACATTATATCATTCTTAGATACCGAAAAGGCGTTAGGAATCTCAATTTGGGATCAATAACGTTAACCAAGTCCCCGTACTTAGAATCTCTAATTCGTAGAATCGTGGTATTTCTCCCGTACCTCGATTAGATTTCTTGTCTACCTATCAATAATGACTAGTGGCGACTCTAAAATTATAAGTTTAGAAATTACCTTCCATTGTCACGTGACGTATGGTCTGGGAGAGACCCTTATACAGAAATACCTCCTTAGCACGCAAATTTCGAAAAATCCCCCAAAAGCGTGGTGCGACAAGTTTGTCGCCAGACCTCTGTCGGTTGGCGAGATTCAAGTCTGAAGAGCCTAAACTATTTCTAACTAAAACTTGCATTTCCAAAACTCGAAAAGTTACCATACTCGCCCTAGTCATCTAGATCGCTTTTAATCAACATCAGATCATCAAAAAAGTTAAAGAAAGCCTGTTTGAACAGCTTAGGACCATAAGAGATTCTCCGGCAAGGGGTATTCGAACTCCGGCGAAGGGGTCTTAGCACGGCCAACTCGGTTCATACTCATTTAATGCCCAAAATGCAATCAAGTAACACAAAACATGATCAGAAACAAGTTTTGAACATCTAGAAAGCCAAAATTACATCTAACGGCATGAACAAGAAGATAGAACCAAATCATATTTTCTGGAATTTTGTCTAAACCATGACAAGGATTGAAATTTACCTTCTCCAAATATGATCAAATATGTGTTTCCAAGCTAATCGATCATTGTGGAACTCTTCCTTGATCCAAGAACTTCGAGTCAGAGGTTTCAGCTTTGACAAAACACCTCTGAATCGATTGGCTGAGCTCATGTTTCAGGCCTTCATGATTGACCGAACCGAACCAGTTGCCAGAAGGGAGATCACGACTAGACCCTGATTTTGCTTGTGCTCCACCATCTAGGGCGGCGCCGATCGCTCAGGTAGGGGACCTCTAACCTTTTCTCTCTCTAGCTTTCTCTCTTTTTCCTCTCTTTTTCTCTCCTCTCTCTCTCTAGCATTTCGTCGAACAACTTCTTTTTTTCTTCGTTTAGTTTTTCTAGCTTTTTGTTCATTCATTTTTCCCGCCTAAAGATCGTTACAACCGACTTTCAATCAGCTGGATCGGTTCCTTGGTGCTAGCTGGAGAATCTCCAGCTGGCCAACTCGATTAAACCGTACTAATTTGATCGGAGAAGGTCGGTAAAGTCTCAGGCACGAACTATTTTTCTTGGGCTTTATTGCATTCTGGGCAAATCGGGTAAGGAAGATGAACAACCCGGGTCGAACCCGGTCGACTCAACAAACCTGTGTAACATTCCGAATTTTTTATCCTTTTTTCAGAATTTATGAAATGAATATTTTGGCCGATGCATTTATAGCGATATCTCACCCGGAACTGCGCATTCCCAGGATGCTAATCTTAGAGATAAGGTCATTACGGGATTGAATTCGCACGATCAAAGAACTTGACCTTGGTTCGACCTTCGATCATAAGGATTGATGAGGGAATATTTTAGGCTAACATAGACCAATCTATTTGATTGATCGTGTCCGAAGGGAACTAGCGATAGGCCCTCGCAATTACATGACAACCGGGGTTACCTTGGTTCGAGCAAACTTGAATGTGGTTTGACTTAGTGTCGGTCATGGGTCGAGAGCGTATAATCGCAATGAGCCACCCGTTAGCCAGAGATAAGCTAAAGTCGCGATTGTTCGATTCTAGTCATTTCTTGGAATTCGGGCCCGGAAATCGAGAATTTTGAAAGTGACAATTTTTAGTGGCCGATGGCCTTTTTGGTGTGGCCAACCTTGGGGCCACCCATTTCTGCAAAACAATGAATTTCGGTTCGGGACCGAAAAAATGATCATTTTGCCCCTAGGACCACGAACGAATTTTGAGGACTGGATTAAGTAGGGGGACTGAGAAATATCTTATATGGCCGAAATTAAGAGGACAAGAATGCGCCTCTCCCTTTATGGTCAATTACTCTTTCGCCCTTAGAATTATCGGATAAGGACGAACGTGGGTCGTCGGATACGGATGGGATCAAGTCTTGGCCATTAGATCGGAGGGGTAGATAGGGGGTATTTTGGTAATTTTCGTAATGCAATTATTGGGGGTACCCTTTTTATATCTATTTCTCTCTTTTCCTCTCTCATAATTCACTCACTTTCTCTCTCCTCACCCCCCCAACTGACCGGTTCTCTCTCTCTCCCCCCTCCTAGTGAAACCCCTTGGTCAGCCACGGTCGCCTAACCACTGGTTACTGCCGACTAATAAATCGCCGCTTGCCATTCTTCCCTCATTGGCACCTCACCGTCTGCCTCTCCCTTCTCTCGCCGTCTCACCCTGCTCCGCTCTGCTCAGCAGCCACCGAGCCACCCTTGGCCACCCTCCCCTAGTCCATACGACCTGACCGCTGTCCCCAGTAGCCCAATCGCCACCCGCTAGCCACCCGTCCGCGTGTGGTGCGGCCCAGTCGCCCCCTCGACCGCAGCGTTCAACTGCTGCTGTATACGATCGACCGTTCCGGCCCCTTGTCCAGCTTGTTGTAGTGCCTTTTCTAGGGTAAGTGACTCCCCCAAATGTTATCTAGGACCTCGGGTATTATTAGATGCATTTTAGGACTCGGTTCGGATAGTTTAGGTGGCTGTTTTGGGACTGAGATAGAGGCTGGTTGTTGGGTTGTTGTGGACTGATTTGGTGATTGGAAATGCGGGGTTTATTGGACTTGGTTAGGGCTGTGATGGTGTGGAACGGAGTAGGGTTGAAATGCATGTTCGATTGGTGGAATTATGCCTTAAATAGACTTGTGCACGTGGTTGTGTGACTTGTGGTAATTGCCTGAATTCTGAGTGAATATTGGACTGATTATTGAGTGGCCGTGTGCCTTGTGTGTGTGGCTGTGAGGTATGGTGGTGTGATTGTGCAATGAATTCGCGTGCCAAGCATGTGTGGCCATGCGGTGTGTTCGTGCAACGGAAATGTGCATTTGCGAAGTGTTTGTAGATTGTGAGATTGTGTATGGCTGTGTATGTGTGGCCGTGTATATGTATGGTAGGTGTGGAACGAAGGTACGGGAATGTAGGATTGGTTGGAAAAGTGATACCCTGAGGTGTGTTTGTTTACACAGGATAAGGTCTGTCCTGAGGCGTGTACGTTTACACGGGACGATGCCGTCCTTGACGAGGTGACGATGCCCGGCCCGACGGGGTAACGATGCCTGACGAGGTCAGAAGACCGTTGGCCTGATGCGTTTTACGCGGGCGCGGTAATGAAGGAAAGTTGAGAGTGTAGGATCCCGTCCTGAGGCGTGTTCATTTACGCGGGACGATGCCGTCCTTGATGAGGTGATGATGCCCGGCTCGACGGGGTGACGATGCCTAACGAGGTCAGAAGATCGTTGGCCTGATGCGTTTTACGTGGGCGCGGTAGTGATGGAAAATTTGAGAATGAGTTGGACTGGACTTGATGTGTGAGGATTGCGAAAGTTGATGCATGGTGTAAGTTAGTGTGCGAGTATGTTGGTATCGTGTGATGTAGTGCTCGATTATGAGGTAAAAACTGTTAGGCATGGTATGGGACATGCCCAGGTGGGTTTTGCCTTATAATTGACGTACGCGTGACTATGACGCGTGAACGTGTATGAATTCTGATTATATGTGAACGCGCATATGAATTCTGATTATATGCTTTGGTTTTGTGATATGGATGGTGTATTACTGTGGCATGTTGGTTGTATTATTATCTAACGTGCAGGGATGTACATGATGGGTTCCAGGTAGGGACGTGTGTGATTGTTAGTATGGTTGATTGTCGTGTATTATGCGTGTTCCGTCTGGCGGTTCGTGAGAGCCTACGTGGGGTTTGGGATTGTGCACTTATTAAGATTTGTCTCATGGTTGTATAACCACCAATTTCAGACTTCCAGCCATAAACCTAGGAGGCCTGCCTCCTCTTTTTGGAGTATGAAGAGCCGCCCATGGTGCCCAGTGGAGTTGCAGGCGATGTCTAAGTGATCTTCTGGGTGCATTAGCCACAGGACTCGGGAGCAGATTAGGAGAAGGGCGACCATTAGGCTTTCCCTAGGCTATTTTAGGGATTGTTTAGACTAGGTCGATCTATAGTGAAGTTAAGTTAACCAGACCCCTGATCCTTTTTGTTAAGTCGGTGGCGGTAGCTGCTTATTTGTTAATTATGTCTGTAATATGATGTTTGTTTGTTCAGTGCAATGGTATTGTATAAAAATGTTTGTGTTGTTGTCGTCGTCGTTGTTGTTTGACTATTCTGATGGTCTATCCCGTCATCATCTTTTTAGTTCGGGGTTTTTATATCCGCTTTCACATGTGTCTCTAATGTTTGGGTTGGGACGACGATGTTCCTAAGACGTCGTAATTAATTTGACCAGAGTAGGGGGTGTCGCGAGCTCGATGGGGTTCGGGGCGTGACATCCCTGTTTTGAATTGGTATCAGAGCAAGGCTAGCTCGATACCGGTAAGGTTGAGACTTGAAGTGATAAAGAGCGACGACTTCGAGGTAGTCAGTTAGGAAGCCCTTTGTAGATTGTGTGTTTATGTTAATTATGCATATTCTGTGAGTATGCGCCTGTGATTGCTGAGTGGTTTATTGTGTTTGTGATGTTGATTGAGACGAAGGTGCGGGAGGACTTGAGGTGAGTATGAGAACCTTGTTGGTTGCTTGGTGATGTTGTCTTGATATCATGTGATTGGTTTGATGGTTGGTTGTTGGTTGTCGAGTTTTGTGCCTAGGGTTTGGACTAGTATAATTGGCCTAGGTCCCTAATACCTATATGGAATTATAGCAGGTAGGAGGATAGTGTGAGTGCGTGAGAATGAGTAGGAGAGGTGTAGGAGCGGGAGGCTCGTCGAGTTCTCAGATCCCGATCGTGGAAGATCCGCGTATGGAAGGAGTCCTTAGAGTGTTAGAGAGGATTGAGAATATGATTGATAGGCAAGCTCAAGAGCAAGCTAATGCGACCGCCCAAGCTGCTAAGGCTGCAGCTGTTGTAGTTAATAAGAATGCAAGCAACGGAAATGGGAATTGACTGATGTATCAGATAGTAGAACAATTTCTGAAATTGAAACCACCCAAGTTTGAAGGAGTAGGGGATCCGGAAGCTGCTTCTAAATGGGTTGAGGAGTTGGAAAAAGCTTTTACTTTATTGGGGTGTACTGAAGCAAAAAAAGTGACGCTAGCAGTGTACCAGCTTCAGGGTGATGCAACTGACTGGTGGAAAGCCACGCAGGGCCGAGTGTTTCCAGCAGGTGTGGATAAGAATTGGACGGCCTTCGTTCAGGCTTTTAATGAGAAGTATTTCTCGGTAAGAACTCGAAAAAGAAAGATGACAGCTTTCTTTAGGTTACAGCAGAACCAAAAGATCGTGGATCAATATGAAGTAAAATTTGCCAGGCTATCTAAATTTGCGTCAAGAATGGTGGACCATCCTAAGGATAAGGCGCGAAGGTTTCGGGATGGATTGAGGGCCAATATTCGTAGCCAAATGTTACTGGTGAATTTGAGAACCTATGAAGAATTGTATGAGAGGGCTTAGATTATCGAATAGGATATGATGGATAGAGCCATCGCCTCTAGATCACAGTATACATCAGTTAGGGATGATCGTTTGTAAGAGAAAAGGTCGATGATAAGAAACCGATGTTTTGTTCCTCCGGCAAGAAGGAATATTGGGAAACCGTCACTCAAGCTAATTCAGCCTGTAGATGTTGTGGGAGACATCATGGGAACAGTCCCTGCCCAAGTGTAACTGGAGCATGCTTTGAGTGTGGTGGAATGGGACATCACATAAGGAATTGGCCGAATATTCAGGTTCGACCACCCTCATCATCGCAGACACCTCGGATTGAGAATCTGACTAGTATAGCCCTGCCGGTAAATTCGAATAGACCGCCGGCACAAGGATGTGTGTACGCCCTGATGCAAGGGGAAACTGAGAAGGCGCCAAGCGTAATCACAGGTATGGTTTCTCTATATAATTATGTTGCATATGTTTTATTGATCCGGAGGTGTCGCACTCGTTTGTGTCTGCTTGATTTGTTAAATTGGCTGAATTGAAACCGTTTTTATAAGTGCAAGTGTGTGTGATCACACTATTGATGAATAAGATATGTATATCGTTAAGATGCCAGACTGTAAAATTGTGATTGGGGGTGTAGAAAGCAAGATATATTTGGCTGTGTTGGCTATGCATGATTTTGATATGATTGTGGGCTTGGACTGGATAGTCAAACAGAATGCTGTAATGAATTGCAGCATCAGGGTGATTCAGTTTAGTCTGGCCGGACATCCTAGATTTGAGTTTGTAGGGAGTCGAGGAGGAACCTCGATAACCACGCCGTTGACGCGATTGCTTAAAAAGGAATTGAGCATTAGGCAACACCGATGGATGGAGCTTCTTAAGAATTATGACCGTAACCTTTTGTGCTATCCTGGAAAGCCCAACCGGGTAGCCGGTGTATTGAGTCTGAAGTTAAGTGTCGCACATTTGATGGTTAAGGATTAGGCGTTATTAGAAAAAGTACGAGACTCGGGGTTTTGGATCGAGGTAAGACACCTCTCCAGGTTAGTGACGATGTTAAAGATTGAACCGGAAGTGCATATCAAAATTTAGACGTTGCAGTCTATGGACCCTGAGATTCAAAAGGGTTTGAAAATGGATAGTACTAAGAGGAAATCAGACTTCTAAGTGTCCGAGGATGGAATTTTGAAGTTTTGAGAACGAATGTGCGTGCTTGACCATTTGGCACTTAAGGAAGAGATTTTATCGGAGGCTCAAAGGAGCAATTATAGCATTCACCCGGGCAACACGAGAATGTGTTATTGGTAAAATGGAATAAAGGTGGATGTGGCCAAACATGTGGTCAAGTGTTTGGCATGCCAGTAGGTGAAAGCACAACATTGTAAATCTGGTCGAATGTTGCAGCCGTTAGACATCCCAGAATGGAAATAGGAACAGAGTTGCAGTTCAGTACAGTTTATCATCCGCAGACGGATGACCAGTCAAAAAGGGACTATTCAAATTTGAGAGGATATGCTGAGAGCATGTGTACTAAAATTTCAGGGCAAATGGGAAGAAACAGGTTTTAAGAATTAAGACGGTCTCATTGATCAAAGTTGTTTAGGAGCATTACGGGATAGAAGTTGCCACTCGAGATAATGAAGAAGTGATGAGGCATCATCACCCCCATTGGTTTGGATAGCTGTGTATGGTTGTAAATTTCGATGACGAAATTTTTGTTAGGAAGGAAGAATTGTAACATTCTGAATTTTCGATCCTTTCTCCGGAATTTATGAAATGAATATTTTAGCCAACGCACTTATAGTGAGATCTTATCCGGAACCACGCATTCTCGGGATGCTAACTTTAGGGGTAAGGCCATTATGGAATTGAGTTCGCACGACTAAAGAACTTGACCTTGGTTCGACCTTCGACCATAAGGATTGACGAGGGAATGTTCTGGGCCAACAGAGACCGATCTATTTGATTGATCGTGCTCGAAGGGAACTAGCGATAGACCCTCGCAATTACATGACAATCGGGGTCGCTTTGGTTCAAGCAAACTTGAACGTGATTTGACTGAGTGTCGATCATGGGTTGAGAGAGTGTAATCCCAAAGAGCCACCCGTTAGCCAGAGAAAAGCTAAAGTTGTGATTGTTCGATTCTAGTCATTTCTTGAAATTCGAGCCCGGGAATTGAGAATTTTGAAAATGACAATTTTTTGTGGCCGATGGCGTTTTTGGTGTGGCCAACCTTGGGGCCACCCATTTCTGCAAAAAAATGAATTTCGATTCGGGATCAGAAAAATGACCATTTTGCCCCTAGGACCGCGAACGAATTTTGAGGACTGGATTAAGTAGGGGGACTGAGAAATATCTTGTATGGTTGAAATTAAGAGGACAAGAATGCCCCTCTCCCTTTATGGTCAATTACTCTTTCGCCCCTAGAATTGTTGGATAAGGACAAACGTTGGCCGTCGAATGTGGATGAGATCAAATCTTGGCCATTAGATCGGAGGGATAGATAGGGGGTATTTTGGTAATTTTTGAAGTGCAACTATTGGGGGTGCCCTTTTAGTATCTATTTCTCTCTCTTCCTCTCTCATAATTCACTCACTTTCTCTCTCCTCACCCCCAACCGATCGGTACTCTCTCTCTCTCCCCCTCCCTTACGCGTGAAACCCCTTGGCCGACCACCAGTCCGTCTAACCGCACAGTATACCACCCCTTGACCCGTCCGCCCGCGTTGCTGTATTTCTTCCTCAGCCGCGCCTCATCGTCAAATCTCTCCCTCTCTCGCCCGTCTCACCCTGCGCCCGCTCAGCCCTAGGCGCACGAGCCACCCTTGGCCGCCCTCCCACAGATCCCATCTGACTTGACCTTATCCCAGCCCGATGCCCGCCCATGACCACCCGTCCATGGTGTTGCAGCTGCTCGCTCGCCTGACTGTCGGCGCTGCTACTGTTGCTTCTAATCCGACCGTTCCAGCCCCCTTGCCTAGCTTGTTATCGCGTCTTTTCTAGGGTAAATGACTCCCCCAAATGTTACCTAGGATCTCGGGTGTTGTTAGACGCATTTTAGGACTCGGTTCGGGTAGTTTAGGTGGCTGTTTTGGGACTGAGATAGAGGCTGGTTGTTGGGTTATTATGGATTGATTTGGTGATTGGAAATGCAGGGTTTATTGGACTTGGTTAGGGCTGTGATGGTGTGGAACGAGTAGCGTTGAAATGCATGCTCGATTGGTGGAATTATGCCTGAAATAGACTTGTGTATGTGGTTGTGTGACTTGTGGTAATTGGCTGAATTCTGAGTGAATATTGGACTGATTATTGAGTGGCCGTGTTCCTTATGTGTGTGGCCATGAGGTATGGTGGTGTGATTATGCAATGAATTCGCGTGCCAAGCATGTGTAGCCATGCGGTGTGTTCGTGCGACGGAAATGTGCATTTGCGAAGTGTGTATAGATTGCGAGATTGTGTATGGCTGTGTGTATGTGTCGCTGTGCGTACATATGGTAGGTGTGGAAAGTGTGGAACGAAGGTACGGGAATGTAGTATTGGTTGGAAAAGTGATACCTTGAGGCTTGTTCATTTACGCGGGGTAAGGTCCGTTCTGAGGCGGGTACGTTTACGCGGAACGATGCCGTCCCTGACGAGGTAACGATGCCCGGTCCGACGGGATGACGATGCCTGATGAGGTCAGAAGACCGTTGGCCCGATGCGTTTTACGCGAGCACGATAATGATGGAAAAGTTGAGAATGAGTTGGAATGGACTTGATGTGTGAGGATTGCGAAAGTTGACGCATGGTGTGAGTTAGTGTGCGAGTGTGGTTGGTATCGTGTGATGTAGTGCTCGATTATGGGGTAAAAATTGCTAGGTATGATATGGGACGTGCCCAGGTGGGTTTTGCCTTATAATTGAGGCACGCGTGACTGTGACGTGTGAACGCATATGAATTCTGATTATATGCTTTGGCTTTGTGATATGGATGGTGTATTACTGTGGCATGTTGGTTGTATTATTATCTAACGTGCAAGGACGTGCATGATGAGTTCTAACTAGGATCGTGTGTGATTGTTAGTATGGTTGATTGTCGTGTGTTATGCGTGTTCCGTCTGGCGGTACGTGAGAGCCTACGTGGGGTTTGCTGTTGTGCACTTATCGAGATTCGTCTCATGGTTGTATAACCACCAATTTCAGACCCCCAGCCGTAAACTTAGGAGGCTCGCCTCCTCTTTTTGGAGTATGAAGAGCCGCCCATAGTGCCCAGTGGAGTTGTAGGCGATGTCCAAGTGATCTTCCTGGTGCATTAGCCAGAGGACTCAGGAGCAGATTGGGAGAAGGGCGACCATTAAGCTTTCCCTAGGCTATTTTAGGGATCGTTTAGACTAGGTCGATCTATAGTGAAGTTAAGTTAGCCAGACCCCTAATCCTTTTTGTTAAGTCGGTGGTAGTAGCTACTTATTTGTTAAATATGTCTATAATATGATGTTTGTTTGTTCAGTGCAATGGTATTGTATAAAAATGTTGTTGTTGTTTGATTGTTCTGATGGTCTATCCCGTCGTCATCTTTTTAGTCCGGGGGTTTTATATCCGCTTTCGCATGTGTCTTTGATGTTTGGGTTGGGACGACGATGTTCTTAGGACGTCGCAATTAATTCGATCAGAGTAAGGGGTGTCGCGAGCTCGATGGGTTTGGGGCGTGGCAGCTTGGTTGGTTTAAATTCGCAAATTAAGCTTAATTTTCACTCAATTTTCAAAATTAAACCCCAAAATTGAATTCCTCATCATATTTTGAACCCAACTATATGATTTTTCCCAATTTTGTTTATAATCATGTCCAAGATTTCGCATTTTTGTATTCGATTAATAGGGTTTTGTTCAGTTTGACGTCCTAATGACCTGATTAGGCAAAATTGATACCAAAATTGAATTACCTACATCTGATTAACCCTAGAAACGATGGTGTCATGGTTCAACAATTTCATATTGGGCATGATTCCCAATTTGGGTTCAAAATTCCTAATTTTCAAATGAATTTTGGGGATTTCTAATTTCTATGACAAATTGTGCAGTTGGACCAACCATTATGTAATTCAAGGTCCCATAATCATTTGTTGTGTAGACACTATGACTTAAAAATGACTAGAAAAGATTTAATTGCATTTTTGGTTTAATTCAAGTTTGATTTTGCCCAATTTTGGGACAAACATATACCCGATTGAGAATTTTTTTTCAAAATTGATAATGTATTAATGAAATTAGATTTAAGATAAGACTAATAACTATTTTGATGGAATTTTCTGATTCTATTTGCTATTTTTCTTGATTTTCTCACTTATTTTGACTAAAAGAAATTAAGGAAAAATGTAGGAAAATTTTAAAAATTTATTTTTGGTTTAGAAGTAGGTTTCTAGGCATGGCCAAGATTCCTAGTCCTAATTTTGAGATTTTTAAAAATATGAAAAAAAGAGCTAAAAATCAGGTGTTAACCGCTGCCTCTCTTTGAGATTGACCTCGTTAGAGGTTGATTTCAAAGATAAGGTGACACTTGAGTTTTAGTCGACTCAATGAACAAGATAAGATGGAAATTTCACAACAATTGACTAGGGATTTTGCTTTTGAAATTTGTCATCTAATCTAAAGGTTCTCTTTTCAGAACATATCTTGAAAGGTTCTTAATGATTGAGGAAGAGAAACTTACATGTTTGTGAGCGTCTCTTTGTTGCTTATCCAAAGGCATGAATTGATAGTGATGATGAGTATGATGATTATTCAGATTTTGTGATTTAAGGTCGAACCCACAAACCATGAACACCTGAGGCTCCTCGCTTGAGGATTTTGGAAATTGCCTAAGGGCTTCTCACTTGTAGGACTTGAATTTGCCTAGAGGTTCCTCGCCGGTAGGACTTGAATTTGCCTGGGGGCTCCTCGCCGGTAGAACTTTGGATTTGCCTAGTGGTTTTTAACCAGTAGGGCTTGAATTTGCCTAGGGGCTCCTCGCCTATAGGATTTGAATTTGCCTAAGGGCTCCTTGTCACGCCCTGAACCCCGTCGAGCTCGTGACATCCCATTCTGGTCGAATTGTTGCGACGTCCCAGGAACATCGTCGACCAAACCCAAACATCATAGGCATATGCGGAAGCGGATATAAAAACTCCGGACTAAAAAGATGACGACGGGGTAGATCATTAGAATAGTCAAACAACAACATTCACTTTTATGCAAAGCCACTGAACCGAGCATACAAATATCATATTACAAACATACTTAAGAAACAAGCATTCACAACCACCGACATAACAAAAGGATCAGGTGGTCTGGTCAACTTAACTTCACTATAGGTTGACCTAATTATCAAAAGGTAAATAGTCATACCTATTCTACGCAACCCTTAAAATACCATAGGGAAAACCCAATGGTCGCCCTTCTCCATTTAGCTCTTGAGTTCTCTGGCTTGGGCTCTAGAAGATCACTCGGACATCGCCTAAAACAGTTATATGGCCTGCGGCTCCATTGGGACACCATAGATGGCTGCTCATACTCCGAAAAGAGGAGGCGGGCCTCCTGGGTTTAAGGCTGGGGGTCTGAAAGTGGTGGTTATACAACCACGAGACGAATCTCCATAAGTACACAACCCCAAACCCTGCATAGGCTCTCACGTACCGCCAGATGAAACACGCACAACGCACAATAATTAACCGTACTAACAAACACATACGATCCTACCTGGAATCCATCATGCACGTTCCTGCACGTTAGACAATAAAATAGCCAACACGCCACAGTAATGCATCACTGTCGCGTGCGTGCCTCAATTATAAGGCAAAACCCACTTGGGCACGTTTTATACCGTGGCTAGCAGTTTTTACCCCATAATTGAATACTACATCATGTGATACAAACACACTCGCACACCAACTCACACCACGCGTCACTTTCGCAATCCATACTCGTCAAGTCCAGTCCAGCTCATTCCCAACCTTTCCACCACTACCGCACCCGCGTAAAACATATCAGGCCAACGGTCTTCTGACCTCGTCAGGCATCGTCATCCCGTCGGGCTGGGCATCGTCACATCGTCAGGGACGGCATCGTCTTGCCTAAACGAACAAGCTTCAGGACGGACCCACTTTTCCAACCAATCCTACATTTCCATACTTCGTTCCACACTTTCCCCACGTACCATATGACCACACGTACACACGGTCATGCACCATCTCCCGTCACACTTACACTTCACAACTACACTTCCTCATCATCCAAACACCACGCGGTCACCCATGCTTGGCACATGAATTCATTGCACAATCGCACTACCACACCACCACACCACACGACCACACACACGAGGCACACGACCAAACCACAATCAGTCCGAAACACGTTCCCAAACTAGCCAACAATCACAAGCCACACAACCGTTCAATTAAGCCCAATCAAGCCATAAAACTACCAATCAATCGCACAATTTAGCTCAGAACATTCCACATTGCCTTAGCCCTATCCGAGCCTACTAAACCACATATATTCAATTCCCAAATCAGTCCACAACATTCATTAATCAGCCCCTCCGTCACATGCCTCAAACAGCCCCTAAACTACCCAAACTAAGTCCTAAACATGTCCTACAATACCCGAGGTCCCAGGTAGCATTTGAGGAAGTCACTTACCCTAGAAAAATGCAACAAACTGGTTGGATAAGGGGCTGGAACAGTCGGTTCAGAAGCAGTAGCAGCAACGACGCCGGCGGTCAGGTGGGCGAGCAGCTGCACCACTGTGGACGAGTGGCTAGTGGGCGGTGATCGAGCAGCTGAGGGTAGTAGTCTGGTCTTATAGACCAGGGGAGGATAGCTTAGGGTGGATCAGTGGTGGCTGGGCTGAATGGAACAGCGATGTCACGACCCTTCTTTTTCCGTCATGGGAAAAAGGAACGGGTTTAGGTGGTATTGCCCAAAAAGGTGGACCGATGGCCCATCGATCTAGACGCGAACTCTCCCCAAGTTCATACACCGCGCAACGTTGGATTTCGTTTTGAATTCTCGATAACTTAAGTACTTTTAGGAGTCGCCACTAGCCTATTGGGGTCGGCTAGAAACCAATCAAGACGCGGGAGTGTCGCCTTGATTCCTACGCAACCAGAGGTTCTAGGGCCGGGGACTTGTTTACACTAACATTTCTATTAGCGCCCTTTCGGTACCTAACTTGAGAGTACATTATCTAAGTGGTCATGCGATCTTGATTACCAATTATAATCCTATGATATCAAAGCCGCTAAGTGTCCTTGCAAATGTTTTTGTGGGATTATTTTCTTCAATGTATAGATTAATACTAACCTAATTTAGGAAAGAAATTAACACTCAAATTATTGAAAAAAAAAAAAGCAGAGCAGTAAGTAAACATCCAAGAAAGTGAAATGACTTGAAAATAAACGCGGAAGGAGAAAACCCGATATAAGTCGGGCAAATAATATTACATGGCCTTGTTATCACGCCCCGGGACAGGACCCCCATGAGCAAAATGAGAATTCAAATATGCATGAAGTTACTCTAGCTACACAAAACTATTCTAAGTAATTTTAGTCTATGCAAAATGGATTTTTTTTTTGTCGTAAAATGGTAATAAAATACCAAAATAGCATTAAATTAGGCAAATGACTTTATAAAATTAGGAAAATCTCATAAATTTCATTTTTTGCATAATTTGATGCTATCCAACATTTTTCATTTTTTTGAAATTTTTTGATTTTTTGATTTTTTTTGATTTTTTTTTTGTTTTTTTATTTAAAAAATAATAATAATTCCCTATATCAGCCTATGCTCGGTTTACGTGAACATGAAACAACTCAGAATATGAATACCATGAGAACCGGGCTCAAATCAACCGTTTCAAGATCGAAGCTTGGTTTGGGGCATTTTGTCGAGCATTTGGTGTGCATTAAACTGCCCCAAATGGCTTCCTCGAGCCATATTTATGGCCTTCAATCTCACTCCGTGTGTAATATCAAGTGGAACCAAAGTATCAAGGCTATATTATCACATGCAAAGAACAGGATTAGCTGGAAATCACAACCTAAAACGCACAAGAACCGAGTTGGAATCGGCCTCCAATATGTGGGTTCGGGCTGCTTTTGCAAATCTGGGTTTAAACCCAGGTCAAGCAAACTTGTTGCATGCCCAGATTTAAGCCCCGGCACTCATCACGTGCAAGATCTATGGGAAACATCACTTCATCCAAAAGAATATATGTAACATCTACTTTTAAATGGAACAAACATCATGGAGAATGATCAAGTGAACACGTCGAAACAACCCCTCCAAGAAGCATACACGCATTGTTCATAGTGACTAGCCATGAATCATTGTGGGTTAGCTTGGCTTTTTACTCAAGTTGCAAGCCATCTCATGGTTCACACAAGGCTTCAAAGACCAAACCAAGTGGATCTCAGCATAATTTGTACACCCATATAACGTTCATCAAGCTCATGAAGGTAGAAAACGCATGCAAAGGGGAGTAGCAAGTCAAACATGTAGGGCTCATGAAGGGGCTCCCACACTTAGAAAAATTCCAGCCTCAGAAATCAGTTCTCTGGGCTGGCTTTCTCTTGATTTTTCATGATGAAAACATGTTCAAAATTGAACAAAAATACATGTAGGATGCTCACCTTGCTTCCTAGTTTCTCTTTGAAGTATCCCTTGGCCGAGGAAACCAAAAATTTGTCTTCGAAGAGCGCGGGGAACTAGGCTTCTTCAAACTGGAAAATGAGATCTGCAAAGAAAAAAACTGACAACGAAGGTTTTTGTTGGTCTCCAAAACCAGAATCAACGACCTCTTTTTCTGACTAATTTGACACCAACCAAAACTAGATGTATTCTAGTTTAATTTACAAGTCACGGGTATCCTCATATATTCCTCATGTCTCTCAAAAACTCCCACTTTCCCTCACCAGTAACCATCTGACTTCAACACTTAGAAAATTTCTGGGTTTCCCTCTTGACCCGAGAATGGGCTGCTTTTCGGGGATTTTGGGTGGCTTCCCGACATCCATTTGGGACGTGTGACCTATGGTTGGAAAGCTCTTTGAATGTAGTTCCACTCTCTAGTTGAAGGTTTTGGCTAGTTTTGGCTCGAAGTTCACGAAAATCTCACTTTCCTCTCCACAAGCCAGTCTGAAACTTTTCTGGGTTCATTTTCTGTTTGAGCTGCGTCTGAGGGTGTGTTTTTGGAACGACCGTGAACTCCCCCTTCTCGTCTCATCCCTTTCTTTTTATCCCCCAAAAGAACGTGCTTCAGAGATCCTATCCACCAAATCCAACCATATTTTTAGCCCGTGATTACCCACTTACCAAGCCTGCAAACTGAGTCTCTTCACCAACTCTCTGACCCCAAAATCATCACACTTTGCAGCTGTTGAGTGAGCAGGTTTGACTGAGATTATCACGTGCATTCAGCAGCTTATCCTTGGCAACTTTTTGTCCATTTGCACTCCTAATGATGGTCTCACACCTCGGCCAGAGTTCATGCTGATCGGTTGGCTGAGTAGGATATGGTGGGGCCACAAAGTTGGCTACTCAGAAGCCCCGAATTGAGACCAAATCATGGACCGGTTTTTGGAAGCTGATTTAGGTGCTTTAATCCATTAATCTGGTCGGAATTTTTGATCATTTTGAAACTTGAAGTATATTAGTTTAAGATGATAATCAGAATCTGCAATTTTTCAAGCCCAATTTTGCAGGAAAGTCCCTCAAAATTAGCCATTTTCTTGCTCAAGAATGCCCGATTTGAGTCAATTTAGTCCTTTTGGCTTGATCTGATCAATTTTACTTTGCCCGTTTTCAATTTCAAGCTTGATTAGGGGTAAAAATGATGATTTAAGGGCTTGGGGGCAAATTTTACAAATTTTGCGATTTGGTCCCCCAACTTTTGAAAATTGCATTTTGGCCCCAACTTGCTGGTTCATTTACAATTTGATCCCTCAGGTCTCGGCTAGCTACACTCGAATCCTTGGCCCTTGCTCTTCCGTTTTTTCTTCTTCTTTTTTTTTTAAAGAATAATTCCAAAATATTTTTGTGGAAAAACAAGTTCCAATTTCGAAAATGATTTTTGGGCAAAAAATTTAGGTGTCAACAAGCGAAACAAAGAGGGAAAGATAGGCGGGCGGTGATGATGCTCGGCCAGAAAAGAGGAGGAGTGGCGGCACGGACGGGCTGGGCAGCGACTGGCGGCGGCGAAGTTGGTGATAAGCCCCAAAGTGGCTCATGCACAAGGGAGAGGGAAGAGAGAGAACCGGTCAGTTGGGGGGCGAGGAGAGAGAAAGAGAAAGTGGATTATGAGGGAGAGAGAGAGAGAAATGATTATTTATATTCTGCCCCCAATAATTGCACTCTAAACCCCCATCGGAAATTACTAAAATACCCCTTAACTACCCCTCTGATTCAATGGCCAAGATTTGATCTCATCCACATTCGACGACCTACAATTGATCTTATCCAATAATTTTAGGGGCGAAAGAGTAATTACTCAAGGGAGAAGAGGGACATTCTTGTCCTTTTATTTTCAGCCATATTGGGTAATTCTTAGTCCCCCGACTTAATCCATTCCTCAAAATTTGTTCGCGTTCCTAAGGGTAAAATGTTCATTTTTCCGGTCCCGAATCAAAATTCATTTTTTTGTAGAAATGGGTGGCCCCAAGGTTGGCCACGCCAAAAACGTCATCGGCCACTCAAAATTGTCACTTTCAAAATTCTCAATTCCCGGGCCCGAATTCTAAGAAATGACTAGAATCGAACAATAACGACTTTAGTTTATCTCTTGCTAACGGGTGGCTCATTGGGATTACGCACTCTCGACCCGTGACCAATACTAAGTCAAATCACGTTTAAGTTTGTTTGAATCAAGGGGACCTCGATTTTCATATAATTGCGAGGGACTGTCGCTAGTTCCCTTCGGACATGATCAATCAAATAGATTGGTCTCTGTTGGCCCAAAACATTTCCTCGTCAATCCTTATGGTCGAAGGTCGAATCAAGGTCGAGTTCTTTGGTCGTGCGAACTCAATCCTGTAATGGCCTTACTCCTAAGGTTAGCATCCCGAGAATTCGTGATTCCGGGTGAGATCTCACGATAAGTGCATTGGTCAAATATTCATTTCGTAAATCCCGAGAAAAGGGTCGAAAATTCAGAATGTTACACTCCTCGTCTGTAGGACTTGAATTTGCCTAGGGGCTCCTCGCCTGTAGGACTTTAATTTGTCAAGGGGCTCCTCGCCGGTAGGACTTTGGATTTGCCTAGTGGTTCCTCACCAGTAGAACTTGAATTTGCCTAAGGGCTCCTCGCCTGTAGGGCTTGAATTTGCCTAGGGGATAATCGTCTGTAGGACTTTAGATTTGCCTAGGGGCTCCTCGCCTATAGGACTTTGAATTTGCCTAGTGATTCCTCACCAGTAGGACTTTGAATTTGCCTAGGGACTCCTCGCCTGTAGGACTTTAGATTTGCCTAGGGGCTCCTCGCTTGTAGAACTTTGAATTTGTCTAGTGGTTCCTCACCAGTAGGACTTTGGTAAGACTTCAAATAATAAATTCCTTGACCATAAGTTATGTGATTTTTGGGGTTTTACTAACCTTTGTATGGTTTTTAGTTGACCAAAAACTATTTTGAAAAGTAATTTTGAAATTAATCAAAACTGGTTGAAGCGTGGTTTTTTTAGCTTACCACAAACTGTTTGAAAAGTTGATTTTAAGTTGATCAAAAACTTTTGAAACCTAGTCTAAAAACAAAATGCATTTCAGACAATCAAATTTCATTTTCGAAGAATTATTTGAATAAAATGCTTACAATCTTTCAATAAATGCTTGAAATGATAGTTTGGAAGACCTTCATTAGAAATGATTTGTTTCAATCTATGAGCTTGGTCTTTTCTTTATTTGATTGAAAGGGGACTTATTTGATATCCCTCAATTTTACCTCTCTTAACCAATTCTTAGGTATTCGGAGATGTTCGCAATGTATACAATCTAACTAATCCGATAAGGTCTTTCAGAGGACTATTATATTGGCTCGGTCAATAGCTATTCAAAGGATAAGCATTTTGAGGCCAAGAAAAAGGATTTCATCATATCTGATTTCGGGTCTACAAGTTAAGAACCTCGAGGACAAAACAAGATACTATTACATATACTTTTTTGAGTGATGACTTCTTGTCATAAAATTATGTTTCTACTCTCAACATTCCAATCTCAACGAGTCTTTGGGGAGAGGTTGTATTGTTAGTATTGGATAGGCTCAAAAGGCTCATTTGTTTGGATTTAGGGTTTTTATGAAATTGGTAATCTTCTTGGCATCACCACCCTTTTTCTATTGTCTACTAGGGATCTTATTTTACGATCATCAGAGTCCCCAAAACATTCATTACAATCTTTTTTCTTTTGCTCATTTTCACTTGTTGTGATCTATGGTCTCTTATGATCTTGACTTTGCTTTGTCATGATTTTTTTTTGTCATTTCGAGCTTTCTTTTGAACTCTCTTTCCTTTTTATTTTTCTTGAGCATTTGGCCTTGCTTTTACCAGGCACACCATTTTTTATACCCCAGATTCTTTTGCCTTTGATCTTTTTGAATTTTAAGGACTCTGTGTCATGCCCTTTTATTTCTTATCTATTAAAGTGGATCATATGCTCATGTTCCAATGTGAAGAGATGATCACTAATTTAGCATTCTGAAATGAATATTCAGGCTCAATTGGGATTTGCCAAAGGTAATGTGTTTGGGTATAAGAAATGAAGTGCTCTTTTTCCTTTTGGGATGTCTTGAGCTTCCATATGACTTCATCTGAAGTTATCACAGAAAGATTGATGCAAGAGTATGCAATAAAATCTTTCATATTCCTATTCTCCACAGCTATCAATCACAAACCTCTTGATTTGCTCAAATGTGGGGTAGTTCTTAACAGGGTTGTTTTGAAAAAACTTCTCCACTATTTTTGCTCAAATTTGATTTGCAAGGGGTAAGCATGTGTTTGGGATAGTGAAATGATTGTTTTTTATCATTTTAATCCATATAATCATTACGAGCATCCCCTATTTCCTTCGAATGAGTTTTTCTCACTCACTTTTCCATTTTTACTTTGAGTGTATAGGGGACGTGTTTGGATATGGCTTACCTTTCATTATTTGAAGTTATTTCCATTCAATTTGATCCAAACTTTTTCTTTGAAATTTTCATAGCCTTTTGTCAAATTATCCCTTTTAAGGGAATTTTGATACTTAAATCATTCTTAAAGAATGCATGTTTCAAAACTTTTGATTTAAAACATTTTTGAGGTATTTTCTTTTCAAGACAATTTGTTTTGCTTTGTTCAGTCTTAGTGTCATTCTCCTTGGGGAAGAAGAAATTTGATTTTCTCTTATAAAGGCAACTTCTTTGACACATGTACTTATGATTTAGGGATACCTGTCTGATCAACTTATCAAGATCCCTCTTGTTTGCATATTTTTCTTTGATTCCACTGGGGCTTTTTCATTTTGTTGCTCCCTTTTTTTTGTCTCCTTGAGGATGATAAAAGAAAAAAATATTAGGGAATATCAATAGAAAATAGAATTGGAAGTGATACTTCCCTCTATTATTTGACAACTTCATTAGGGATTCTAAAACCATCAATTGGTTTGGACTTCTTTTGCTTTCTTATTCAAAATAGATAAACATGGTTATGAAATACATGGTATGCATGATATGCACATGTTATAAAGTGACTCGAATCTTTTTTTGAATGTTCGTATTTATTTTATGGGTAGAAAATCTTGACAGTATCTGCATTTCCAGGATAGACTAATTTTGTTTTTGCCATAGCTACAAGAATTAATGCTCCTCCAGAAAGAACTTTCTTGACAATGTATAGACCTTCATAATTCGGAGTGAATTTGCCACGAGAATTTAAATTTTTGAAGATGACTTTCCTCACTACTAAATCCTCTATTTTGAAATGCTTTGGTTTCACTTTTCTGTTAAAAGATTTAACCACTCTTCTTTGATAGGCTTGTCTATGGCATATAGCTCTTAATTTCTTTTCATCAATCATGTTGAGTTGTTCATATTTTTGTTGAATCCAGTCAACTTCTAAAAGCTTCAATTGAGATAGTATCCTTAATGAAGGAATTTCTACTTTAACAGGTAGCACTGCTTCCATTCCATAAACCAAGGAAAACGGGATTGCTCCAATTGATATTCGAATTGAAATTCGATATGCCATCAGAGCATACGATAACCTTTCGTGCCAATCACGATAATTTTCAACTGTCTTGGCTAATATCTTCTTGATATTCTTATTTGCCGCTTTAACTGCTCTATTCATTTGTGGATGATATGGAGATGAGTTCAGATGTCGGATGTGGAAGTGTTCGAGTAAATTATCCACAATCTTGTTATTTAGATTTGAGCCATTATTCGTAATTATTGCTTTTAGAACTCCATACCTAGCAATGATGTCCCACCTAATGAATTTTGCAACATTCTTGGCAGTAACATTTGTGTAGAAATTTGCTTCAATCCATTTAGTGAAATAGTCAATAGCGACCAGGATAAATCAGTGCCCATTTGAGGCCTTGGGTTTGATTGGACCAATCATACCAATGCTCCACATTGAAAATGGCCATGGCTTGGACATTTGATGTAGCTCATTTGGCGGTGCATTAATTCTATCTCCATAAACTTGACATTGATGGCAACATCTCATATGTTGGATGCAATATGTCTCCATTATCATCCAATAATATCCCAACCTCGCAATCTTTCGGGCTAGAAGATGTCCATTCATGTGCGGTCCATATTCATCTTCATAAATTTCTTTCATAATCTATTCAGCTTCTGTAGCATCCACACATCTTCTAAAGTGACTCGAATCTTTTTTTGAATGTTCGTCTTTATTTTATTGATAGAAAATCTTGACAGCATCTGCATTTACAGGATAGACCAATTTTGTTCCTGCCATATCTACAAGAATTAATGCTCCCCAATATATAGACCTTCATAATTCAGAGCGAATTTGCCACAAGATCTGAATTGTTGAAGATGACTTTCCTCACTACTAAATTCTCTATTTTGAAATGCTTTGGTTTCACTTTTCGGTTAAAGGATTTAGCCACTTGTCTTTGATAGGCTTGTCTATGGCATATAGCTCTTAATTTCTTTTCATCGATCATGTCGAGTTGTTCATATTTTTGTTGAATCCACTCAACTTCTAAAAGCTTCAATTGAGATAGTGTCCTTAACGAAGGAATTTCTATTTCAACAGGTAGCACTGCTTCCATTTCATAAACCAAGAAAAACGGGATTGCTCTAGTTGATATTCGAATTGAAATTCAGTATGCCATCAGAGCATACGGCAACTTTTCGTGCCAATCACAATACTTTTCAGCTGTCTTGGCCAATATCTTCTTGATATTCTTATTTGCTGCTTTAACTGCTCCATTCATTTGTGGATGATATGGAGATGAGTTCAGATGTCGGATGTGGAAGTGTTCGAGTAAATCATCCACAATCTTGTTATTTAGATTTGAGCCATTATTCGTAATTATTGCTTTTAGAACTCTATACCTAGCAATGATGTCCCACCTAATGAATCTTGCAACATTCTTGACAGTAACATTCATGTAGGAATTTGCTTCAATCCATTTAGTGAAATAGTCAATAGCGACCAGGATAAATCGGTGCCCATTTGAGGCCTTGGGTTTGATTGGACCATTCATACCAATGCTCCACATTGAAAATGGCCATGGCTTGGACATTTGATGTAGCTCATTTGGCGGTGCATTAATTCTATCTCCATAAACTTGACATTGATGGCAACATCTCATATGTTGGATGCAATATGTCTCCATTGTCATCCAATAATATCCCAACCTCGCAATCTTTCGGGCTGGAAGATGTCCATTCATGTGCGGTCCATATTCATTTTCATAAATTTCTTTCATAATCTATTCAGCTTCTGTAGCATTCACACATCTTAGTAAGGTTGAATCAAATGATTTATTGTAGAGAGTTTGGCCACTGAGGAAGAATTTATTGGCTATCTTCCTTATAAATTTCCTGTCACCTAGTTGGCTTCCTTCAGGAAATTCTCCTGATTGAAGATACCTTTTGATGTCATGATATCATGATTTGTGGTCAAACTTTGCTTGGACCATCATGCAATAAGCTAGTTGTTCATGAATACTGATTCTCAATGGTTTTATATCCATACTATCTTCAGCTTGTAGTAAGGATGACAAAGTTAAAAGAGCATCTGCAAAATGATTCTGAGCTCTTGGGAGATAATAGAATGTTACTTCTTCGAAGTTTTCTATCATCTCTTCTAAGTATCTATGATAAGAAACTAGCTTGGCATCTCGAGTTTGCCATTCATCAGTTATTTGTAATATGATGAGCATAGAATCTCTATATACTTACAACCTTTTTATCTTCATTGAAAAGGCTAATTGCAAGCCGATAATGCATACTTTATATTCAGCGACGTTATTGGTGCATGAAAATACCATTTTCGTAAATACCGGATAGTGTTGGCCTTATGAAGAGATCAGTACTGCCCCAGCTCCTAATCTAGATAAATTGGTTGCACCATCAAAATACATGATCCATTTATTGTTGACCAATGTCAATATACGATCATCAAGTTGTTCTTCAGGATTGGCAATATTCTGCGAATGTTTTACCAACATGTCTGCTATTGCTCGTCCTTTGACTGACTTTTAGGATGAACTGTTGATGTCTAATTCAGATAACAAGACTTGCCACTTTGCCAATTTCTCGACCAAGGAAGATTTCTCAAGAAGGTACTTGATCGGATTATTCTTAGTCACTAGCAAAATTTGTTGATGAAGGGTGTATTGCCTTAATCTATGTAATATCCAAATCAATGCAACGCATGTCTTTTCGACTGTCGGGTAATTCATTTATGATGTTGTGAACTTCTTGCTCAAGTAATAAATGGCTTGTTCTTTATTATCATTTGGTCTTCTTTGTACAAGCACTGCTCCTAACGACTCATAGCGAATCGTCAAATATAAGATTAGCGGAATCCGAGGAATTGGTGGTATCAACATTGGTGGGCGCACCAAATATTCTTTGATCATATCAAAGGCTTGTTGACATTCTACATCCCACTTCACTTTGGCATTTTTCTTTAACAAGTTGAAGAATGGTTTAGCAGTCTTAGAAAGTTGATAGATGAAACGGGCAACGTAATTTAATTGCCTCAATAGGCTTCTCACTTCTTTTACCGTAGAATGAGTCTTTAAGTTATATATTACCTTGATCTTGGAGGGATCTATTTCGATGCCCCTGCTACTGACTATAAATATTAGCAGTTTGTCAGATTTTGCCCCAAATACACACTTGTTGGGGTTCGGTCGCAACTTATACTTTTTAAGTCTTTCGAATAATTTGCAAAGTACCTCAACATGATGTTCTCCTTGTTTGGATTTTACGATCATATCATCCACATATACCTTGATTTCTTTATGCATCATGTCATGGAACAAAGTTACCATTTCCCTTTGATATGTGGCACAAGCATTTTTCAAACCGAAAGGCATCACATTGTAACAAAACGTGCCCCATGGTGTTATGAAGGATGTCTTTACCTTCTCCTCTTTCTTCATGATGATTTGATTATACCCTGAGAAACCATCTATGAATGAAAATATTTCGAACCCAGCAGTGCTATCCACTAATACATCGATTTGTGGAAGCGGGAAATCATCCTTAGGGCTTGCTTTATTTAGGTTGCGATAATTAATGCACACCTGTACTCGACCATCTTTCTTCATTACGGTAACTATATTGGCAACCCATTTTGGATATGGTACTACATCAATGAAACCGACTTTAAGCAATTTCATCACTTTTTCTATTTTCTTTGCCGAGTCCGGCTTCGTTCACCTAAGTTTCTACTTCTTTGGTGAAATACTTGGATCGATTAGCAAAGCATATTTAACTATGCTCGGATTAAGGCTCAGCATGTCAGCATAAGACCATGTGAATATATCATGATATTCTTTGAGCAAATCCGTGATTCTTTCTCCTTTTACCGAGGAAAGACTTTATCCAATCTTAACTTCTTAGTATTCTCTTTATCGTCTAGATTAATAGTGATCGTTTTTTCTAATGTGAGTGGTTTTGATTCTTCATGACGAATCCATTCCTTTTTTTATCCATTCCACATCCTCGTTATCCTCTTCAATATTGCAAGTGATCTCCTTGGAAAGATATGGACCACATATGAACCTATTATGGTTATGTTATGGATATGCGAATGCTTATGCCTGATATGTAACAAACATGATTAGTAATTGCATGCGAAGTAAGTAATGCACGTGGTTCTATGAAAAACCTTTTGGAAATTCATTTTGAAATTCATTTTAAAAGAATATAAAGCTAGAGCTAATCCTCATATAATCGGACTTCCTTGCTCTTAAAATCATTTTCGCAATGAGGAGCAATATAGAAATCCCAAAGCCTCAAGTCTCACGAATGAGGATAATGTTCATCACAGGTTTGGTTTTGTTTCTATATATCCTTAACAAAACATTTGACCACTTTTATTGAATTGAAAAACGTGATTACATTTTTATCAACAGGAATGTAAATTACAACTGAACTACAATTGTAAATGAAATCACAAGAAATTTGAGATTGTAATCAATGAAATGCGATGGAAAAAGCTAGTAGCAAAAGTTCAAAAGAATTTTCCTACTCCAGTGCGTAGGTATCTTCTGCCTCAATTATGATAATGTTAATGGTATTTTCTTCAAATAAGCCAGGCATAACAGATTCTTCATCTGCATGTAAGTCTTATTCTTGAAGTAGCTTGGAAGGTCTTGGAAAAGTTTCCTTGATGTAGATTGACGATAGGGAAGCTCTTTAGCTTTGCCATTTCATATGAATGGATTAATGATGCGATCACCTCGGCCTCTACAGCCTCTATGGTTCTTTCGACCTCGGCCTTGACCTCCATGGTGATCTTTAGAGCTATCTGGAATATAACCTACTCCGTATTTCATTCTTGTAGTAAGTAGAGTGATAGATTCTTTGATTCCTTGGGATTTCGATCCAAGACCGTTACCGGGAGTAAATCCATACTGGCATAACACCCTTCCAGACATAATGGATGATGTTGAGAACTTTGGGAATTTTATGATGCAACCGGCAGGAATTTCCACCATTGAGATCATTTCGAAGGAATGATAACTTGTTTCTTCTTTCACTTCGGGTTCGATATAACGTATTGCACTCTCTTTGTAAGTGGTGAAATCCATCTCCCCGTGTACGGTGATCATCTTGCCATCAATGACGAACTTGACCTTCTGATAGAGACTTGAAGGAATGGCACTAGCCATATGAATCCAAAGTCTTTCAAGGAACAAGTTAAAAGTTCTCGGAATATCCACTACTTGGAAGCCAATTAGGAAAGGCACAGGGCCTATGTCACCTCGAGCTCGATATCGTTAATAACGTCTTTCTTTATTCCATCAAATGAACGCATAGTTTCCTTAGAAGGTTTAATGAGCTCTTTGCTAATCCCCAAGCGATGCAGTGTACTTAGTGGACACAAATTAAGTGCAAAACCATTATCGATTAGCACACGTGACACCTCCTTGCCCTAGCATTTGACGACAATATACAAAGCCTTATTATGGGAATGGCCGTCAATTGACAAATCTTCATCAGAAAAGGCAATTTGATCTTTCAGGAGAATAGCACCAATAAAGTCTTCCAATTGTACTTCATTAATTATCTCTGGGACGTGCACTTCATTGAGAAGCTTCATAAGCACCATTTTGTGGCTTTCTGAAGTCTTGAAGAGATCCAACAAAGAAATCTGTATCCTGTTTAATCACCTCAAATTTGCTCGTATTCATGACTAAAAGCAATTGTTTGACATCTTGTTCGGTTACTCCCTTCTTTTTGTGCTCACCTTCTTTCGGGACATAGCATCTCCCCAATTGGGTTATAGCATCAACTTCTTTAGGAGGGTAATCCCAAAGTACACACTTAGTATCAAACTTTTCTTTTGGAGGGAGAGTGATAATCACAGGCTGTGTTTCTTCTTCTTCAATCCTTAGTTGATCAATGGGAAGTTGGATAGTGATTGGTTTGACAGGACCTTCCTCCTCCTAATATTTATCTACCTCATCAAGCTTGATTAGAAATGGTGTAATCATTGATACCATACTTCTATTGGCTTTGTCAACATCAATTCCATCTCAACCATCAGGTGTAATTATTTCGTTCTTGAATGCCCATGGAGGAGGTGTATATTTGACACGGTAATTATACCGACCACTTTCTTGACCCCGAAAATAGACAACTTCACCTTGTTTTCATGTTTTTCGAGCAAATCGCCTATCACCTCGGTGAATTTTTTTTTGCTTTTCCTCTTCTCGATCTTCATTTTCTTCGAGATTTAGTTGACTAATCGGGACCTCGTCCATGCCACCCATCCATCCGGTATAATATCTTCATTTTTGAACACTCATGATGGTGGAGTATATTTGACACTATAATTGTATTTCCATTGTCTTGACCGAGTAAGTCTACGGTTTCACCTTCCCAGGATGATTTCTGGCTGAAACGCCTTTCACCCTGTCGGACTTTTTCTTTCTCCTTTTCATCCTTGTTTGTTTCATCTTGGAGCATTTCCTTCTTAGATAAGGCTTTCTCTTGAGGGCTGATTTCGTCATCCATATCATCCCAGCCATCAGACACAATTACTTCATTTTTGAATACCTATGGCGGTGGGGTATATTTTACTTGGAAGTTATATTTTCCAGAGTCTTTTCCCAAGTTGTCTACAATCTCGCCTTTTAGGAGTGCTTCTTGACCAAAGCAGGCATCTCCTAAACGATAAGCTTTAATCTTGACCTCATATTCATTTTTATCGTCAGACTTGATCACTGTTTCTTCATCTTTGATCATATTTACTGTATTGTGCTTAGGAAGAGGATTCTGATGTACATTTGGCTTAGGCTCTTGAAGTTCAATATCTTCTTATCAATGAGCTGTTGAACCTTGTACTTTAGAGTGAAATAATTATCTACACCATGTCCCCTTTCTTCCATGTGATAGGTGCAGGTTTTTGATTCATCGTACCAAGAAAATCTTGCAGGATTTTCCCTTGGTATTTCTTTGGCCACCAAATGCCTTTCTAGAAGCATTGGTAACAGCTTTGACAAGGGTCGGGGCAATGGTGTGTATTGCCTCACGGGCCTTTTATTTGGCTCGAACTGCCTTAGGTTTTTCCAAGCGACATTTGATTGCTTTTGGAAACGATGCTTATTGAGTATTTGGGCTAGACACCATAGCCATTTCTCGGGAAGTTATATTTTCCGGAGTCTTTTTTCAAGTTGTCTACAATCTCGCCTTTTATGAGTGCTTCTTGACGAAAGCGGGCATCTCCTAAACGATAAGCTTTAATCTTGACCTCATATTCATCTTTATCGTTAGATTTGATCACGTTTCTTCATCTTTGATCATATTTACTGTTTTGTGCTTAAGAAGAGGATTCTGATGTACATTTGGCTCGAGCTCTTGAAGTTTAATATCTTCTTGTTGATGAGCTATTGAACCTTGTACTTTAGAGTGAGATAATTATCTACATCATGTCCCCTTTCTTCCATGTGATAGGTGCAGGTTTTTGATTCACCGTACCAAGAAAATCTTGTAGGATTTTCCCTTGGTACTTCTTTGGCCACCAAATGCCTTTCTAGAAGCATTTGTAATAGCTTTGACAGGGGTCGGGGTAACGGTGTGTATTGCCTCACGGGCCTTTTATTTGGCTTGAACTGCCTTGAATTTTTCCAAGCGACATTTGATTGCTTTTGGAAATGATGCTTAATGAGTATTTGGGCTAAACACCATAGTCATTTCTCGGATGGACTCTGTCTTTTTTTCCCGGGATAAGGCCTTCGTGTTGATGTTTCTTAAGCCTTCTTCTCTTTCAATCCCTATTCAATTCTCTCACCTACATTTACCAACATGGTGAATGTTTGACAACCTGATACATGAAACTTGTCGTAATACTCAATTGGCAATGATTTTAGAAAGAGCTCAATGAGCTCGTCTTCACTTATGGCGGGCTTTTCTTGTGGGGCAACAGCTTTCCATCTCTGAGCATAAGTTCTAAACCCTTCATTCTTCCATTTTTCGATTTTGACGAGATCTTCTCTAGTTGGGAGTACTTCAACATTAAACTTGTATTGGCGAAAAAATTCTCCCGCCAAGTGATCCCATTTAATGAAGTATTCTATGTCGAGGGTGGTGTACCATGCGAGGGCCGCTCCTCTCAAACTATCTTGAAATGTGCTAATAAGAAGTGGCGTGTTATCTGAATATCTCGCCATCTTATGGAGATAATACTTCAAATGGCTTTTGGGACAACTAATGCTATTATACTTGCTCACAAACTCTGGTTCTTTATAATTTTCTAGAACAACCACCTTTGCATACAGTGAGAACTTGTCGAATCTTTGAAGTTTATAGGCTTGACTTGCTAAGCATTCTTCAATTTTGGCCAATCTCTTGGCCTCTTCTTCATCCTTTGTTTTGGACATCTTCTTGATTTGATCATCCACTTCCAAATTTAACACCTTGGGTGTAGTCTATGGAGGATTTTCTTGAATCGGTTCTTTGTTTCTGGCTAGTTTTTCAATTGGTGTTTTAGTAGTGTTTGAAGTTCCTGCATTTAGAGTAGTAGGATACTGTCCACGGGATATAAGAATAAAATCCTTCATTTCTACCATCATTGTAGCCATTTGGATCATTTGATTCTCGACTTCAGCTAGTCTAGCACGAGTTTCTTCTTCCGCCATTTTGACTTGTAAGCAAGTCCGAGGTCTTTTACCTTCCGTTGCTAAATAACCTATCTCATAGAAAGACTCGATATTAGCATAGTAAAATGATCATGAAACCCTACATACCTTTTAATCGTATGGTTTCATGAGATTGTCAAGGATAAGAAATTTCATACAAGTCTTAGCTTTGTATAAAATTCTTCATCAATGTCTTTCTCAAGGAATCATACAATTCAAAGAATTGTAATCCATGGTGATTCTTTACAAAACATACTTTGAAACTTCATTAAGCAATTATTCAATAAGCAATCGTTTCAATTTTGAAAATTTTTATTACAATGCTATTCATCAAAATAGGGGAACACTAGCTTAAACAAGTCTAAGCTTCTTGCTAGCTAAGGTAGCTTCAGCCTCTTCATATTCCTTGGCTCGTGTCTCCCATTCTTCCACATCGATTACAACCTCCTTATAAACATACGGCTCTACACCTAGCGTGCTTAGTACAATGTATTCTAGGATATACGGCTCATCGAAATTAGTAGTAACAATCAAGGGTATATAGGGTTCGACGTCGATTGGTCGCTTAGCGTTCAACCACTTTATATACTCGTTGGACGTCAAAAAGAGCTTTATTTCTCCTTCCAAATCTTCAAGCCATTGAACTATTTGCTCGGTTGATTTCTTCAAGAAATTCATGATCCCGTCAACTCTTATTCATAGCTCTTTTCCTTCTTTTTCCGATAAGGATTTTTGTGGTATTTTAAATGTGAACTCCTCAGGATGCCAAATAGGTGGAATTTGTTAAACCATTTCGAATTGCTGTATGACTCTTAGCGGGCAATAAGCAGTTCCGCTGCTCAATCCAAGCACGGCACCAAATTGCTGTCTTGGGTAGTAATTTGAGCTTTCACTAGCTTCAGCCATTGAATTCTCCATTGAAACTAGTCGGGAGTTAATGCTCTAATGAAGTTTGCCCACTCAAGAAAAGAGTATTTTGGCATTTGTCTTGGAGTTTCAAATACTTCTTAATAGGGTTGGTAGATGAGTCGATCTCTTGAATGCGTATATAATGTTCCCAAGGTCGAATATGGAAAATAAACCACACAGAAAGCAACCCAACTAAAGCTTGCAGTACACCTTTTTGTTGATTTTGGTATTTGTTAAATGAAATGATGATTTTCGCCAAGAGCATATTGGAGAAGTCCCATTTTAGGCAAGCTTGCTTAGCAATTACTATAACGAAAGGATTTAATCCAGCTCTTGATGCAGGGAAAAAAACGAATTTGAAGAAGGCAAGAATAAAAACCTTCGCGGAAGTGTTTCCCATTTCTTTTGGCAACTTGGAGTAATTGGCCAACAAGTAAGATAGAGAAAATCTCTCGATATTCGACTTGATCAACTTTTCCACTTGAAGGGTCTTTAAGTTTAAGAATTCAGTTATAATACTCGTGGGTTTCAATCTAATTGGGGAGGGGGGGCTCAATGGTTCTTGACCCGAAATCAATTCCAATAGTTGCCTTATATTCTTCTAGTGTAGGTACGATCTTGTGCTTGCCCAATTGAAACGTGGCAGTGGTAACTTCCCAGAAATAGGATAATACTTGGATTAAGCTCACTTGGTACTCCAGGTTGATGAGCTTGAACAAATACCTGACCCTTTCCCTTACGTTTGCTTCGTTGTCCTTTGTCATGTTTACCCACCACGCCAAAAGCTCCTTCCTTGGAATAGGAATGACTTATATGTCTAGTTTCCTCATTTCGATCTAAAGCATGTAAAAGAAATTGATTATTATTCACCATGGATTACTAATTGATTTTAATGCCTCCATTTCAATTATATGTCCTTTTAAGATATGACTGAGGTAAAATACACTTGCATGCCTAGAAAGTAATGTAAATGTCAATTTGAACCGATCACTATCCGTTTAAAGCATATATTTAAGATCATGGACAAATTTAAAGCGTGATGTAAATGTCCATTATGTGATACTCCATATAGACCATAAAGTCCTAAACTATGGTTTATAACTTCGAATACATTGAAATGCACGAATAAGCATTTGAATTACATGAAAAATTTGCCATGGACCTATACATTTCTTCTAAGAATGAAAAAATGGTCAAATGGAGTATGACACCCTAATCACGCATTCTAATATGAAAGGGCATTTAGACCAAGCATTGAATGTCATTTAAGCATTTTTTTTGAAAACATGCCAACTAATATGCATAATTGTAAAAGAATGGAATGGAACGATACTTACTTACTATGACATTTTTGTTTAGTTTTAGGTATACCAACCACAAAGACAAGCGAATGCAACTAGTGAAGTTTTGACGTCCAAAAGGGTAGGATATGCTAAAGGCTCAAGGTTACCACTTTAATGGACAAGGGATCCCATTCCAATAGGCAATCAGCCCAAAGTAATGGAATATTATTCCATCTCAGTGATCGGTATTGCATTTAAACAATCCCATAAGCAATCGGCTCATAGTTTCACCTAAACATATACCTCCAAAGGGTAATCCTAAATGTAGCGGGGGTTGGGTCACGGGTGGTGTGTGCTAATAGTATAGTGCTAAAGCAATTTAAAGACATGCATAACAATTAATGACCAAACAGCACTTTTAAAATTCATTCAATTCACATTCAATCCCAACACCATCCTGCAAAACAAGGGTTAATAAAGACTACATCCCTTATACCACCCGCCTACAAAACCATTTAACACTATAGTTAGCGGGATGTACCTAGGATCCTTGCAAGCATAAAACACATGCATGTCGTTTTATCTAGGCCTAAGTCCATTTAGAAAAAGTAAGTCCCCGATGGAGTCGCTAAGCCTGTCGTGTCGCGCTTTTTGGACTTTCGGGATTTGCGCGCTAAGGAGATATTTCCGTGTAAGGGTCCCTCCTAGACCATACCTCATGTGACAGTGGATGGTAATTTCCTATTTAGTCTAAGTTTTTTATTTTGTAGTCACCACTAGTCATTATTGGTAGGTAAACTAGAAACTTTCGGGATTTGCGCGCTAAGGAGATATTTTCGTGTAAGGGTCCCTCCTAGACCATACCTCATGTGACAGTGGATGGTAATTTCCTATTTAGTCTAAGTTTTTTATTTTGGAGTCGCCACTAGTCATTATTGGTAGGTAAACTAGAAACTTAATCGGGGTATGGGAGAAATATCACGACTCTACGAACCAGAAATTTTGAGTACGGGGACTTGGTTATGTTAATTATTCCAAATCGAGATCCCTAACACCCTTTCAGTACCTAAGAACGATATGATATCTAACGTGTCAAGTAAGTTCCGTGGCTTACCTACTAATTCTATTCATTCTAATCGTAGGAAAATCAATCAAGAATTAAATGCGCAATCAATGTCAATCAAATCAATCAATCCTAAATGGTCTTTTAAAAATGAAAATCAATCAAAAAATCCAAACGCTAATGAAGTTCTATAAGCTTAATCATTTCATAATTTGCATTTTTTAGGATTTTAGGGTTTTCTAGGGGTTATAACCCATAAATTGTAGATTTTTTTTAAAAATGCCACTTGGGCACTTTGGAAAATTCAAATTTCACTTTTTAAGGTTGCCCACAGTGTTTTTGAACCATTCTGTGAATTTTTGAAATTTTTTGTTTGGAAATTGAATTTCTGAGAATTTCATTAACCGAGAATTAACTTTTATGATTTTTTGAAAATTTTTATGAATTTTCCATTTTTTTAGATTTTTAAAAAATTTTCACATTTTTTATTTGTATTTTCTGAATTTTCTGAATTTTTATGAATTTTCTGAAAATCTTTCAATTTTTATGAAAATTTTTATTTTTCTGTGCATTTCTTATTTTTCTAAAATTTTTCGAATTTCTAAAATTTTTTATATTTTTCTGATTTTGTTATTTTTTATGAAAATTTTTATATTCTTTTAGTATTTTTTCAATTTTTTATATATTTTTTAGATTTTTTTAAATTTCCTGTCGAAGTGGTGAACCGGACTGGCCCGGTTCAACTCAGTTCGGCTTGACCGAACTGGGCCTCGTTGGCACCGGTCACCGGTTGTCTTCTTCGATAGGCACGGTGCCAAAAACGGCATCATTTCGGTCTTTTGCTCTTTGAGGCATTAGGTCGAGCATTTGGTGGGTGTGAATCCCAACTTAACATTTTCAAGGCCGCCACTTTAAGCTCTTCTCCGGCGACCTTCCGGCAATGTTCCGGCACTAATATTTGGTTCTGTGTCATCTTCGTATCATTGAAAATTAACCTGACCTACTTAGTTCGTCGCCGGACCTCTGTCGGTTGGCGAGATTCAAGTTCGAAGAACCTAAACTATTTCTAACTAAAACATGCATTTCCAGAACTCAAACCATTACCATACTCGCCCTAGCCATCTAGATCGCTTTTAATCAACATCAGATCATCAAAAAGTTAAAGAAGCCTACTTGAACAGCTTAGGACCACAAGAGATTCTCCGACAAGGGGTATCCGAACTCCGTCGAAGGGGTTTTATGCACAGCCAACACGGTTCATGCTCGTTTAACACCCAAAATGCAATCAAGTAACACAAAACATGATCAAAAACAAGTTTTGAGCATCTAGAAAGCCAAAATTACAACTAAAATGGCATGAACAACAAGATAGAACCAAATCATATTTTCTGGAATTTCGTCTAAACCGTGACAAGGATCGAAGTTTACCTTCTCCAAATATGATCAAATCTGTGTTTTTCGAGCTAATCAATCGTCGTGGAACTCTTCCTTGATCCAAGAACTTCGAGCTGGAGGTCTTAGCTTTGACAAAGCACCTCTGAATCGATTGGCCGAGCTCACATTTCAGGCCTTCGTGGTTGACCGAACTGAACCAATTGTCAAAAGGGAGATCACGACGAGACCCTGATTTGCCGGTGCTCCACCGTCTAGGTGGGCGCCGATTGCTTAGGTAGGGGACCTCTAACCTCTTCTCTTTCTAGCTTTCTCTCTTTTTCCTCTGTTTCTCTCTCCCCTCTCTCTCTGGCATTTCGTCGAACAGCTTCTTCTTTTCTTCATTCAGTTTTTCCTGCTTTTTGTTCATTCATTTTTCCCGCCTAAAGATCGCTAGAACTGACTTCCAATCGGTTGGATCGGTTCCTTGGCGCTAGTTGGAGAATCTTCAGCTGGCCAACTCGATTAAAACGTGCTAATTTGATGGAGAAGGTTGGCAAAGTCTTGGGCACAAACTGTTTTTCCTGGGTTTTATTGCATTTTGGGCAAACCGGGTAAGGAAGATGGACAACCCGGATTGGGTCGAGTTGACCCGATCGACCCGGCAGACCTGGGTTGGTCTAAATTCGCAAATTAAGCTCAATTTTGACTCAATTTTCAAAATTAAACCCTAAAATTGAATTCCTCATCACATTTCGAACCCAAATATATTATTTTTCTCAATTTTTGTAATAATCATGTCTAATATTTTCACATTTTTGTATTCGGGTTAATAGGGTTTTGTTCAATTTGAATTATCCACATCTAATTAACCCTAGAAACGATGATCTCATGATTCGACAATTTCATATTGGGCATGATTCCCAATTTGAGCTCAAAATTCCTAATTTTCAATTGAATTTTTGGGATTTCTGATTTCTATGACAAATTGTGCAATTGGACCGACCATTATGTAATTCAAGATCCCATAATCATTTGTTATGAAGACATTATGACTTAAAAATGGCTAAAAAAGATTTAATTCAATTTTTTGTTCAATTCAGGTTTGATTTTGCCCAATTTTGGGAAAAACATATACCTGATTGAGATTTTTTTCAAAATTAATGATGTATTAATGAAATTAGATTTAAAATAAGACTAATGACTATTTTTATGGAATTTTCTGATTCTATTTGCTAATTTTCTTGATTTTCTCACTTATTTTGACTAAAAGAAATTAAGGAAAAATGCAGGAAAATGATAAAAAATTTATTTTTGGTTTAGAAGTAGGTTTCTAGGCTTGGCCAAGATTCCTAGTCCTAATTTTGAGATTTTTGAAAATATAAAAAAAATGAGCTAAAAATCAAGTATCAATAGGGAGTCTCTGATCACACTCCTATGATTATCAGAATTGTGCCTTCCCTATCAACTAGGAAGCCGTTCAAAATTTTCAACTACTGGATGTCTACCCATTGTTCTCAACTATTGTCACTCAGGTGTAGGAATCCCAGGTTACTGGAACTCCTATGTTCATATTGTGCTAGAAGCTTAAGATACTCAAAGGACGCCTTAAACAACTTAATAGGGAATCTTTCTATGATATCTCGACCCGCACTGCCTAGGCTAGGTCATTTCTAACTTCTACTCAAGATACTCTTACCATCAACCCCTTTAACCGGTGTTAGCAAATCTTGAAAAGGAACAACTCTAGGGTCTCTTGGAACTTATACTCCAAGAGGAATCTTTCTTTAAACAGAAGTTGAGGATTAAATGGTTGATTGAAAGAGACCGAAACATGAAGTACTTTCACCATTTTGTTAATAAGAGGCACCTTCATAATCGTATTCTATCAGTATCCGACAATGATGGTGCTGTCCTCACTGACTCGAGCTTAGTCCAGCATCATATTATTTCACATTTTGAGAATTTACTTGCTACTAACTCTTCAACTGTTAAGCCAGCTATTGAGGATATTTGGGATGTGGTTGAGCGCGTTCTTGATGATAATCAGATCCAATTTCTTTCTCGGGAGGTGATTGATATCAAGATCCGTAACACTATGCTCTCCCTTGCTAAAGGTAAAGGCCTAGGTCCTGATGGCTTCAATGTCGATTTCTTTAAATCATCTTGGGAAATTGTGGGTCTTTCTGTCACGTTGGCTATCAAGGATTTCTTTTAATCTGGTTCCTTGCTTAAGGAGACCAATATTACTATACTCGCGCTTGTGCTGAAGGTGCCCAATGCTTCCGCTATGAATGAATTTCGGCCCATTGGGTGTTGCAACACGGTTTATAAGTGCATAACCAAGATTTTGGTGAATAGAATTGCTTCTATGCTACCTTCAATTATTAGCCCTCCCCAGAATGCCTTTGTTAAGAGGCGGAGGATCGGTGACAATGTCCTACTTGCCCAGGAACTTTTCACTGGTTTTTGTCATGAGCCTTATTTGCCGAAATGCGCTATCAATGTTGACTTTTAGAAGGCTTATGATACTATTGACTGGGGCTTTTTGGAGATAGTCTTGCAAACTTTTGGCTTCCCTCGAATGTTCATCAAGCTTATCATGGAGTGTGTAGCCTCCCCGAAATTTTTTAATTGCCATTAACGGTGATCTCCATGGTTTCTTTGCTAGTGGTAGAGGCATTCGACAAAGGGACCCTATGTCTCCCTACCTCTTCACCCTAGCTATGGAGGTGTTCACCAGCATACTCAATGCTCAGACACAGCTACTAGGATTCAAGTTCTTTTGGCGGTGTAAGGCTACTAGCCTAACTCACTTGTTCTTTGCCGACGATGTCCTCCTTTTCGTTGAGGCAAATATGGCTTCTACCACTCTTTTGAAGGATAGCCTGGACTTATTCTTTGGGTGGTCTGGTCTAAAGAGAAACGTTAACAAAAGTGAGATCTTCTTCTTTAGTGGGTCGGCGGATGTTCGGGATCAGATCTTGCAATCCTTCGATTTTCATGAAGGCATGCTCCCTTTTCGGTATCTTGGGGTACCTGTGACTGCTTCTAGGCTGAGCAAGTCTAATTATAGCTCTCCGGTGAACTCTATTACTGCTAGAACATGCTCTTGGTCTCAATGATTCTTATCTTTTGCTGGCCGTCTACAACTTAGTAAGTCGGTCCTCCATGCCATACATGTGTTCTGGGCTGGTGTCTTCACTCTCCCTATGTTTGTATTATCGAGGATTGAGTTGATTCTCAGATAATTTCTCTAGAAAGGATTGGATTTGGATGTTGAAGGTGCCAAAGTACCTTGGAGTGTTGTTTACCTCCTGAAAGAAGAAGGTGACTTGGGTATTCGTAGACTCATTGATTGTAATCGGTAATGCTCAAGCATATATGGGTGCTCTTCACGGATAAGGAGTCGTTATGGTGCAAGTGGATACACTCCACTTTTCTGAAAATTAAAAATTTTTAGGTTGCTTCCAAGCTCACTTTCTGCTCCTGGGCATGGAAAAGAATTCTTGACATTCGCCAGGAATTTCAGTTGCAATTTGAATGGTGGATTGGTAATGGAGTTTCCACTTCATTCTGATTTGATTTTTGGCACCACAGAGGCCCCCTTTGTAAGCTATTCACTGATAGGGACATCTATCTTCTGGTATCCCGAGAAAGGCTTCGGTGCGGGACTTTTATTCCTCAGACTGGCAACTATCAAATGTACTTAAAACTATCAACTTCTGGATGGAAGTTATCCCTGCTCTTAACAAGGAGATGTGTGATCAGGTAGTTTGGTAGGGACATTCTTTGGGTGTTTTTTCCACTGCCTTAGCTTGGGAACTGATCGGAAATAGGGGACAGATCGTGACTTGAAACTCGTTCATTTGGGACTACAGCGTTGCACCGAGACATGGTTTCTTGATGTGGCTTATCTCTCTTAATAGGCTTCCAATGCAGGTTTTATTGTTGAGTTATCACAGGATCTCGGAAGGTGCATGTGCTTATTACTGACGTAGGCGAGACTCTATTGACCATTTGTTCTTCGGGTGCGCTATCATGGGTACCCTTGCATGTTTTTGGGCAGCTAAGTGTAACCTTTCTTGGAGAAATGGTATGTGGCAAGAAAATCTTCGTTGGGCCATTCGCTTCATTGGTGGTCACAACTTTCCCCGGCACATTGCTGGTTTTTCACTTGGTGTGCGGTGCCATATCATATGGATGGAATGGAATCATATCCTATTAAGGAATTAGACCCTTTTTCTGCCGGCCCTTCGCAACCACCTTGCTAAGGTTGTGAGGGATAAAGGCCTCTCCTTCAAGCCTATTATAGATACTCCCCGTAATAGAAGGATCCAAGTTAATTGGGGCATCTTACCCTCTATCTTTGAGTGATCTCTTGATCATGCCTTGTATTTAGCTTTCGTTTTTCTGCTGGCTGGTGTTTTGCCCTTTGTTTTTGTTGCGCACTTGTTGCTACCCTACTTTGTTTAGTCGTAACACCTTTGCACCCGTTGAGACAACCTTATGTGTCACCTTAGGTACGAGGTTTTTGTGTTTGATTGCACTCTTTGTATGTTACACATTGAAAAGTTAATATACTTCTTACCTTACCAAAAAAAAAACAACTGCGAAAGCATTTGCCAAGGATGTTTCATTAACCAAGAACGAAAGTTAGGGGCTCGAAGGCGATCAGATATCGTCCTAGTCTCAACCATAAATGATATCGACTAGGGATCGTGAAATATTGATTTTAGGACTTTGCCGACACCTTATGAGAAATCAAAGTTTTTTGGTTCCGGGGAGGAGTATGGTCGCAAGGCTGAAACTTAAAAGAATTGACAGAAGGGCACCACTAGGAGTAGAGCCTGCGACTTAATTTGATTCAACACGAAGACACTTATTAGGTCCAGACATAGTAAGGATTGACAGATTGAGAGCTCTTTCTTTATTCTATGGGTGGTGGTGCATGGCCGTTCTTTGTTGGTGGAGCGATTTGTCTGGTTAGTTTCGATAACTAACGAGACCTCAGCCTGCTAACTAGCTATGTGGATGTATATCTCCACGGCCAGCTTCTTAGGGGGACTATGGCCGCTTAGGCCAAGGAAGTTTGAGGCAATAATAGTCTGTGATGCCCTTAGATGTTCTGGGCCGCACGCGCGCTACACTGATGTATTCAACGAGTCTATAGCCTTGGCCGACAGACTTGGGTAAGCTTTGAAATTTCATCGTGATGGGGATAGATCATTGCAATTGTTGGTCTTCAATGAGGAATTCAAAGTAAGCGCGAGTCATCAGCTCGCGTTGACTATGTCCCTGCCCTTTGTACACACCATTTGTTGCTCCTACCGATTGAATGATCTGGTGAAGTGTTCGAATCGCGGCGACGTAGGTGGTTCACTACCGATGACATCGCAAGAAGTTCATTGAACCTTTTCATTTATAGAAAGGAGAAGTCGTAACAAGGTTTTCGTAGGTGAACTTGCGATAGGATCATTGTTGAATCCTGTCTAGCAGAATGACCAGAGAACCAGTAACAAACTCAATGGGGATGATGGGCCTTGCCCGATGTCCCCAGATGCTTGGATGGCACGCGTGCTACGGGCGCTTGGGCTTTTCTCGGTGGCACAATGAACCCTGGTGTGGAATGCGCCAAGGAACTTCAATAAGAGAGCGATGCTCTTGCCACTCTAGACATGGTACGTGTGTGGGATGCCACGTAATCTCCTATTATTCATAACAACTCTTAGCAATGAATATCTCGACTCTCGCATCAATGAAGAACGTAGCGAACTGTGACACTTGGTGTGAATTGTAGAATCCCATGAATCATTGAGTCTTTAAACGCAAGTTACACCCGAAGATTCAATAGAGGGCATGTTTGCCTAGGTGTCACACATGGCGTTACTCCTAACCCTCGCCATGAATTGGGTGGGTGGGACTTGGGTGTATAAGTTGGCCTTCCAAGACGACCTTGTCCCGGTTGGCCCAAAATAGAGCGTTGAAGCAATTAGCTCTATGATATTCGGTGGCTGATGAGACCCCAATGATCAATGTCGTGCTTGTCGCTCATGCACAAGCTCCACAAATCTTACCTTTCACCAACGCGACCCTAGGTTAAGTGGGGCTACTTGTTGAGTTTAAGCATATTAATAAGTAGAGGAAAAGAAACTAACAAGGATTCCCCTAATAATGGCGAGCAAACTGGGAAGAGCCTAGCATGAGAATCGGACGCCCTCGACATTCGAAATGTAGTCTAGAGAAGCGTCCTCAGCGATGTACCGGGCCCAAGTTCCCTGGAAGGGGGCGCTAGAGAAGGTGAGAACCCCGTCGTCTCTGGACCCTATCACACCATGAGGCACTGTCGGTGAGTTAGGTTGTTTAGGAATGCAGCCCTAATCGAGCGGTAAATTTCGTCCAAGGCTAAATATGGGCGAGAGACCGATAGCAAACAAGTACCGCGAGGGAAAGATGAAAAAGGACTTTGAAAAGAGAGTCAAAAAGTGCTTGAAATTGTTGAGAGGGAAGCAGATGGGGGCTGATGATGTGCCTTGGTCAGATGTGCTTGTGCCCGTTCATTGTTCATGGCTGTGCATCGTGCCCGTATATCGTGCTCATGCATCATTCAAGGCCGAGCATCGTGCTCGTGTATCGTGCGGTGCATCGTTCATGGCCAAGTGTCGTGGCCATGCATCGTTCATGGCCGGTAAGGCCGCCTCGTACACCGTGCCCGTGCATCGTTCATGGCCGAGCGTCGTGCCCGTGCATGGTTCGTGACCGTGCATCATGCCTGTGCATCGTGCCGTGTATCATTCATGGCCAAGTGTCGTGGCCATGCGTCGTGCCCATGCATGGTTCATGGCTATGCATCGTGCTCGTGCATCATTCATGGCCGAACATCGTGCTCGTGCATCGTGCCCGTGAATCGTTCATGGCCGTGCATCGTGCCCATATGTGCGGCGCATCATTGTGGCCGAAAGATCGTGGTCGTGATACGTCATGCCCGTTGCGGCGTTCATGGCGGCCATGCATCGTGCCCGTATGTGCCGCAGAGCCGTTCATGGCCTACGCATTGCCCGTGCGCCGCCGTGCATCGCTTCATGGCCGAGTGTCGGGTCGCGGCATCGCCCCCTTGCGTCATTCATGGTTGAGCATCATGCCCCTACATCGCTCATGGCCGCAAGGCCGTGCCCATGCATCGCCGTTCATGGCCAAGTGTCGTGCTCGTGCATCATGCCGTGCATCGTTCATGGCCAAGCATCGCGGCTGCATCGCTCGTGGCCGCGGCGTCGTTGTTGTACATCGTTCTTGTGCATCGCTCATGGTCGGCATCGAGCCTGCGGCATCGCTCATGGCCGAAAGCCGCCGTGCCCGCAGCATGGTTCAAGGTCGTACATCATGCTCTTGCATCGTGCCGTGCATCGTTCATGGCCGAGCGTTGTGGCCATGTGTTGTGCCCGTGCATGGCCGTGCATTGTGCCCATGCATCATTCATGGCTAGGCGTCGTGGTCATGCGTCGTGCCTGTGCATCATGCCCGTGCATGCCGTGTATAGTTGATGGCCGAGCATCGTGCTCGTGTATTGTTCATGGTCGTGCTCATGCCAATGTATCGTGCCATGCATTGTTCATGGCCGAGGGTTGCGCCCGTTCATCATGTCCATGGATCATTCATGGCCGAGCATCGCGCCCGTGTATCGTTCGTTCATGGCCGAGGGTCACGCTTGTGCATCATGCCCGTGGATCGTTCATGACCGACTATTGCACTCGTGCATCGTGCCCGTTGATCGTTCATGGCCAACCATCGCGCCTGTGCATCATTCATTCATGGCCGAGGGTCATGCCAATGCATCGGGCTCATGGATCGTTCATGGTCGAGCATCACACCCGTGCATCGTTTATTCATGGCCGAGAGTCGCGCCTATGCATCGTGCCCGGGCATCGTTCATGGCCGTGCATCGTGCCCGAGCATCGTGGCCAAGTGCATGGGACATGGTCGATGATTGTGGCCGAGTGCATCGATCTTGGCCGAGCCTTGTGGCCGAGTGCATTGGTCATGTACGAGGCTCATCGCCGAGTGCATTGGTCTTGTACGAGGCACATAGAACCAATCGCTACTTCACCGATCATTTCTCATCCAATTGAATCCATTCTTCTTCCTAAGTTTTGTTTGAGTCATCAAATAGCTCCCCCATTTGTTTTCCCACCTCCCAACTATTTTTTCTAATTTTCCAATATTTTATAATTTTTTAAATATGAAAATTAAAAAATATTTCTGAGCTTCAAAATTCTTTTCTGATGTGTCCATAATTTAGTTCACATTTTTATAAGCATCTCTGCAAAAAAATCTCATCAAAATTCAATTTCTACATTTTTTTAGAGACGTGGTGCCATCTCAAACATGGTGAATGTCTCCTCCTGCTGGGAGCAAAATTGCTCATAAGGCTCTTTAGGGGGGTAGAGGTGCTCGAAGACCATGACCAACCTTGGGGCAATCGTTGGGCAATGCATGGACCTATGTTATGGGCACAAGATTAAGTTATAACATGGATCAATGACCGATGAAATAGGCCATAACCGATCAAATTGAGCGCCTCTAAACGAAGATGGATGGACAGATGACCCGTGCATAGCGTGGCTCCCCTCACGCAAGCATTCTTAGCCGAGTGCATGGCTCGTCGACAAGCCAAGTGGCCATATAAGATGAATCGATGATCAAGTTCCTTGGCAATCGATGAATCCATGAGTCCCTTTGGTAAGATGAGACCATGCCTCACGGCATTAATGAATGAGCTACGTTAATGTAATGATTGTCTCACGATCAGGCGAACAATCAAGTCTTAATTTGAGCCGAGATCAAGTCATGACTGAGGCTTTAATGGCCAAGGGGAGGTGAGATAGGATGGAGATTGAAGCCACGATTAGTGACAAGATCTTGCTGTTCTTGCGTCTAACGGTGCGGATGTGGCCTTGTTCGATGAGTCCGTATGCTCCTCGAGTTCTCATGCTTGGAGAGCTATGGATTAGTCAGCTTGGTTTACTTCCAGTGTATGTGATGGCGTGTGAGAGATGATAAGAATGTGTGTGTTGGCAGGCTCCGTGCTGGTGCATCGAATAGCTTCCCTCACTTTCGATCAATTGTTGTTCCACGAATGAATGTTGGATGCAAAATATGGGTTCTTGTGTTGCATACCTATTGCGATGGAAAGTTGTACCGTTCATTGTCCCTTCCATCACAACATCCTTTCGGATGCTTGGTTGGACTAGATAGCATGGCTTGCGTTCCACAAACATCTCATGTTATTATTTGGATGGACTGCGAGTGCTTGCTTGTTTTCTCGGATCTGGAACTTTCTTCATGGGTAAGGGGTCATTGGCCCTTGTTCCCAAATCTCTAAGCATTTATCGCTTTACTGGAATGATGCTTTTGCCTCGTCTTTGACCACGTGGAGCTCTCGGGCTTCATGGTGGATCATGCTTAGCGGACGTTGTGAAGGAATGCTACCTGGTTGATCCTACCAGTAGTCATATACTTGTCTCAAATATTAAGCCATGTATGTGTAAGTATGAACTAATTCAGATTATGAAACTACGAATGGCTCATTAAATCAGTTATAGTTTGTCTGATGGTATTTGCTACTCGGATAACTGTAGTAATTCTAGAGCTAATACGTGCAACAAACCCCGACTCTTCATGTGCTGTGGTCATTAATACTCTAGCAATGGCATCCACCTTTGAGATTGATCAAAGACCAATATCAATCACTACTTGTATGGGTTAAGTTAAGGCACATTCTTCATGTGCTGTGGTCTGCGTCGAGCATCAGCGCGGTTGCTAGCGTAATCGGCAAGCTGCTACATGTGGATATTCAAACTTAAAAAAGGAGGATGATCTCATATGCCAGGGTTTGCATTGAGATCAAAGCTACTCAATCATTTCTTGATGCAGTTGATGTCATTTGGAACGATGAAACCTGGTCGATCAAGGTCGACTATGAATGGCGACCGGTCTTATGTCTTGCCTATGGAACTTTTGGCCACAAATGTACTCAACCTAGTGAAGTTCATGCTGTCACTCAGAAGCTTACAACTTAAGTAGTTGCTGTTGTAGATGCCCCTTTCCTCTGGGAAAGACAAATGGGAGACAATCAGCAAGAGAAATACTCGCACTCCTGTTTTGGCTTCTCCCTCTGTAATAGAGTTGGGTGCTATACATATGCCCACCCCTGCCTTGGCATCTTCCTTTCATGGCCCCAAGACCATGGCTGCCTCTGCAGTTATACAGAATCTCCCTGATCCAGGCTTGATTTCTTAGGACTCCCCTAAGGATGACTTTGAATTAGTCAGTAATATTGGCAGCGACCCGGAGGAGCTCTCTCTCTCCCCTGTCTCAACGACTGTTAGATTGAGATCCTCGGTGCACCAAGGTTGCATACCTCAAATTGAGTGTCGAGTAGATACTTTTGCAGACGACTTAAATACGCGATGAGATATTATAAGTGGCAGAATGGCCTTGCTGCCACAATCCACTAAGATTCAGCCTTTGTCGTTTCGATTCTTCTCTCCCTCCAAATCCTAACTCCACAAACAAACCAATAAATTTCTCTTCCCCAAACTAATATCAAGGGTCGCTATCCATAACGTGGCACTTGGGACTAAGTACAAGTTTCGAGCGTACGCATCGATCGTGCCCACCATGATTTATGCCAAGGCACAATAGGAAATGGTCCTTGATCTGGCCTAAGTGGACGTGGATCGTGTGCCTAGTGTGACGTCGTCATGTTGTACCAAGGCACATGAGGAAATGCTCTGAGCAACTTGGATGGTTCATACGGTAATGTGCCTTTGGAATGTGAATGGTACGCTTGATCGTGTGCCTAGTGGATGTGGATCATGTGCTTTGGTCCTTATGGATATTGTGCCTAATTAAGTAGCCAGCGTGCCTAGTGGATATGGATCGTGTGCCTTGGGTCCGTGTGGACATTGTGCCTAATTAAGTAGTCATCGTGCCTAGTGGATGTGGATCGTTGCCTTGGTCATGTGCCTTAGTCACACACGGACAAAACGTGACTCGAGAGGATGCATAAGAAGACACAAGAGGAAAATGCTCCGAGGAACTTAGTTGGTTTAGCCGGTAATGTGCTTATGGAATGTGAATGGTGCGCTTGGTCATGTCCCGAGTAGATGTGGATCATGTGTATTGGTCCGTGTAGACCGTGTTCCACTGTGTGCCTAAGTAGTCAGTTGTTTTGATAAAGCGAAATGAAAGTGCTCCGAGTAACTTGGTTCGACCAACATGCCAACTCTTGACATGACTCCAGTGCAAAAGAATAAGTTGCGTTTTCATAAGTGACCCTTTGTATCCATTGCAAATGGAAATTTTCGCATTCCTTCGACTAATGATGGTGGTGTGGTAGCTCATGATATGCTAAGTTATATGTTCCAACCGTATGCCATGACTTGTGTGCATAAGAAGAAGTCACGTATAATAAACAAGCGCCAACTCTTCACATAGCTTGGTCGTGCACTTGAATTGTGTCCTTGTGCCTCGCATCTGCCCGTGTGCATCGTTCGTGGGTCGTCATGCCCGCCCGACGCACGGTTCGTGGCCGCAAGGTCAGGCTCCCTGCGGTATCGTTCGTGGCCATGCATCGTGCCCCTGTACATGGTGCCCGTGCCTCGCTCGCGGGTCGGGCGATTGTTGCGCATCGATCATGGCCGCATTCTCGTGATCGCGCATCATTCATGGCTAAGCTTCATGCCCGTGCATCGTGTTTGTGTTTCATTCATGGTCAGCAAGGCCGTATGCATCGTGCTATGCATCATTTGTGGTCGAAAGCCGCGGCTCGGCATCGTGTCCATGTATCGTTTGTGGCCGTACGTCGTGCCCGTGCATCGTGGCAATGCGTCATGCTCGTGCATCGTGCAGTATCGCTCAGGCTACGCGCTGCGGCCGTGCTCGTGCTCGCATTGTGCCCGTGCTTCGCTGCTCATGGCCGTAAGGCGCTCGGCATCGCTCATGGCGGCGGTGCGTTATGCCCGCACATCGTGCCGCATCGCTCATGGTCGGCGCCGCCAGGCCCGCATCAATCATCATGGTGAGCATCCCGACCGTATCGCGCCCGCCGCATCATGCCGCAGCATCGCTCATGGTCGAGCCGCCGTGGGTCGCGGCGTGTGCTTGTGCATCATTCATGGCTGAGCATCCTGCCCATGCATCATTCATGGTCGAGCATCATGCCCATGCATCATTCATAGCTATGTTCGTGCCCATGCATCGTTCATGGCCGAGGGTCGCGCCCATGCATCGTGCCCGTGCATCGTTCAGGGCCGTGTATCATGCCCGTGCGTTATGCCATGCATTGTTCATGGCCGAGCATCGTGTCTGTGCATTGTTCATGGCTGTGCTCGTGCCCATGCATCATGCCATGCATAATTCATGGCCGTGCATCGTGCCCGCACATCGTTCCACGCATCGTTCATGGTCGAGCGTCGTGGCCGTGCGTCGTGCCCGTACATCGTTCATGGCCGAGCATCATGCCCATGCATCGTTCATGGCTGTGCTCGTGCTTGTGCATCGTGCATACATCGTTCATGGCCGAGGGTCATTCCCGTGCATCATTCAGGGCCGTGTATCATGCCCGTGCATTGTGCCATGCATCGTTCATGGCCGAGCATAGTGCCCGTGCATCGTTCATGGCCGTGCTTGTGCCCGTGCATCGTTCATGGCCGTGCTCGTGCCATGCATCATTCATGGCCGAGGGTCGCGCCCATGCATCATGCCCGTGGATTGTTCATGGCCGAGCATCACACCCGTGCATCGTGTCCATGGATTGTTCATGGTCGTGCATCGTGCCCGTGCCTCGTGCCTCGTGCCATGCATCGTTTATGGCTAAGCATCTTGATCGTGCATTGTTCATGGTCGTGCTCGTGCCCGTGCATCGTGCCATGCATCGTTGATGGCTCAGGGTCGCGCCCGTGCATCGTGCCCGTGGATCGTTCATGGCCATGTATCGTGTCCGTGTATCAAGCCGTGCAAAGTTCATGGCCGTGCATCGTGCTTGTGCGTCGTGCCGTGCATCGTTCATGGCCGAAGATCGCGCCGGCATCGTGGTTTTCGCATCGCTCATGGCCGTGCATCGTGCCGCAGATCGCTCACGGCGAGCATCGCGCTCATGCATCGGGCCTGTATATCGTGCCGTGAATTGTTCATAGCCGAGCATCGTGCTCGTGCATCGTTCATAGCCGTGGATCGTGCCTGTGCATTTTTCATGGCCGAGCATTGTGCCCGTGCATTGTTCCCGTGGATCGTTCATGGCCGAGCGTCGTGCCCGTGCATCGTTTATTCATGGCCGAGAGTTACGCCCGTGCATCGTGATCGTGGATTGTTCATGGCCGAGCATCAAACCCATGCATCATTTGTTCATGGCCGTGGGTCACGCCCATGCATCGTTCATTTATGTCCGAGGGTCGCGGCCTTGTATCGGGCCTATGGATCGTTCATGGCCGAGCATCACACCCGTGCATCGTGCCTGGGCATCGTTCATGGCCTTGCGTTGTGCTTGAGCATTGTGGCCGAGTGCATCGGTCCTGGCCAAGCCTCGTGGTTGAGTGCATCGGTCCTGGCTGAGCCTCGTGGCCGAGTGCATCGGTCATGCACGAGGCTCATGGCCGAGTGTATTGGTCTTGCACGAGGCATATGGAACCGATCGCTAGTTCACCGATCATTTCTCCTCCAATTGAATCCATTCTTCTTCCTAAATTTTGTTTAAGTCATCAAATAGGTCCTCCATTTGTTTTCCCACCTCCCAACTATTTTTTTCTAATTTTCCAATTTTTTTATAAATTTTTAAATACCAAAAATAAAAAAAATATTTCCAAGCTTCAAAATTTTTTTTGATGCATCCATAATTTAGTTCACATTTTTCTAAGCATCTCTGCAAAAAATCTCATCAAAATTCAATTTCTACATTTTTTTAGAAACGCGGTGCCATCTCAAACATAGTGAATGGCTCCTCCAGTTAGAGCAAAATTGGTCATAAGGCTCTTTAGGGGGGTAGAGACGCTCAAAGGCCATGACCGGCCTTTAGGCAATTGTTGGGCAATGCATGGACCTATGTTATAGGCATAAGATTGAGTCATAACATAGATCAATGACTGAGGAAATAGGCCATGGCCGATCAAATTGAGCACCTCTCAACAAAGATGGATGGACGGATGACTCGTGCATCACGTGGCTCACCTCATGCATGCATTCATGGCCGAGTGCATGGGTCATCGACAAGCCAAGCAGCCATATAGGATGAATCGATAATCGAGTTCCTTGGGAATCGATGAATCCATGAGTCCCTTCGGTAAGATGAGACCATGCCTCGCGGCATGAATAAATGAGCTACGATGGTGCAATGATTGTCTCATGATCATGCAAACAATCATGTCTCGATTTGAGCCGAAATCAAGCCTTGACCGAGGCCTTAATGGCCAAGGGGAGGTGAGATAGGGACGGAGATTGATGCCACGATTAGTGATAAGATCTTGTTATTCTCGCGTCTAGCAGTGCGGACGTGGCCTTGTTCGATGAGTTCGTGTGCTCCTCGAGTTCTCATGCTTGGAGAGCTATGATTAGTCGACTTGGTTTACTTCCAGTGTACGCGATGGCGCATGAGAGATGACAAGAATGTGTGTGTTGGTAGGCTCCATACTCGTGCATCGAATTGCTTCCCTCACTTTCGATCAATTGTTGCTCCATAAATGAACATTGGATGCAAAATACAAGTTCTTGTGTTGCATACCTATTGCGATGGAAAGTTGTACCTTTCGTTGTCCCTTCCATCACAACATCCTTTTGGATGCTTGGTTGGACTAGATAGCAGTGCTTGTGTTCCATGAACATCTCATGTGATTGTTCGGATGGACTGTGAGTGCTTTGCTTGTTTTCTCGGATGCGGAACTTTCTACATGGTAAGGGGGTCATTGGCCCTTGTTCCCAAATCTCTAAGCATTTATCGCTTTACTAGAATGATGCTCTTGCCTCGTCTTTGACCACGTGGAGCTCTCGGGCATCATGATGGATCATGCTTGTCGGACGTTGTGAAGGAATGCTACCTGGTTAATCCTGCCAGTTGTCATATGCTTGTCTCAAAGATTAACCAATGCATGTGTAAGTATGAACTAATTCAGACAGTGAAACTGCGAATGGCTCATTAAATCAGTTATAGTTTGTTTGATGGTATTTGCTACTCGGATTACTGTAGTAATTCTAGAGTTAATACGTGCAACAAACCCCAACTCTTAGAAGGGATGCATTTACTAGATAAAAGGTTGACGCGGGCTTTGCCCGTTGCTCTGATGATTCATGATAACTTGACGGATTGCACAACCATTGTGTTGATGATGCATCATTCAAATTTCTACCCTATCAACTTTCAATGGTAGGATAGTGGCCTACTATGGTGGTGACGGGTGATGGAGAATTAGGGTTCAATTCCGGAGTGGGAGCCTGAGAAACGGCTACCACATCCAAGGAATGTAGTAGTTGCGCAAATTACCAAATCTTGACACGGGGAGGTAGTGACAATAAATAACAATACCGGCTCTTTTGAGTCCGGTAATTGAAATGAGTACAATCTAAATCCCTTAATGAGGATCCATTGGAGGGCTAGTCTCGGTGCCGGAGCCATGTAATTCCAGCTTTAATAGTGTGTTGCAGTTAAAAAGCTCGTAGTTAGACCTTGGGTTGGGTCGACCAGTCTGCCTCACAGTGTGCACCGATTGGCTCGTCCCTTCTATCAAGATACGCTCGCCCTTAATGGCCAGGTCGTGCCTCCAGTGTTGTTACTTTGAAGAAATTAGAGTGTTCAAAGTGAGCCCACGCTCTATATACATTAGCATGGCATAACATCACAGGATTTCGATTCTATTGTGTTGGCCTTTCGGGATCGGAGTAATGATTAGCAGGACAGTCGGGGGCATTCGTATTTCATAGTCGGAGGTGAACTTCTTTGATTTATGAAAGACGAGCAACTGCGAAAGTTTTCAGAGGTCCTCTCTTCCTCATTTTTAGTAATGTTGACATATACCAATCGCGGATCCCTAGGGATACTTCAGTTCGGAAGTTCTATGATTGCACTTGGCAACCATCATCTGCGCTAGACACTATCCTCAGATGGACTGAACCACCTCCTATCTTTGTGGACAATATCTTGGACAAAATGATATGGACTCCACCTCCTTCGGACTCCTTTTCAGTTGCTTCAGCTTGGAACCATTTAAGAAGAAGAGGCAACTCAGTCCCTTGGCACTCCTTTATATGGGACCATCATATTGCACCATGACATGCTTTCCTCTTGTGGTTAGTCTCCCTCAACCGGCTGCCCACTCAGGTCCTCCTCCTCCAAAACTGTAGGATCGACACTGCTTTATGTGCCTTCTGCGGTATCAGACCGGATTCGGTCAACCACCTCTTTTTGTAGTGCTCCTCTACAAATAGGCTGGCTTCCTTCTGGGCTACCAGATGTAACCTCCCTTGGCGCAACCGTCCATGGCTAGATCATATCTTATGGGCTAAGAATGTTTGCAGTGGCCCCTCCTTCACAAATTGCCTTTCCCGATTCTCCTTTGGAGCTTTAGTACACATAATCTGGACTGAAAGGAACAATGCTTTATTCAGGAACAAGACCGTCTACCTCCCGGGTATGCGTAAGCACCTTATCAAGGTTATGAAAGACAAAGCCATCTCTATGGGGACAGTCCAGGATACTCCTAGGAATCGAATTTTCCAAAGAAAGTGGGGACTTCCATCTTCCATCTTTGAAGTGGATAGGCCTTGGTTGTAAATCGGGTTCTCTGTTTCTCATTGCTTTTCTTTCTCTTGTATAGTTTTTTGCAGGACCTTCCTTGACCCTGGCTGGACAGTCTGTTGTCCTATTAGGTTCAAGTTTGGTCGGTGCTTTAGCTTGTATTTGGTGTCGTGAAAAGTTATATACATTCTTACCTTTACCAAAAAAAAAACAACTGCGAAAGTTCTCATTTGCGGGACGCTTACAGTTGATTAAATCTGTTCAACACGCCATACATGTATTCTAGGCCTCTATTTTCACCCTCCCCCGGTCAGTCATAGCAAGGATTGAAATATTCTAAGACAGTTCCTATGGAAAGGTCCTGACTTAGGAGTTGGTGGAGCCAAAGTATCCTGGAGTCATGTTTGTCTTCCTAAACAAGAAGGAGGATTGGGCATTCGTAGGCTCGTTGATTGCAATAAAGCGGCTATGCTTAAACATATTTGGATCCTGTTCACAGACAGAGAATCCTTATGGTGTAAATGGATCCACTCAAATTTCCTTAAATTAAAGAATTTTTGGGTTGTGACCAAACCGACTATTTGTTCCTGGACATGGAAGAAGATTCTGGATCTACGCCAGACATTCCAATTGCAATTCAAATGGCGAATAGGCAATGGCAAGACTGTTTCCTTCTGGTTTGATTCTTGGCATCCAAAAGGCCCACTACATCTGATCTTCTCAAATAGGGATATGTTCTGTTCTGGTATCCCTCGGACGGCCTCGGTTTGGGACTTCTTCTCTTCGGATTGGCACCAATCGAATGTGATGCAAACATTCAAGTCTTGGGCTTCTCCTCTCCCAATGCTCAATGTTGACACACCGGACCTTTTTGTCTGGCTAGGACATTCGTCTGGAATTCTTTCTATTACTTCGGCTTGAGAGCTAGTTCAGGCAAGAGGACACACGGTTAGCTGGGACTCCTTTATCTGGAATTGTCATATTGCACCATGCCATGGCTTTTTGATGTGGTTAATGGCCTTGAATAGGCTTCCCACGCAGGTATTCCTCCTGAATTACCATAGAATTACTGAAGGTTTATGCACCTTTTGTCACACTAGACCGGACTCGATTGATCATTTGTTTTTTTGGCTGCAATGTTACGGGATCCCTAGCACAATTTTGGGCTTCTAACTGTCATCTTTCTTGGCGTAATGGGTCTTGGGATTAGAACCTCCGGTGGGGTATTAAATTCATTGGTGGAAATAGCTTTGTGCATCGTATTGCTCGGTTTGCCTTTGGAGCACTATGCCATCTCATATGGATTGAACATAATAATATCCTCTTCAGAAATAGTGCTTTATGTATGCCTACTCTCCGCAACCATCTTGCCAAAGTGGTTAGAGACAAAGGCCTTTCTCTCAAGCCGGTCCAAGACAATCCTCGGAACAGGAGGATTCAAGCCAGTTGGGGTATTCCTGAGATCATTTTCAGCCGACCCTGCATTGTAGCACTTACTGTTGTTTATTGGCTACCTTGTAGCCTTTCTATGTAGCGCTTTTCTGCTTATTTGATAGCCGTAACACCTTTGTACCTGTTGGGACACTGTTTGTCTCCCCAGGTACGAGGTTTTTGTGTTCGGCTCATTTGCTGTATATGTGCGTTGGAAAGTTTTATACTACTTACTTTACCCAAAAAAAAAAACAATTGCAAAAGTATTTACCAAAAAAAAAACTGAGAAAGCATAAAAAGAAATCTCAGAGGTAACCTTCCTCGCCTTTATATATGTTTTTTGGAATATAGAATATCAGGGGTCTAGTAGAATCCCTTAGACAAGCAGAGATTTGGGCTTTATTAGGACAAACCGTCTATCCTGTATTGGTATTGTTGAAACAAAAACCAAAGCCTCTCTTTTTGTTGATATATCTAGAGGCTTATGTGCTAATTGGCGGTGGATATCCAACTATGATTTTCCCCCCTTGGTAGAATATGGTTCGATTGGGACCCAAATGAGATGGAGATGAGTCTTATTTTCTCTTATGCCCAAATGATACATGCTTAGTTAAGGCTATTGAATATGCAAAAATCTTGTCTTCTCACAATTGTATATGGAGAACATACCTTTGTGAATCGGCGTCCGCTATAGGCTGACCTTCTTTGGCTTTCGTCATGTGATATATCATGGATTGTTGCTGGAGATTTCAATGCTATCAGAGACCCGGATGATAGAGTGGGTAGCACAACTCCGTGGATTTCGGCCTTTGAAGAATTTGGGGACTGCCTAAATAAGGCGGGAATAGAGGATCTTCGATATGTGGGCTGTAGATACATATGGTCTCATTCTTCATGTGATAATCGAAAACTTCGCAAGATTGATCGGGTGCTCATTAATGACCTATGGAATCAGCATTTCTCCTTCTCGGAAGCCACCTTCCTTGCGCCATGTATCTCTGATCACTCTCCCATGGTGATTAAAATTTTACCGCCACATAGTTCCAAGAAACCTTTCAAGTTTTTCAACTTTTGGACTACACATCCAAAATTCTTGGACTTAGTAGCTCAAGCTTGGGATACTCATATAGTGGGCACACCTATGTATATGATTTGTTGCAAACTTAGATTACTTAAAACAAAGTTGAAACACTTGAATAGAAGTTCCTTCTCAGCTATTTCCACAGGGAATGAACTGGCCAGATTAGACCTCTATGATGTCCAGGCAACCTTGGAACTTCATCCTTTTGATCAGAGCCTACTTGCTAGCGAATTAGAGGACATACAAACCTTCTCTACTTTGAGAATACAAGAGGAATCCTTCTTCAGACAGAAATCCAGGATTCAATGGCTTAAGGAGGGGCACATGAATACTAAATTCTTTCACCACTTTGTCAACAAAAAGCGATTACAGAATCGAATCCTCTTGGTGTCTACAGATGATGGTGTTTTAGTAACTGACCCACAAGTAGTCAGGAACCACATTATTGGTCACTTTCAGGAGCTACTCAACGGTAATTCTGTTTCTATTCAACCCTTTGTCCGGGAGATAGGTGATTTCATTGGTCGGGTCTTAGATGAGAATCTGAGGAACCTCCTAGCACAACCGGTTTTGGATGAGGAAATTCAGTCTACCCTTTTTTCGCTTGCTAAAGGTAAAGCCCTTGGGCCGGATAGGTATAACGTTGATTTCTTCAAAACTACTTGGGAGATCATTGGACCCACCATTCTCATGGCGGTAAGAGATTTTTTTGAGTCCGGTTGCATGCTTAAAGAGTTAAACAATACCATCTTAACTCTAGTGCCGAAGTCCCCTAATGCCTCGGCCATGAATGATTTCCGTTCGATTGCATGTTGCAATACTCTATACAAATGCATTTCTAAAATCTTGGCTAGGCGTATTGCACATGTCTTACCAACTTTGATTAGCCCTTCCCAAACGGCTTTTGTTAAAGGACGCAGAATTAGCGACAACATCATGATTGCTTAAGAGTTGTTCGCGGACTTTCATCACGAGGCCTACCTTCCTAAGTGCGCCATCAAAATGGATTTTCAGAAAGCTTATGATACTGTCGACTAGAATTTCATTGAAAAGGCTCTAAAGGTCTTCAAATTTCCAAATTTCTTCATCAAGCTAGTTATGGCTTGTGTTTCAACAGCCAAATTCTCGGTTTCAATCAATAGGGAATTACATAGGTTTTTTGCTAGTTGCCGAGGTATACAACAAGGCGACCCGCTATCGCTGTATCTTTTCATACTGGTTATGGAAGTCCTCTCTAGAATTCTAAAGGCCAAAATAGACAATCCAGATTTTCATTGATTTTGGCGCTGCAAAAAAACCCATATATCTCATCTATTTTTTTGCAGATGATGTGCTCTTATTTTCAGAAGCTCACTTGAGGTCGGTTGAACTAATCAAGGAATCTCTTGATCTGTTCTCCGATTGGTATGGCCTAAAATCGAATATTAGGAAAAGCAATATCTTCCTCTCGGGAGGGACTCCGGCTCTGCATGGCCAATTACTTCAATGCCTTGGCTCTCAACAAGGTACACTCCCTTTTCGTTATTTAGGCGCGCCTATTATTTCGTCTAGACTACATATAGAGGACTGTAAAATCTTGATTGATTCTATAACTGCTCGAGCCCATTCTTGGACTCAACGCTTTTTGTCCTTTGCCGGTCGGTTACAACTCATTAAATCAATCCTGCATTCCATTCAAGTGTATTGGGCCACTATCTTCTCTATTCCAAAATCAGTGTTGTATAGAATTGAGGCTATTTTGCGACAATTTCTATGGAAAGGTCCTAATCTAGGCATGGGTGGAGCTAGGGTAACGTGGAATGCTGTATGCCTACCCAAAGAAGAAGGTGGCCTTGGGATACGGCGACTTGTAGAATACAATAGAGCAATGACGCTTAAACACATATAGCTTCTCTTCTCTGATAAGGAATCCATGTGGTGCAAATGGATACACTTAACCTTCTTAAAAAAATGAAACTTTTGGGTTGTATCCAAACCTACATTTTGCTCTTGGACATGGAAGAAAATTTTGGATATGTAAGCCTCCGCTCAAGTATTATTTCGGTGGAAGATTGGAAATGGACACTTGGTATCCCTTTGGTTTGATTGGTGGCATAACAAAGGCCCTCTCTACCTTATATTCAGCAATGTGGACATATACCAGTCGCGGATCCCTCGGGATACTTCGGTTCGGGAGTTCTATGATTGTATATGGCAACCTTTAGCTACACTGGACACTATCTTGAGCTAGACAGAATCACCACCAATCTTTATGGAAAATACTTTGGATAAACTAATATGGACACCACATCCATCTAACTCTTTTTTGGTAGCGCTAGCATGGAATCATATCAGGAGAAAAGGGCAACCAACCCCCTGGCACTCATTCTTTTGGGATAATCATATTGCCACCCGTCATGCCTTTCTCTTATGGTCAGTATCTCTTAACCGATTGCCTACCCAGGTACTCCTCTTACAAAACTGCAGAATTGACACCGTCATGTGTGCTTTTTGTGGTACTAGATCGGATTCGGTCAACCACCTCTTCTTTGACTACACATCTACTAGTAGGCTGGCTTCATTTTGGGCAACAAAATGCAACCTTCTGTGGTACAACCGGCCTTGGCAAGAGCATATTAGGTGGGCAATGAAAGTCTGCGGTGGATCTTCCTTTGCTCACTGCCTCTCTAGATTTTCCTTTGGTACACTATATCATATGATTTGGATTGAAAGGAATAGCTCCATCTTCAGAAACAAGAGTGTCTATATCCCGGGTATGCGCAAACATCTTATCAAAGTGGTGAATGATAAAGCCATATCTATTGGGGGAATTAAGGATACACCTAGGAATCGGAAATTACAAAGGAAGTGGAGACTTCCACCTTCAATCTTCAAAGTGATTCGGACGGCCTCTTAAATTCTGTGTACTAGTTCCTTTGGTTTATGGTTGGCCTCTCTGTTGGCTTGTTGTATAGTTCTTGCTGAGCCATCATTGACCCCATTTGGACATCTCTATGTCCTAGTTGGGTCGAGGGTTGGCTTTGGCGCTATATTGTATTTGGTGTTTTGAAAAGTAATATATATTCTTACCTTTACCAAAAAAAACAACTGCGAAAGCATAGATCCTTAGTTAGATCTAACAATCTTTCTTGTATTGATATACTCGAGACTAAAGTTGACCCGGTTCTTTTTGACAATATTTCCTCTGGATTGTTACCGGGTTGGTGTTGGTCCTCTAACTACATATGTTCTCCCCTCGTGGACAAATTTGGGTGGTTTGGAACCCTTCACAAGTGGATTTTGTTGTCCTTTCTAATTCCTCTCAAGCTATTCATGGACGTATGCATCTACTGTCGTTGAACTTGTCTTGCCATATCTCGATGATATATGGGGAGCACACCTTTGTGGCTAGGTGTGCACTTTGGTCTGATCTTATTTAGTCAAGCCTCCAGTTTGCTGGTGAGCCTTGGATCGTTGCTGGTGATTTTAACGCCATCAAAAGCCACTCCGATACATTAGGCAGCTCCAATTCTTGGATCCCTACCTTCAATGAGCTTGGCACTTGTTTAGACCAGCTCGGTCTTGATGATCTAAGATATGTAGGCCATACATTTACTTGGGCAACATCTACTGGTGCGTGCCGTAAACAAAAGAAGATTGATAGGGTCCTTATCAATGAGCAATGGACCAGAATCTTCTCTTATTCGGAGGCTTCCTTCTTGGCCCCGGGCATGTCAGACCACACTCCCATGATTGTTGAAATCTTACCTTTTGAGACATCCTGGAAGCCTTTCAAATTCTTTAATTGCCGGATGTCTCATCCTTCTTTCTCGGATACTGTTAAATAGGTGTAGGATTCACACATTGCTGGGACTCTAATGTACATTCTGTGCCGGAAGCTTAAGTTACTTAAAGGATGCCTGAAGCAACTCAATCGGGCCTCCTTCTCTGATATCTCAAGTTGTACCGCCCATGCAAGGTTAGCTTGAACCTCTACTCAAGATGCTCTTGCACTTTACCCCTTTAATCTCTCTCTAGCCAATCTTGAAAGAGATCAACTCCAGGCTTTCCCGGACCTTAGAATCCAGGAGGAATCATTTTTCAAGTAGAAATCGAGAATTAAATGGTTGTCCGAAGGGGACTGCAACACCAAATATTTCCACCATTTTATCAACAAAAGACACCTCCACAATCGTATTATTTCCGTCTCTGATGATACTGGTTCTATCCTCAATGATCTGGCTGCAGTCCAGCTTCATATTGTCGCTCGCTTCGAGAATTTGCTTGCAACTAATAGGCCACCTGTTCGGCCAACTCTTCAAGATATTCAGGCTGTGGTTGATCGAACTCTCAATGAGAGTCAGTCCCATTTTCTTTCCAGACCAGTGACATAGATTGAGATTCGAAACACTTTGTTCGCCCTTCCCAAAGAGAAGACCCCGGGTCCAAATGGCTACAATGTTGATTTCTTTATCTCCTCCTGGGAAATTGTGGGACCTTCAGTCACATTGGCTATAAAGGATTTTTTCCAAATCCGGCTCTTTGCTTAAGGAGATCAATGCTGCCATTCTCACTCTAATCCCCAAGGTGCCCATGCCTTAGCAATGAATGATTTCAGGCCCATAGCGTGCTACAACACAGTGTACAAATGCATCACTAAGATCCTGGCTAATAGGATGGCTTCCGTTCTGCCTTCTATCATTAGCCCCCCTCAGAATGCGTCTGTAAAGAAACAGAGGATAAGCGACAATATCCTTCTTGCACAAGAACTATTTACGGGTTTCCACCATCAGCCGTATTTGCCTAAATATGCCATCAAAGTCGATTTTCAGAAGGCTTATGACACGGTCGACTGGGGTTTCTTGGAGGTAGTCTTACAAACTTTTGCCTTCTTGCAAGATGTTTGTTAGACTCATTATGGAATGCGTGACATCCCTGAAATTCTCAATTGCCATCAATGGTTCCCTCCATGGATTCTTTTCTAGCAGTAGGGGCATTCGTCAAGGAGACCCTATTTCTCCCTATCTATTCACCCTAGTGATGGAAGTTTTCTCTGGAATCCTCAATGCTAAGACTCGGCTCTAGGGTTTCAATTTCTTTTGGTGGTACAAGGCCATTAGGCTCACTCACCTATTTTTCGCAGACGATATCCTCCTATTCTCCGAGGCCAATGTGCTCTCCACTGCCCTCCTTAAGGAAGGCCTTAATCTTTTCTCTCGGTGGGCTGGCCTGAAGCCAAATATCAACAAAAGTGAAATTTTTTTCTTCGAAGGGACATCGGATATTCATAACCAAATCCTACGGTCCTTCGAATTCCATGAAGGTGCACTTCCTTTTCGCTACCTTGGGGTTCCTATTATCGCCTCCAGATTAAGTAAGGCTGATTATACTTCTCTAGTTAATGCTATTATCGCTAGAGCACGCTCGTGGTCCCAGCGCTTCCTCTTATTTGCTAGCCAGCTATAGCTAATCAAGTCGGTCTTACATGCCATACATGTTTTCTAGGCTGCGGTCTTCACGCTCCCTTGATCAGTTTTGTCGAGGATTGAATTAATCCTCAGGCAATTTCTATGGAAAGGTCCAGATTTGGGTGTAGGAGGCACCAAAGTCCCTTGGATTTTTGTCTATCTCCCCAAACAAGAAGGTGGCTTGGGCATTCGCGGGCTAATAGATTGCAATCATGCGGCTATGCTCAAGCATATTTGGGTGCTTTTCATGGACAAGGAATCCTTATAGTGTAAGTGGATACAATCCACATTTCTCAAAACTAAAAATTTTTGGGTTGCCTCCAAGCCAACTGTGTGTTCTTGGGCTACTTACCAAAAAAAAAAATTGTGTGTTCTTGGGCTTGGAAAAAAATCTTAGATATCCGCCAGGAATTCGAGGAGCTTTTCAAATGGCGGACTGGTAATGGTAGGTCGATCTCATTCTGGTTTGATTACTGGCACACTAAAGGCCCTCTCTACAAGCTCTTCTCTGATAAGGATATTTATTGTTCGGGCATCTCCAGAACGGGTTAAGTATGGGATTTTTATCTTCGGAATGGCACCAATCTAATATGCTCCAAGCTTTCCATTCCTGGTCAGAACCTATCCCTCTTTTTGACTCGGAAACAGGTGATCGACTACTTTGGCAAGGTCATTTTTCAGGGAACCTTTTCTATTACTTCGGCCTGGGACTTGATCTGGAATAGAGGACAAGTAGTTTACTGAAGTTCCTTCATTTGGGACTGTAATATTGCTCCAAGACACGGTTTTTTGATGTGGGTGATGTCTCTCAATAGGCTATCGACGCAAGTTTTCCTACTTAACTACCACGGAATCTATGAAGGTGTTTGTGCTTATTGCCGCAATAGACCAGATTCAATAGATCACCTTTTCTTCGAGTATCCTTGTACATGGACCCTTGTGCAATTTTGGGTTGCTAATTGCAACCTTTTCTTGGCAAAATGGTACATGGCAATAAAATCTCGATGGGTTTCTCGATTTATTGGGAGGTCCAAACTTTCATCACCGCATTGCTCGGTTTGCCTTTGGGGCTATGTGCCACATTATTTGGACGGAGCGGAATCATATCCTGTTTAGGAACTGGACCCTCCACTTGCTAGCCCTCCGCATTCACCTTGCCAAGGTGGTTAGGGACAAAGGCCTTTCTCTCAAGCCGGTTCAAGACTCTCCCATTAATCGAAGGACCCAGACCAATTGGGGTATCTCGTCCTCCATTTTTGAGTGATCTCTTGTTGTTCGCTTGTTATTAGTCTCTTTCTCTTAGTTATCTAATGTTTGGGCATAGCTATTTGCACACTTGTTGTTCTCCATTTGACAAAGTCGTAATATCTTTGCACCCATCGGGACACCTCTTTATGTCACTTTTGGTATGAGGTTTTTGTGTTCAACTTCTCTTGGTAAGTTGCGCGTTGAAAAGTTTATATACTACTTACCTTAACAAAAAAAAAATAGCTGCGAAAGCATTGTGCTATATTGGGCTACTAATTGTCACCTTTCTTGGCATAATGGGTCCCGACAACAAAACCTTCGGTGGGGTGCTCATTTCATTGGTGGAGATAGCTTTCATCACTATATCTCTTGGTTTGCCCTTTTGGCATTGTGCTAACTCATCTGGATTGAATAGAACAATATTCTCTTCAGGAATGGCACGCATTCTATGCTTGCTCTCCGCAACCATCTTGCCAAGGTAGTTAGAGACAAAGGCCTTTCTCTCAAGCCCGTCCAAGACAATCCTCGGAATAGAAGGATTCAAGCCAGTTGGGGAATATCTGACTCTATTTTTAGCTGTACTCCTCTTGTCTATGTTTTTGTCTTCTGTTGGCTACCTTGCTAGCCTTCCTTTTGTTATGTTTCGTATGCTGTCTATATTAGCTATAACACCTTTGTACCGGTCGAGACATTCCCTGCCCTTTACACATACTGCCCATCGCTCCTACCGATTGAATGGTCTGGTGAAGTGTTAGGATCGCGGCGACATGCGTAGTTTGCTACCGATGACGTCGCGAGAAGTCCATTGAAACTTATCATTTAGAGGAAGGAGAAGTCGTAACAAGGTTTCCGTAGGTGAACCTGCGGAAGGATCATTGTCGAATCCTGCCTAGCAGAATGACTAGAGAACCAGTAACAAACTCAATGGGGACGGTGGGCCTCGCCCAACGTCTTCAGACGCTTGGATGGCACGAGTGCCTATGGGCGCTCGGGCTTTTCTCGGCGGCACAACAAACCTCGACGTGGAATGCGCCAAGGAACTTTAACAAGAGAGCGATGCTCCCGCCGCCCCAAACATGGTACATGTGCGGGATGCCATGCAATCTCCTATTGTTCATAACGACTCTCGGGAACGGATATCTTGGCTCTTGCATCGATGAAGAATGTAGTGAACTACGATACTTGGTGTGAATTGCAGAATCTCGTGAACCATCGAGTCTTTGAATGCAAGTTGCACTCGAACCTTCAGTTGAGGGCACGTTTGCCTGGGTGTCACACATGGCATTGCCCCTAACCCCCTTGCCTTAAATTGGGCAAGCGGGACTTGGGTGCGTATGTTGGCCTGCCAAGATGACCTTATCCCGGTTGGCCCAAAATCGAGCGTCGGAGTGATTAACACCACGACATTTAATGGTTGATGAGAACCCAATGATCAATGTTGTGCGCATCACTCATGCACATGCTCCACGAATCTACTTTTCACCAACGCGACCCCAGGTCAAGCGAGGCTACCCGCTGAGTTTAAGCATATTAATAAGCGGAGGAAAATAAACTAACAAGGATTCCCCTAGTAACGGCGAGTGAACCGTGAAGAGCTCAGGATGAGAATCGGGCGCCCTCGGCGTTCGAATCGTAGTATGGAGAAGCCTCCTTAGTGAAGGACTAGGCCTAAGTTCCCTAGAAGGGGGCACTAGAGAGAGTGAGAGCCTCGTCGTGTCTGAACCCTGTCGCACCACAAGGCACTGTCGAAGAGTCGAGTTGTTTGGGAATGCAGCCCTAATCGAGTGGTAAATTTCATCCAAGGCTAAATATGGGCGAGAGACCGATAGCAAACAAGTACCGCAAGGAAAAGTTGAAAAGGACTTTGAAAAGAGAGTAAAAAAGTGCTTGCAATTATTGAAAGGGAAGTGGATGGGGGTCGGCGATGTGCCTCGGTCGGATGTGGAACAGTGTGAACCGGTTTGCCGATAGACTCGAGGCATGGATCAATGCGGATTGCAGTGGCGGCCCAGGCTTTAGCCTTTGATACATTCGCGGAAACGTCACCATTGCGATTGTGGAATTCAGCACGCGCCTTCTGGCGTGCCTTGGCATTTGCGTGCTCCAAGCATCAGCTAGTGGGCTCCCCATTTGGCCCGTCTTGAAACACGGACCAAAGTGTCTGACATGTGTATGAGTCAATGGGTGGCAAACCCATAAGGCGTAAGGAAACTAATTGGTGGGATCCATTTTGGGTGCATCGCCGACCGATCTTGATATTTTGAGAAGGGTTCGAGTGAGAGCATGCCTGTCAGGACCCGAAAGATTATGAACTATGCCTGAGCAGGGCAAAGCTAGAGGAAACTCTAGTGGAGGCTCGCAGCGATACTGACGTGCAAATCATTCGTCCCGACTTGGGTATAGGGGCGAAAGACTAATCGAACTGCCTAGTAGCTAGTTCCCTCCAAAGTTTCCCTTAGGATAGCTGGAGCTCAAGAATGAGTTCTATCGGGTAAAGCCAATGATTAGAGGCATCGGGGGTGCAACATCCTCGACCTATTCTCAAACTTTAAATAGGTAGGACGACGTGGGTGCATTGTTGATCCCCACCACGGAATTGAGAGCTCCAAGTGGGCCATTTTTGGTAAGTAGAACTGGCAATGCAAGATGAACCGGAAGTTGAGTTACGGTACCCAACTATGCGCTAACCTAGAACCCACAAAGGGTGTTGGTTGATTAAGATGGCAGGACGGTGGTCGTGGAAGTTGAAATCCGCTAAGGAGTGTGTAACAACTCACTTGCCAAATCAACTAGCCCCGAAAATGGATGGTGCTGAAGCGCGCAACCTATACTCGGCCATCAAGGCAAGTGCCAAGCCTTGATGAGTAGGAGGGCGCGGCGGTCATTGCAAAACTCAAAAGGAGCACGGGCAAAGCGACCGTCGGTGCAAATCTTGGTGGTAGTAGCAAATATTCAAATGAGAACTTTGAAGACTGAAGAGGGGAAAGATTCCATATGAATGGCACCTGTACATGGGTTAGTCGATCCTAAGAAACGGGGGAAGCCCGTCTAATAGCTCTTCGTGCGCGAGCTTCGAAAGGGAATCGGGTTAAAATTCTGGAGACGTCGGGCGAGGGCCTTGGGAAGAGTTATCTCATCTATTTAATAGTTTGCCCACCTTGGAAATGGCTCAGCCGGAGGTAGGGTCTAGCAACTAGAAGAGCACCGCACATCGCATGGTGTCTAGTGCGATCCCGGTAGCCCATGAAAATTTAGAGGATCGAGTGCCGTCTATGCTCGGTTGTACTCATAACTACATTAGGTCTCCAAGGTGAACATCCTCTGGTCGATGGAACAATGTAGGCAAGGAAAGTCAGCAAAATGGATCCATAACCTTGAGAAAAGGATTAGCTCTAAGGACTGGGCACGGGCGTCCCAATCTCGAACCCGTTGGCTCTCGGTGGATTGCTTGAGCTGCTTTCGCAGCTAGAGTAGGTCGCCGCAAGCCGGCCAAGGGACGGATTGGGAACAGCTCCTTCAGAGGCCTTCCTCAAGAGTCGAACAGTCAACTCAAAACTGGTACGGAGAAGGGGAATCCGATTGTTTAGTTAAAACAAAGCATTGCGATGGTCCATGCGGATGCTCACGCAATGTGATTTCTGCCTAGTGCTCTGAATGTCAAAGCGAAGCAATTCAACCAAGCGCAGGTAAGCGGCGGGAGTAACTATGACTCTCTTAAGGTAGCCAAATGCCTTGTCATCTAATTAGTGATGCGCATGAATGGATTAACGAGATTCCCACTATCCCTGTCTGCTATCCAGCGAAACCATAGCCAAGGGAACGGGCTTGGTAGAATCAACGGGGAAAGAAGACCCTGTTGAGCTTGACTCTAGTTCGACTTTGTGAAATGACTTGAGAGATGTAAAATAAGTGGGAACCGGAAACGACGAAAGTGAAATACCACTACTTTTAAAGTTATTTTACTTATTCCATGAAAAGGAGGCAAGGTAATACCCCTTCTTTTAGAACTAAGGTCTACGCATGCGGGCCAATCTGGGCGAAAGACATTATCAGGTAGGGAGTTTGGCTGGGGCGGTACATCTGTTAAAAGATAACGTAGGTGTCCTAAGATGAGCTTAACGAGAACAGAAATCTCTTGTAGAACAAAAAGGTAAAAGCTCATTTGATTTTGATTTCCAGTACGAATACGAAACATGAAAGTATGGCCTATCGATCCTTTGGATCTTCGAAATTTGAAGCTTGAGGTGTCAAAAAAGTTACCACAGGGATAACTAGCTTGTGGCGGCCAAATGCTCATAGCGACGTTGCTTTTTAATCCTTCGATATCGGCTCTTCCTATCATTGTGAAGCAGAATTCACCAAGTGTTGAATTGTTTGCCCACCAATAAGGAACGTGAGCTGGGTTTAGATCGTCGTGAGACAGGTTAGTTTTACCCTATTGATGATAGTGTCACAATAGTAATTCAACCTAATACGAAAGGAACCGTTGATTTGCATAATTGGTCATCGCACTTGGTTGAAAAGCAAGTGGCACAAAGCTTGTCACGCCTTGTACCCACGAAGCGCTAACATCTCACATAAAGGTCGATTTATTTACGTGCGACATTCCAGGATGCGTCGCCAACCCAAACCCAAATCAGAGACCAGACACAAGCGGAAACCACGTATATAAATATATATATACACCCGTATAGACAAACACATGAGACCACAGATAAAACATCACACAAACATGAATCTACATTTCATTACCCACTGAAAACACTTTTTTTTACAACGTACTTTATACAGATCAAAAGATTCAAACGAAGACAACAACTTCTAATTGCCACCAGATCAAAAAGGTACTATGGCTGGAGAAAGGTGGGGTTAACTACAGGGAAGATCGCAGTAAAAAAGGTACTAGTTTCCCTATAAAGAGTTGGGACCTAAGCTAGGGCTCCAAATCAGGATCCGACGATTCCGAGGACTCCCCTCCTGAACTTTCTTGAGGCTCGGACTCTTCGGAATCCATATCCATTGCTGCTGCCTCTTCGTCTTCAATATCCAGTTCAAGCTTTGAGTCAAGATAAAGCCCTAACTCATCATCGGATCCTATCTCTACATCCGATCCTACCTCTGCTACTTCCCCATGGTCTTCATCAAAATCTAGATATATGTCCACCAGTTCGTCTTCTTCCTTGGCATCTTTGTCTAGGTCATCAGCTATCACCTATGGCTCCTGTGGCTCCCCATCCATAGGCTCATCAACGCCATCTACATCATAGATATCCTGAGGATTGATCACCTAGCCATCCGCATATATGGGTTCCATCAACCCATCTTAACCAATTGGCACATCAAAAGCCCTAAGGGGTCACCTTAGGTTTCCGTCGGCATCCCTCAAGCACCAAGCCACATACTCCTAAGTCTAATGAAATTATTCACCCACGTTAACAAACACCACGGATCGGTATCTTACATACGATTCCCCATTTCCTGTGGGGTATGTACTTGTATACTGATGTAACTATATAGGTATTCCAAAAAGCGGTGGATTCGGCATCCTTATGGCTAGGGGTCTGAAAAGGGTGAGTTATTACAACCGTGAGACGAATCTCAATGAGTATAACCCCTAAACCTAGGCTAGGCTAACATGCATTCTCCCAACAGGTATAATACAATCAGCATAGTAATACCAAATCACACACATTTCCCGACCCAGGCCTTCGGCCCAGATCACTTACCTGGCTGACCCGGTAGGTTAGCGTTTTAATATAATGCTCAACTCACATACACAAGCATGCTATTCATATGTACGCCATGCGCATGCTTACGCTTCATTAGTGTTCGAATCACATGCCATTTACTGAGTCTCGCACACTTGCATACTAGCCCATGCATTCTTATGCATGCTCGTGTTATTCTTATGTCATAATCATATCCCGGCCCACTAGCCTACACAAGCGCACTGGCAAATGCTCTATTTATTATTACGACCCGAAGGCCACGATCCGAAGGCCTACAATTGTTAATCCGACCCAAAGGCCCATATCTCATCGCGGCCAACATAAAAACGCATCACATGGCCCAGTGTCTCTAGCCTGCTACAAAGTGTATGAGGCGCAACACCGATCTCCTTACGAACCATAGCCTGCTACAAAGTGCATAAGGCTGGTCGTCTTCCAGACATGCCGGGTATCGTCCTGCTAGAAAGTGCATGAGGACGGCACGACCCGAAGGCCTTAAGTGATCACACGACATACTGCCAATTTTTATCTGAACCCAGCATAAAACGCATCGGGTAATTAGGTGATCCCATGCTCATGTCAGGCACGTATTCTCGCACAATTTTGTCACACGCCTCGTTCTCGTCATACTCAACGCTTGACCATGAAATGCAACACAGTGCAATATAAGCATCAATAAACCACAAGCACTCAATCAAATCAAAGCCACTACACAGTCCCTAATTTATAAATAGCATGCTCACTTGGCCAATTAGTACTGTGTGGCCCAATTTCCAATACACAATTTGTCACATCCCGATTTTTGGGCCTGGGAAGCAGAAGGTAAATGGTAATATCCTCAATTTCAGTCCCTGGGATATGGCTATGGGTTAAGTTTGGTGGTTTTCCAATCAGAACTAAATTGTTTTCTCTTGTTTAGGAAAATCCAGTTTTGGATTTTTGTACCCCTTCGTTTTGTTATTTTTGGGGAGACTTTTGTGATTCGAATTTCCAAACACTTTCTTCTTGAAAGTTTCTCCAAACATCCTGAAGTTTTACAGGATTTAATTTCAGAATTTTTGGAGTTGATATGAGTGGTACGATGGCCTGATTTTCGGACAGTGTGAAACTGCCCAAAATGGGTATTTCGGTAATGTTTACACTGTCTTTATTTTCTACAAGCTTTTCTGGGCCGATTTTGGAAAAGATTCCTTCACGAAAGTTGTTGAGAACTTTCTTTTATATAACGTGTGTAAATTTGGAAATTTTCTGAGATGATTTGGATTATGGACAGAACTTACTTGGAGAAGCAAATATTCTGTTCCAGCGAACTATTTTTAGTCTGTTTTTGAATGACTGAAATGGTGTTTACAAAGAGATTCAGATTTCATGTTCTTCATGAAAAATGTTTTTTAAAGCTTTGTTTATGACATATCCGAATTTGAGAATTTTTGGAATCCATTTACTATATTTTCAAGCCCGATTTCGTGAACAGTACAAAGCTGTTCGGTTTTGTCAGATTTCAAAGATTTATCAATTGTTATATGAAAAATATTGGAATTACGACTTGAGGTCTTTTGTAGATATTTGAGTACATATCCGTGCCGAACCTCAGGTCAGATGCAATTATTATGCATGTTTATCGCGGAAAACCTTCAGAAAATCTTGTGATTAAGTATAGCATGGGTTGTGATTTTTGTGCCAATTGATATATTTCGTGTGACCCGTTTGGCCCGAGTCATTTGCGTGAGAATTCAGTAAATCCAGAAGACTCTAGGGAGTCCACGGTCTAGAAATTGATAGAAAATCCTAGAAGTTTGACTAAGTCAAACCTTAAACCCTTTATTATTGCTTGTATTAATGCTTGGCCTTCTTTTTCCACAAACATTTATGAAGCCATTTATGACGTCTTGACTTTTGGGACTTAGGCCATTAATAAAATGATGATGCGTGCGCTTACCTCATTGCCCCGATGACACACGCGCTTACCTCATCCAAGCTTTGGCCTCAAGTTTTGTCTCCCTATAAATAGAAAGAAGGCCATTCGGCCAAGAGAGAGAGAGAGAGAGAGAGTAGCCGTGAGGGAGAGAGAGAAAGAGAAAGAGAAAGAGAGAGAGAAAACTGAGAGAGAGAAAGCCAAGAGAAAGAAAAGAAAGAGCTCGACATTGTGAGTTGCCGAGAGAAAACCAAGAGAGAAAGAAAGCCATGGGAGAGAAAAGAAAGGGCCACCGAGACCCCAAGGCCGTTGTTCTCACCATCCGTTCTTCTCTCTCTAGTTCTTGTTTCAGTTTAGTGTAAGTGAATTTCCTAATACCGGGAAAGGATGTTGAGATGCGTTGTGACGTGGTTTGCTTGGTCCGTTTCTGGGTTGTTTGGTTGGTCGTAGTTGGTTTATTTCCCGATTTGATCATGTTTCATGTTTGATGTTATTTTGAGATAGAACCGAGTCTTGATTGGTAAAGTGTACATGAGATAGAACTGAGCCTTGGTTGGTAAGCGAGAGTTGGCTGGTAAAGTGCACAGGTTATAGCCGTGCGTGATATTCTCTTGTTTGAACTTTGCTATTGATCTGCCATCGATGCGGGTGCGGTAAGGGCCGACTTATGTTAATGGCGATCGATATATCCTTGCTTCATATTAGTGTTTTCACTTACTGAGTCTCCCCGACTCGTCCCCCATTTTCCCACTCTCAGATCTATAGGATGGTCGAATGGACGACGGCAATAGGAGGAGTTTGAGCCATGTTGGAGTTCGGGGAAAAGCGAGGAGCCGTGAACCCGAAGTAGTGGGCTTAGGACACCCAAGCCATAATGTTTGTTATTATTGTGTAAATGGCTAAAGTCGACTAAGTTGGCTTGTAAAATATGTTTGCGTGTCCTGTAAATATAGGGTTTGTTCATGATGCTGTTATCTTAATCCCGCTGTTATTTTGAATGTGATTGTCCCGAGATATGTTTCCGCTTGTATTTAAAGAAAGATCATAATAAACGGGACGTCACGTATATGACCCCGAGGTCGGGGCTTCACACAATTCCACACTCAATTCAAGCCATCAATTGGCCAATCACACTTCGCACGATTCAACCACACGAGCACGCAATATGGCATTTCAAAATTAAGCACAATTAATCACCAATCAATCAACAGCTAATCACTGTGGGTCATCCCGGCCCTTCAGCTAGCAATTATGGCTGTCCGATAAAATCCGGTACATTTCTCAAAAATGCGGACCGCCACTATTTCCTTAATCCGGGCCCAATAATTATCTATAATAATCCCACTAAGTTCCTCCGATAATACCTAAGTTAGTCTAGAAAAATGTACTATCAGCTCTAATCCGGGTTTAGGAGGTATACTCACTTAAATTCTAGACTACAATGATGAGGAATAGCAGTCGATCACCGATGAACAGTGAAACCGACGGCGGCATTCCCCGGAGACGTACAAACAAACACCGACAGATAGTGACATATGGCATACTGAACAAAGGACGTCACGATGATATCACGGATGCCCTGAGGTCACAGCGGCGGCAGCAAATTATTTTGAGCTCCAGCGCAAAGAAGAAGCCAAGTCTGACATTCCTTTGGCTGGACGGAAAACAAAGGTGAGAGAGAGAGAGAACGGGGACGAGGGAGAGAGAGAATGGATAGGCTGACGACGAGGCTAGGCGGCGCCGGCGTCCAGCAGCTCCGGCGAACGGCGGCTCCAGAGGTGATCCGACGTACGGACGGCAATCGAGGGGAGGACGGGCGGAGGAGGAGGAAACGTGGAGGAGGGGCTGCTGATCAGTGGGGCTGGCCAAATGAGGAGGAGGAGAGAGAAAGAGGGAGTCCAATCTGGTCAAAGATGATGGCTAAAGAGCGCCACGTGTCGCCAATCCAACGGTTATGACCAAAATGCCCTTGATCCAACGGTCTTGGTTAATCTGATCCAAATAATTGAGGGGCAAAAAGGTCTTTAGCCCCCAATAATTAAGCTGATAATTTAGACTTAATTATCCCAAAAATTATCCCAAAATTTCGGAACTGAAAATGGCTAAGGGGCAAAACGGTCATTTTTCCGGTCCCAGGTCGAAATTTCAATTTTTAGTTATACCAACCCCAAGTGTGTGTAGCCAACATAATATGACATCGAAATTGCAAAAATAGAGTCTTAAACCCTCGAAAATCGACTGTAGAGTTCTGAGGATTAAAATAATATTATTTTTCACTTCCGAGCCAAAATTCCAAATTTTGACCGAAACAACTCTAAATATACGTGGCCACCCTAAAAAGCCTCGAAAAATAACCTCATACGGCCTCAAAATCTAAGTCGGTGTCCCAAGGGGCAAAATCGTAATTTTTCACCCTCGGACCGAAATCCCAGTTTTCAATCGTACTAACTCAAAATATGTATGGCCAGCCTAATATGACGTTAGATTCCCAAAAATAGTCTCTTAAGCCATCAAAAATTGATATCGAAATCCGGATCCAATTTCGTGTCCAAAACTCACTAACTTTCAAATTTCAGGGTCTCTCACTAACGAGCGGCTGTTTAGAGGTTACGCGTATCAACCTAGGGTTATCTGAGTCATGACGGTCCCGATCATTGAGAGAACGAGAAATTATCACTAGTCCCAGAGGTCGCGATCGTTAGGTTCAAGTTCAGGATTGGTTGGCCACGTGCACGTTCGTTCGTGCAGAATCACCTGCGATCCGATTGTACATTGTTAGCCTTGGCCAAACCAAATCCATTATTGTTCTAAGATCGGCCTATATCGGTTCAAAATATTCCCTCATCATTTTTCGTGATCGATGTCCGATTCACAATCAGGTCCCTGGTCCACGTACCATTTCCTAGTTAGCCATACCCTAATGGTTAGTATCCCGAGAGTGATCAGCTTTGGGGGCGACTTACTAAAATGAAATGCGAAATAATATCAATTTTATTAATCCCGGGAATTATATCGAAATTCGGGCTGTTACAACTCTTCCCCCTTACAAAAATTTCGTCCTCGAAATTTGCAATCTACCCTTAGCTACACAAACAACTGGGGGTGTTGACGTCTCCTGATTTCTTTGCTTTTCCAAGTGGTACCTTCAGCTCCGTGGTGCTCCCATATAACTTTAACCATTGGGATCCTCTTATTTCTTAGTACACGGTCCTTCCGATCTTTGATCCTGACTGGTTTTTCCACATACGACACTTTGTCGTCCACGTCTATCTCCTCATATCTTAGAACGTGAGTCAGATCTAGTTCATACTTTCTTAACATCGACACGTGGAAAACATTATGCACTTGGGACAGGTTAGGCGGCAAGGCAAGTTGATAAGCCATATTGCCAATCTTTTCCAATATTTCAAATGGCCCGACGTACCTTGGACTAAGCTTTCCTTTCTTGCCAAATCGAGATAATCCTTTCATAGGTGATACTTTAAGAAATACATGGTCTCCAACTTGGAATTCCAAAGATCGTCGTCTCCGATCGGCGTAACTCTTTAAACGACTCTGTGCTGTCCTCAGTCTATCTCAAATAATTCCAATGGTTTCCACCGTCTGCTGTACTAACTCTGGGCCTATGATACTACGCTCACCAACCTCATGCCAAAATAATGGCGTTTTAAAAGCTCGGCTGTATAAGGCTTCAAATGTTGCCATTTAAATACTCTGTTGGTAGCTGTTATTATAGGCAAATTCCACTAGATGTAATTGCTCTTTCCATTTGCCTTGGAAATCAATTACACAGGCTCTTAACATATTCTCAAGGGTTTGAATTGTTCTTTCCAACTGACCATCCGTCTATAGATGATAGGCCATACTGAATTGTAACTTGATTCCCATGGTCACTTGCAGACTCTTCCAGAAATTTGCCATCAATCTTAGATCACGATCCGATGTAATCGTCACAAGCACTCCATGAAGACATACTATCGGCCGCACATACAATTCTGCGTATCTTTCCAGTTCAAAGTCCTTTCACAGTGCTAGGAAGTGTGCTAACTTCATTAAATGATCCACTATGACCCATATCGAGTCATGTCCTCTCTGGTTTCGCGGCAATCCCGTCACGAAATTCATTGTGATGTGCTCCCATTTCCACTTAGGGATCTCCAACGGTCTCAATAAGCCACCTGGCTTGCAATGTTGTGCCTTCACTTGTTGGCATGTCAAACACTTGGCCACATCCGCCTTCATTCCGTTCCACCAATAATGTTGTCGTAGATTCTGGTACATTTTCGCGCTGCCTGGGTAAATACTGTAATTGCTCCTATGAGCTTTCGATAAGATTTCTTCCTTGAACTTTACGTCATCAGGTACACATATTCTTCCTCGGAACTTTAAGATTCCATTCTCGCTTACTTGGAAATCTAACTTCCTCTTCGTAGCATCTAACCCGATAATCTTTTGGATCTCCTGGTTCGTAGATTGCACTTCCTCAATTCTAACTTGAATCTCCGGTTTAATCATTAATGTAGCTAGCAGGTTAGACACTTGGCTCACTTCAAATTTGAACTCTGAATCTTTGAGACTTTCCAATAGCGTCCACTCTTTGATCATTAGATGCGCCATACTAGATTTGCAACTTAAGGCATCAGCAACTCAATTCGCCTTACGAGGGTGATACAATATGTCGCAATCATAGTTCTTTAGAAGCTCCATCCATCGGTGTTGCCTCATATTTAACTCTTTCTGCGAAAATAGGTACTTGAGACTTTGATGATCAGTATAAATCTGGAACTTCTCTCCACACAAATAATATCTCCAGATTTTGACCGCGAATACGATAGAAGCTAATTTCAAATCATGCATCAGATAATTCATTTCATGCGGTCTCAATTGACGTGACGCATATGTTATCACCTTTCCATGCTGCATCAAAACACATCCGAGCCCTCTCAATGAAACATCCCTGTAGATCTCGAATCCTCCAGGTCCAGACGGAATGGTCAACATTGGAGCAGTCGTTAACCTATGCTTTAACTCTTGGAAGCTTCTTTCGCACTTATCATCCCACTCAAACTTAATTTCCTTCTTAAGCAGCCTTGTCAATGGCATAGCTATTGATGAAAACCCTTCCACAAATCGTCTGTAATAGCTAGCCAAACCTAGGAAGCTCCTAATCTCCATTACCGAGGTCGGTCTAAGCTACTTAGTCACTGCTTCAATCTTTGTTGGATCTATAGAGATTCCGTCTCCCGAAATGATATGTCCAAGAAATCCTACTCGACTGAGCCAAAACTCATACTTGCTCAACTTGGCATACAACGCATGTTCTCTTAAGGTCCTTAGCATTTCAGCCAAGTGTACTTCATGCTCCTCGAGGCTCTTAGAGTACACCAGTATATCATCAATGAAGACTATAACGAACTGATCCAGGAATTCTTTAAACACCCGATTCATCAAATGTATGAAAGCAGCTGGGGCGTTTGTTAATCCAAAGGGCATAAATGTAAATTCGTAATGCCCATATTTGGTCCTGAAAGCAGTCTTGGGAATGTCCTCATTTCTGATCCTTAGTTGATGATACCCAGTCCTCAAATCTATCTTGGAAAACACTGAGACTCCTTGTAACTGGTCAAACAAGTCGTTAATCCTCGGCAGTGGATACTTATTCTTCATTGTCACTTGAGTCAACTGTCGGTAATCTATGCAAAACCTCATAGTTCCATCTTTCTTTTTAACAAACAGGACTGGTGCTTCCTATGGAGACGCACTAGGGCAAATGAAACCCTTGTCTAGCAATTCTTGAATTTGCACCTTCAACTCCTTCAATTCCGACAGGGACATCTGATAAGGTGCCTTCGAAATCGGTTCCGTCCCAAGGGTCAATTCAATCACAAATTCCACCTCTCACTCAGGCGGTAATCTCGGCAATTCCTGAGGAAACACCTCGGGGAAATTGCATACTACGAGTATATCCTCCAACTTAGGTTCCGCCACTGTCAGATCCACAACATTCACCAGATATCCTTCACATTCCTCATCTAGTAACTTGGTCGCCTCAAGTGAGGAAATCCAAGGGATCGAGGTTCCTCCTCGGTTTCCCTAGAACACAAAACTAGGACGTTTATCTAGGCAAAATTGGATCGTCCTATCGTTGCAATCCAATACAGCTTTCTGTCAGACTAACCAGTCCATACCAATGATTACATCAAAATCGATCATGGCCAATACTGCCAAGTCGATACTCTCTTCTTTACCCCCAATAATTATCTTACAATTAGGGCATCCAAAACAAACTAACACCCTATCATTCATCAGTGTCGATACACAGCACATTCTCAAGCAACACTGGTTTTATACCAACCAACTTAACAAATTGCTCAGAAATGAAAGAATAGGTCACCCTCGGATAAAATAATGCATAAGTGGCATGATCACATAAGGAAATCGTACCTGTGACCACGCCCGGCACATTCTCAGCTTCCTTGCGCGCCATGGCATAGACCCTTCTTTGAGCTGGTGGTCTTCCCCGATTAGCCGGTAGAGAATTCCCGGCTTGACTTCCTATTTGGGGCTGCTATTGGGACATAATAGGTGGTCCCGAAGGACGCATCTATAGGCAATTCTTGATCTGGTGCCCCATACTCCTACACCTGAAGTACGCTCCAAACCTACTCGGTTGGGGATTCGGTTTCCCGATATTTTTCCTAACGGGCAGGACAAATTGTCGGTTGCCAACCATTAGCTTCTTCCCAAGACGATGATTATCTCTATTCGGAATAAACCGCGATCCCGAAGCGGCTACTCTTTCCTGTTGATCTCGCTCCATAATCTGAGCCCGTCTAAACATTTCCCCATAATCCTTGATATCATGTGACAAAATCAAACTCCGAAGATCCGGCTTCGGTCCATCTCAGAATCTTTGAGCTCTATCTCGTGGATTCTCTACTATTATCGGTGCGAACTTCGCTAGTCTTGCAAATTCCGCTTCATATTGGTCAACCATCATCTGACCTTGGCGTAATCGCATAAACTCCATCAACTTCTTTTCTTGGGCGTTCTCAGAGAAATACTTCTCATAAAAATGCTCAACAAATACTGTCCAAGTCGGAGCAGTTTCTTCAGGAAATACGCTCTTTTCTGTGGCATTCCACCAATCATTGGCACCGTCCTGTAACTGATAAGCTACTAACATTATTTTCTCTTCATCGGTGCACCCCAAAACCTTAAAGGTTTTCTCCAATTCTTCCACCCATCTTGGCGCCATCTCGGGGTCACCTCTATCATGAAACTTAGACGGCTTCAACTTGGTAATTGTTCCACTAACTGGGGCATCTGCCTAGCCTCTGCTAGTTGAGCCTGCCCATACTGGGCTTGATTCCTTCCAACATCAGCAACTGGCACGACCCTAGCAGCCTGCGCATAAGCTACGGCTCTCTCCTGAGCTTGCAACCCCATAATATGTCCTATCTCCCGTAGGGTTTCCATCACTTGATCAAACCTGGGGTCCCTGGCTTCTTGGCCTTCAACGCTAGATTGACCCTAGGGTTCCTTGCCCCTTCTTCGACTCATCTTGCTACTCAGCTATACAACTATCTGCTATAATTCCACTAGGAAATTAAAGACTTAAACCAATCTAACCCAGTCTAAGTTCTAGACAGGTATCAACAACAATCAAACAATCAACATACGGCCTAACAACATAACACTTCACCCAAGGGATTCGCATATTCACCTCGGGTCCTGGCGCACCTGCACTTTACGGGTCAAACAGCCAAGCAATGTAAACACAATCACATGCTGTCAAGCGAATCATGTAGCACACGAGGTCACTCTATTGGCTACCCAAGGTCTCATCGCTCCTTATCACTCCAGACTTCGACCTAATTAGACCGAGCCGACCTTGCTCTGATACCAATTCCAAAGGGTGATGTCACGCCCCGTACCCCACGAACTGCTAACATCCCACGTAAAGGTCGATTTATTTACGTGCGATGTCCCAGGATGCGTCGCCAACCTAAACCCAAATTAGAAAATAGACACAAGGCGGAAACCACGTATATAAATATATATACACCCGTGCAGATAAACACATGAGACCACAAATAAAACATCGTATAAACACGAATGTACATTTCATTACCCACTAAAAACCCTTTTTTTACAACGTACTTTATACATATCAAAAGATTTAAACGAAGACAACAACTTCTAATAGCCACCAGATCAAAAAGGTACTATGACTGGGGAAAGGTGGGGTTAACTATGGGGAAGATCGCAGTCAAAAAGGTACTAGCTTCTTTACAAAGAGTTGGGACCTAAGCTAGGGCTCCAAATCCGGATCCGACGATTATGAGGACTCCCCTGCCCTGCTGAACTCTCTTGAGACTCGGACTCTTCGAAATCCATATCCGTTGCTGCTGCCTCTTCGTCTTCAGTATCCGGTTCAAGCTCTGGGTCAAGATAAGGCCCTAACTCATCATCAGGTCCTATCTCTACATCCGATCCTACCTCTGCTACTTCCCCATGGTCTTTATCAGAATCTAGATCCATGTCCTCCACTTCGTCTTCTTCCTCGGCATCTTGGTCTAGGTCTTCATGCTGTGGCTCCCTATCCATAGGCTCATCAACGCCATCTACATCGTAGATATCCTAAGGATTGATCACCTCGCCATCCGTATATATGGGTTCCATCAATCCATCTTGACCAGCTGGCACATCAAAAGTCCTAAGGGGTCGCCCTAGGTTTCCATCGGCATCCCTCAAGCACCAAGCCACATAATCCTGAGTCTGATGAAAATATTCACCTACGTTTACAAACACCACGGATCGGTATCTTACATACGATTCCCCAATTCTTGCGGGGTATATACTTGTATATTGATGTATTTATATAGGTATTGCAAAAAACGGTGGATTCGGCATCCTTATGGTTGGGGGTCTAAAAAGGGTGGGTTATTACAACCGTGAGACGAATTTCAATGAGTATAACCCCTAAACCTAGGCTAGGCTAACATGCATTCTCCCGACAGGTATAATACAATCAGCATAGTAATACCAAATCACACTCATTTCCCGACCTGGGCCTTCGGCCCAGATCACTTACCTAGCCGACCCTGCAGGTTAGCGTTTTAATATAATGCTCAACTCACATACACGAACACGCTATTCATACGTACGTCATGGGCATTCTCATGCTCATTAGTTTTCGAATCACATGCCATTCACCGAGTCTCGTATACTCGCATACTAGCCCACGCATTCTTATGCATGCTTATGCTATTCTTATGCCATAATCATATCTCGGCCCACTGGCCCACACAAGCACATTAGCAAATGCTCAATTTATTATTACGATCCGAAAGCCACGACTCGAAGGCCTACAACTCTTCGCGGCCAGCGTAAAAACGCGTCACATGGCCCAGTGTCTCTAGCCTGCTACAAAGTGCATGAGGTGCAACATCGATCTCCTGACGAAGCAAAGCCTGCTACAACGTGCATGAGGCTGGTCGTCTTTCGGACATGCCGGGCATCGTCTTGCTACAAAGTGCATGAGGACGGCACGACCCGAAGGTCTTAAGTGATCACAAGGTATACTACAAATTTTTATCTGAACCAAGTATAAAACGCATCGGGTAATTAGGTGATCCCATGCTCATGTCAAGCACGCATTCTCACACAATTTCGTCACACGCCTCATTCTTGGCATACTCAATACGTGACCATGAAATGCAACACAGTGCAATATGAGCATCAATAAACCATAGGCACTCAGTCAAGTCAAAGCCACCACACAGTCCCCAATTTATAAAAAGCATGCTCACTTGGCCAATTAGTACCGTGCGGCCTAATTTCCAATACACAATTCCATACTCAATTCAAGCCATTAATTGGCCAATCACAGTCCGCACGATTCAGCCACACGAGCACACAACATGGCATTTCATAATTAAGCACAATTAATCACCAATCAATCAACAGCTAATCACTCTGGGTCATCCCTTCCCTTCAGCTAACAATTCTGGCTGTCCGAAAAAATCCGGTACGTTCCTAAAAAATGTTGATAGCCACTATTTCCTCAATCCGAACCCAATAATTATCTATAATAATCCCACTAAGTTCCTTAGATGTTATTTCCACCAATCAGTCTTCAATCTAGTCCGAATTATACACTGATACTACTTAAACCATTCCAAAATACACCTGTAATACCTAAGTCAATCCAGAAAAACACACTATCAGTCCTAATCCGGGTTTAGGAGGTATACTCACTTAAATTATAGATCACGACGCGACAAAGGAACGGCAGCCCGATCATCGACAAACAAGGAACCGGGCGGCGGCGTTCCCAAATAACAATGTACGCAGACGGCATACGACAAGGGACGATAGCATATAGATGGTGACGTACGGCAATGTACGTGATGCTCGAGGTCACGCGGCGGTAGCTTCCGCCATTTGAGCTCGGCCACGCGGGGCTTAAGCGTTCCTTTGGCCATACGGAAAACAAGGGAGAGAGAAAGAGAGAACGAGGATGATGGAGAGAGGGAACGGACAAGCTGAGGTTAAGGCCAGTGGCGCCGCAGATCCAAAGCTTCGGCGAAATGGCGGCTCAAGGTGGATCCGGTGTCTGACGGCAAATCGGGGGAGGACGGGCGGAGGAGGAGGAAACGTGGAGGAGGGGCTGCTGATCGGTGGGGCTGGCCGGATGAGGAGGAGGAGAGAGAGAGGGAGTCCAATCTGGTCAAAGATGATGGATAAAGGGCGCCACGTGTCGCCGATCCAATGGTTATGACCAAAATGCCCTTGATCCATCTGTCTTGGTTAATCTTATCCAAATAATTGAGAGGCAAAAAAGTCTTTAGCCCCCAATAATTGAGCTGATAATTCAGACTTCATTATCTCAAAATTATCCCAAACTTTCGGAACTGAAAATGGCCCGGGGGCAAAACGGTCATTTTTCCGGTCTTGGGTTGAAATTTCAATTTTTGGTTATACCAACCCCAAGTGTGTGTGGCCAATATAATATGGCGTCGGAATCGCAAAAATAGCCTTTTAAACCCTCGAAAATCGACTGCAAAGTCCTGAAAATTAAAATAATATTATTTTTCACTTCCGAGCCAAAATTTCAAATTTTAACCGGAACAACTCTAAATGTACGTGGCCACCCTAAAATAACATCGGCCTCGAAAAATAACCTCATACGGCCTCAAAATCCAAGTTGGTGTCTCGAGGGGCAAAATCGTAATTTTTCACTCCCGAACCAAAATCCCAGTTTTCAACCGTACTAACTCAAAATATGCGTGGCCAGCCTAATATAACGTCAGATTCCCAAAAATAGTCTCTTAAGCCATTGAAAATTGACATCGAAATTCGGGTCCAATTTCGTGATCAAAACTTGCTAACTTTCAAATTTCAGAGTTTCTCACTAACGAGCAGCTGTTTAGAGGTTATGCGTATCGACCTAGGGTTATCTGAGTCATGACGGTCCCGATCATTGAGAGAACGAGAAATTATCACTAATCCCAGAGGTCGCGATCGTTAGGTTCAAGTTCAGGATTGATTGGCCACATGCACTTTCGGTCGTGCAGAATCATCTGTGATCTATTTGTACATCGTTGGCCTTGGCCAAACCAAATCCATTACTTGTTCTAAGATCGGCCTATATCGGTCCAAAATATTCCCTCATCATTTCTCGTGATCGATGTCTGATTCATAATCGGGTCCCTAGTCCACGTACCATTTCCTAGTTAGCCATACCCTAATGGTTAGTATCCCGAGAGTGATTAGTTCTGGGTGAGACTTAATAAAATGAAATGCGAAATAATATCAATTTTATTGATCCCGGAATTACATCGACATTCGGGCTATTACAAAGCTATCGTGCACTGGATTTTGACTGAATGCCTTTAAGTCAGAATCCGGGCTAGAAGTGATGCATGCGTTCGTTGCTCGATTGCCGACCTGCAGTAGGGGACTTGTTCCCCTAAGGGCACATGTCGTTGGTGAAGCTCTCACGGTGGATGAACCGTGCAGGCTGCCTTGAAGCACAATTTCTATTGAGTGGCGAGTAGAATCTTTTGTAGACGACTTAAATACGCAATGGGATATTGTAAGTGGCAGAGTGGCCTTGCTACCACGATCCACTGAGATTCAACCCTTGTCGCTTCGATTCGTCCCTCCCCCTAAGTCCTAACTCCACAAACAAACCAATAAATTTCTCTTTCCCAAACTAACATCAAGGGTCGCTGTCCATAACGTGTCACTTGGGACTAAGTACAAGTTCCGAGCATACGCATCGATTGTGCCCACCATGATTTGTGCCAAGGCACAAGAGGAAATGGTCCTTTGTCCGGCCTAAGTGGATGTGGATCGTGTGCCTAGTGTGACGTCGGTTATGTTGTACCAAGGCACGTGAGAAAATGCTCTGAGCAACTTGGATGGTTCTTACGACAATGTGCCTTTGGAATGTGAATGGTGCGCTTGATCGTGTACCCAGTGGATGTAGATCGTGTGCCTTGGTCCGTGTGGATATTGTGCCTAATTAAGTAGCCAGCATGTCTAGTGGATGTGGATCATGTGCCTTGGGTCCGTGTAGACATTATACCTAATTAAGTAGTCAGCGTGCCTAATGGATGTGGATCGTGTGCCTTGGTCATGTGCCTTGGTCACACACGGACAAAATGTGACTCGAGAGGATGCATCATAAGACACAAGAGGAAAATGCTCCGAGGAACTTGGTTAGTTCAGTCGGCAATGTGCTTATAGAATGTGAATGGTGCACTTGGTCATGTCCCGAGTGGATGTGGATCATGTGCCTTGGTCCATGTGGACCATGTTCCATCGTGTGCCTAAGTAGTGAGTTGTTTTGATAAAGCGAAACGAAAGTGCTTCGAGTAAGTTAGTTCGACCAACATGCCAACTCTTGACATAACTCAAGTGCAAAAGAATAAGTCACGTTTTCATAAGCGACCCTCGTATCCGTTGTAAATAGAAATTTTCGCATTCCTTCAACTAATGATGGTGGTGTAGTAGCTCATGATATGCTAAGTTATATGTTCCAACCGTATGCCATGACTTGTGTGCATAAGAAGAATTTACATACAACAAACAAGTGCCAACTCTTCATATGGCCTCGTCGTGCGCTTGAATTGTGCCCTTGTGCCTCGCATCGTACCCGTGTGCATCGTTCATGGCCGTGCTCGTGCCCGTGCATCATTCATAGCCATGCTCGTGCCCGTGCATCGTGCTATGCATCATTCATGACTGAGGGTCACGCCTGTGCATCGTACCTGTGGATCGTTCATGGTCGTGCATCATGCTAGTGCATCGTTCATGGCCGAGCATCGTGCTCGTGCATCGTTCATGGCCGAGCATCGTGCTCGTGCATCGTTCATGGCCGTGCTTATGCCCCGTGTGTCGTGCCCTGAATCACTCATGGTCGAGGGTTGGGCTCGTGCATCGTGCCCGTGGATTGTTTATGGCCGAGCATTGTGGCCGTGCATCATGCCCGTGGATCATTCGAGGCTATGCATCATTCCCGTGCATCGTTCATGGACGAGCATCGTTCCATGCATCGTTCATGGCTGTGCATCATGCCCATGCGTTGTTCTGTGCATCGTTCATGGCCGAGCATTGTGCCCGTGCATCGTTCATTGCCGTACTCGTGCCTGTGCATCGCGCCATGTATTGTTCATGGTCAAGGGTCGCGCCAATGCATCGTGCCCCTGGATCGTTCATGGCTGTGTATTGTGCCCGTGCATCATTCATGGCCGAGCATCGCGCTCGTGCATCGTTCCAGTGGATCGTTCATGGCCAAGCCTCGCTCCCGTGCATCATTCATGGCCGAGCGTCGTGATCGTGCATTGTTCATGGCCATGCATTGTGCCCGCGCATCGTGCTGTGCATCGTTTATGGCCGAGCGTCGTGGCCGTGCATCGTGCCCTTGCATTGTTCATGGCCGAGCATCGTGCCCGTGCATCATTCATGGCTGTGCTCATGCCCGTACATCGTGCCATACATCATTCATGGCCGAGGGTCGCACCCGTGCATCATGCCTGTGCATCGTTCATGGGCGAGCATCATGCCATGCATCGTTCATGGCCGTGCATCGTAACCGCGCGTCGTTTGGTGCATCATTCATGGCCAAGCGCCGTGCCCATGCATCGTTCATGGCCGTGCTTGTGCCTGTGCATCGGGCCGTGCATTGTGCATGGCCGAGGGTCCCGCCCATGCATCATGCCCATGGAACGTTCATGGTTGAGCATCGAGCTCATGCATCGTGCTCGTGGATCGTTCATGGCCATGCAGTGTGCCCGTGCATTGTGCTGTGCATCGTTCATGACCGAGCATCATGCCATGCATCATTCATGGCCGTGCATCGTGATCGTGCATCGTTCATAGCCGAGCATCATACCAGTGCATCATTCATAGCCATGCTCGTGCTTGTGCATTGTGTTATGCATTGTTCATGGCCGAGGGTTACGCCCGTGTATCGCGCTTGTGGATCGTTCATGGCCGAGCATCGTGCCCGTTGATCGTTCATGGCCGTGCATCATGCCCATGCATCGTGCCGTGCAACGTTCATGGCTAAGCATCGTGCCCGTGCATCGTTCATGGTCGTGCTCGTGCTCATGCTCGTGCCTGTGCATCGTGCCATGCATCGTTCATGGCCGAGCATCTTGCCCGTGCATCGTTCCCGTGGATCGTTCATGATCGAGTATCGCGCCCGTGCATCATTCGTTCATGGCCAAGCATCGTGCTCATGCATCCTTCGTTCATGGCTGAGGGTCATGCCTGTGCATCTTTCGTTCATGGTCGAGGGTCGCGCCCATGCATCGGGCCCATGGATCGTTCATGGCCTAGCATCGCGCTTGTGCATCGTACCGTGGCATCGTGGCAGAGTGCATGGGATGTGGCCGATGGTCATGGCCAAGTGCATCGGTCCTGGCCGAGTGCATCGGTCCTGGCCGAGCCTCGTGGCCGTGTGCATCGGTCATACACAAGGCTCATGGCCAAGTGCGTTGGTCTTGCATGAGGAACATGGAACCGATCGCTACTTCACCGATCATTTCTCATCTAAATTTTGTTTGAGTCATCAAATGGCTCCCCCATTTGTTTTCCCACCTCCTAACTATTTTTTTTCTAATTTTCCAATTTTTTATAATTTTTTAAATACCAAAAATAAAAAAAAAATATTTTCAAGCTTCAAAATTTTTTTATGATGCATCCATGATTTAGTTCACATTTTTCTATGTATCTCTGCAAAAAATTTCATCAAAATTCAATTTCTACATTTTTTAAGAGACGTGGTGTCATCTCAAACATGGTGAATATCTCCTTTTACTGGGAGCAAAATTGCTCATAAGGCTCTTTGGGGGGTAGAGGTGCTCGAAGGCCATGACCGGCCTTCGGGTTATTGTTGGGCAATGCATGGACCTATGTTATAGGCACACGATTGAGTCATAACATGGATCAATGATCGATGAAATAGGCCATGGCCAATCAAATTGAGCACCTCTAAACAAAGATAGATGGACTGATGACTCGTGCATCGCGTGGCTCCCCTCACGCAGGCATTCATGGCCGAGTGCATGGGTCGTCAACAAGCCAAGCGGCCATATAGGATGAATCAATGATCGAGTTCCTTGGGAATCGATGAATCCATGATTCCCTTCGATAAGATGAGACCATGCCTCACGACATGAATGAACAAGCTACAATGGTGCAATGATCGTCTCACGATCAGGCGAACGATCGAGTCTCGATTTGAACCGAGATCAAGCCATGACCGAGGCCTGAATGGCCAAGGGAAGGCAAGATTGAGGTGAGATAGGGACGGCGATTGAAACCATGATTAGTGACAAGATCTTGCTATTCTCGCATCTAGCGGTGCAAATGTGGCCTCATTCGATGAGTTCATGTGCTCCTAGAGTTCTCACACTTGGAGAGCTATGGATTAGTCTGCTTGTTTTACTTCCAGTGTACGCGATGGCTTGTGAGAGATAACAAGAGTGTGTGTGATGGCAGGCTCCGTGCTGGTGCATCGAACTGCTTCCATCACTTTCGATCAATTGTTGCTCCACGAATGAACGTTGGATGCAAAATGCGGGTTCTTGTGTTGCATAGCTATTGCGATGGAAAGTTGTATCTTTTGTTGTCCCTTCCATCACAACATCCTTTTGGATGCTTGGTTGGACTAGATAGCAGGGCTTGCGTTCCATGAACATCTCATGTGATTGTTCAGACGGACCGCGAGTGCTTTGCTTGTTTTCTCTGATGCGAAACTTTCTACATGGGTAAGGGGTCATTGGCCTTTATTCCCAAATCTTTAAGCGTTTATCGCTTTACTGGAATGACGATCTTGCCTCGTCATTGACCACGTAGAGCTCTCAGGCTTCATGATGGATCATGCTTGGTGGACGTCATGAAAGAATGCAACCTGGTTGATCTTGCCAGTGGTCATATGCTTGTCTCAAAGATTAAGCCATGCATGTGTAAGTATGAACTAATTCAGACTGTGAATTGCGAATGGCTTATTAAATCAGTTATAGTTTGTTTGATGGTATTTGCTACTCGAATAACTATAGTAATTCTAGAGCTAATACGTACAACAAACATCGACTCTTGGAAGGGATGCATTTATTAGATAAAAGGTTGACGCGGGCTTTACCCATTGCTCTAATGATTCATGATAACTTGACGGATCGCAAGGCCATCGTGCTGGCGATGCATCATTCAAATTTCTGCCCTATCAACTTTTGATGGTAGGATAGTTGCCTACCATGGTGGTGATGGGTGACGGAGAATTAGGATTCGATTTCGGAGAGGGAGCTTGAGAAACGGCTACCACATCCAAGGAAGGTAGCAGGAATGCAAATTACCCAATCTTGACATGGGGAGGTAGTGACAATAAATAACAATACCTGGCTCTTTGAGTCTGGTAATTGGAATGAGTATAATCTAAACCCCTTAACAAGGATCTATTAGAGGGCAAGTCTGGTGCCAGCGGCCTCGGTAATTCCAGCTCCAATAGTGTATATTTAAGTTGTTGCAGTTAAAAAGCTTATAGTTGGACTTTGAGCTGGGTCGACCAGTCCGCCTCACGGTGTACACCGATTGGCTCATCCCTTCTACCGGCGATATGCTCCTGGCCTTAACTGGCCAAGTCGTGCCTCCGATGCTATTACTTTGAAGAAATTAGAGTGCTCAAAGCAAACCCACACTCTGTATACATTAGCATGAGATAACATCATAGGATTCCGATCCTATTGTGTTTGCCTTCGGGATCGAAGTAATGATTAACAGGGATAGTAGGGGGCATTCGCATTTCATAGTTAGAGGTGAAATTCTTGGATTTATGAAAAAAGAAGTAAAAGCATATATACTTTACACTCAACTCGAGTACTGTTCATTATAGACGCCCTAGTTCTCTTTCGTTCTGGTGCCCGAGTTACTGTACACCCAGCTAGATTTTCTATGATTCTAGGTGTTTTGCTAGTCCGTTTCTTCTGGAAATTGGAGGCTACTGTCACCAAGTACTCCTTCCGAACATATTCTTTAGATTCATCGTGCGGTGCTCTCTCCTGGCTTGACGAGTAGATCTGGGTTTCATGATTATTGCTGGTGTTGATGCTGTTTCATGCCATTAATCGGGGCATATTGGTTAAGATTAGAAATCAGAGTCTCTCTCTGCCTTGTGGTTCTTTCTTTCGGTCGTTTTTTGGTTGTGTGGTCTCTGTATCTGCTATGGCTGGGTTGGGTTAACGAAATCCATGGCTGAGCATGATAAGTCCCGTTCGGTGCTTCCTCTGTTGAAGCTGCTTGTTGCCTTGAATAAAAGCTAAACAAGATAAGCTAGTGAGGGAACCCCTAGGAATGCCTCTACTGACAAGGCTAGCCCTTCTAAAGCCAACCCACGACCCACTTCCCCCGTGCAAGTCGTAAAATGCAATAGTCCACCTTCTTCTATAGATGTGGAGAATCATACTAATATGGACCCGCAATCTCAGCGGATTGTTACTCGTGGACGAAGCCTGCTAAGACCCTCATCCACCTTGCCTCAAAATGATTCTATACAGCTTAGGCAGAGCTGTAGCCGGTGGCCAACAGCTATGAAAAAACCCCTTCGAGAATCGTTCCAACATATAGAACTACGCTCCTGGGCAGCTGTTTCTAAATTAGTTGAGAAGGGGTTTTCTCTGTCATACATTCCTCCCACAGTTGTTGATGGGAGAACAAGTGTCCACATATCGGAAGACATTCTTCATAAAACTAACCCAAAATGGAGAAAATGCATAGTGGGCTATTACATTGGTAAGAAACTGCCATTCAAATTGACTGAATCTGCAGTAAAAAATGTATGGGGAACTCAGCTTTATGATGTTCTAGCAACTGCTGATGGCTTCTACTTCTTCCACATTCCCGATGACTTTGTTTGGCGGAAGATACTTGATGGGGGGCCAATCACCATGCTTCGGGTTCCTATGATCTTGCAGTAGTGGCACCCGGCTATGAAGTTATAGAAAAACCAGCACTCATCCCTCCCCATCTGGGTCAAATTGAGGGACATTCCTCTTACTCTTTGCTCTGCCCCAAGCATAAGTGCTATCGCCAGTGCAATTGGCAAACCACTCCACGTCGACATGCAAACTGAGTGGATGCGAATGATATTGTATGCCAGGGTATGCATCGAAATCAAAGCCACATAGCCCATGGTAGAGTCTATTGAAGTCTTTCTCAATAATGAATCCTGGTCTGTCAAAGTCGAATATGAATGGCGACATTTGACTTGTGCGAAGTATGGCACCTTTTTGCCATAATTGTGCTTCTTCGAAAGTCTTGCCTGTTCCTATTCGCAAGGTCCTTAATCTAGCGGATGCTACTAATGACTCTCCCATTCCGCCTGGTGATAGATGGGAAATAGTCCAAGAAACGTCATTCTAGGGTGCATTCAGAAAAATTGGCCAAGTTGCCTTCCCACCCTATTCGGCCTGTCTCTCTTCATCTCAATCATTCTACGGATGATTTGGGTGACCAGGCTCTACCTGTTCCAGCTATCTCTCTCTTCTCGGTTGTCATCTAATGAAGATGATAGTGAGGACGGCAAAGCCAGCAGCATTGGTAGTGATTCCGAGGAAAGCTCCTCTATTCCGCTTATTACTTGTTCGCGAGCTATGGCGCACATAAAGGCTGAGATCTCAAAGCCAGTTTGTACACCTACCACTCAAGACCCTACTCCTAATTCGACAGTAATCCCTAATAAGGCCAACTCCCCTCTAGCAGCGAAGCTTGCCAACCCTAAAGCTAGGAAAAAAGGGTGGCAAGAAAAAACAGTAGTCTCTCTTCCTTCATGTATTCATGTTTTTAGGAATATGGAATATTAGGGGCCTTATGGACCCCCTTAAGAAAGCTAAAATTAGATCTCTTGTTAGGGCTAATAACCTCTCTTATATTGGGATTATTGAGACCAAGGTCAATCGGTCCCTTTTTGAATCTACCTCTTCCGGGTTGCTGCTGGGTTGGGATTGGTCTTCGAATTACAACTTCTCCTCTTAGGGAAGAATATGGGTAGGCTGGAACCCACAAGAAGTGAAAGTGCAAGTTCTTTGTATGTCTTCCTAGGCCATTCATGGTCAGGTATATACAGGCATTGAATAAGGCTTGCTTTATATCGATTGTGTATGGAGAACACACTTTTGTGAATCGTCAATCCCTATGGGCTAATCTAATCCATTCCAGCTCTATTTTTGCGCATGAGCCTTGGTTGGTTGCTGGAGATTTTAATGCCATCTGTCACCATTCCGATAGAAATGGAAGCTTAAACTCTTGGATCTCGGCTTTTGATGAACTTGGTGATTGCCTTGACCAAGCCGACCTAGACGACCTCAGGTTTGTCGATCATCGTTATACTTGGTCAAACTCTGCTACTATTAATCGCAAACAAAGGAAAATCGACAGGGTCCTTATTAATGAACAATGAAGCAGTGAGTTCTCCTTCTCCGAGGCATCCTTTCTTGCTCATGGAATATCTGATCATACTCCTATGATTGTTTGAGTTCTTCCTCACCGACCATCTAAAAAACCATTCAAGTTCTTCAATTTTTGGATGACCCACCCTTCATTTGAGAAAACAGTTACACAGGTTTGGGACTCGCCCATTATGGGTTCTCCTATGTTTGTGTTATGCAGGAAACTCAAAATGTTGAAAGCGTGTCTTAAACTTCTCAACCGGGATTCTTTCTCTGGTATTTCGACTCGCACTACTCGCAAGATCTTCTTGTTGCTAACCCTTTTAATATGGCTTTGGCACGACTAGAAAGGGAACAATCCCGAGTGTTCTCAGTGCTTCGACTTCAGGAAGAATGCTTCTTCAAACAAAAGTCTAGGATTAGATGGTTGACTGAAGGAGACAGCAACACTAAATATTTCCATCACTTTGTCAATAAGAGACATCTTCAAAACCGTATATTATCGGTCTCTGACAATACTGGTACTATCATTTGTGAACTGACCCTCGTTCAGCAACATATAGTCTCTCATTTTGAGAACGTTCTTGCTGTTGACACTTCTACCATTCGACTGGCTATCTTGAACATTCATCCAATGCTCTAACATGTTCTGAATGATAACCAGAACCTTCTACTATCCCGGCAAGTGACAGATCCAGAATTCCATGTTTTTACTAGCCAAAGGAAAGGCCCCAGGTCCTGATAGCTTCAACGTGGATTTCTTCAAGTCTAATTGGGACATTGTTGGCTCCTCTGTTATTTCCGCCATCAGAGATTTCTTTCGGTCCAAGTCATTGTTGAGAGAACTCAACACTACCATTCTCACACTTGTGCCGAAGTCTCCCAATGCCTCATCTATGAAAGAATTTCGGTCTATAGCGTGTTGTAACACAGTTTACAAATGCATATCTAGGATATTGGCAAACATAATATCTTCCATCCTGCCTTCTCTAATCAGCCACTCTTAGAATGCTTTTGTCAAGAAGAGAAGGATTACTAATAACATCATGCTGGCCCAAGAATTATTTGTAGGTTTTCACCATCAACCTTACCTACCGAAATGTGCTATCAAGGTAGATTTTCGAAAGGCTTATGATACCCTTGATTGGGGTTTTCTGGAATTACTCTTTCAGGCCTTTTGTTTCCATCTGCACATGGTCAAGTTGATTATGGTTTGTGCCACTATGCCAAAATTCTCTGTTGCTATTTTAATGGAGAGTTACATGGTTTTTTTGCCAGTGGCCGAGGCATCCATCAAGGGGATCCTCTATCCCTCTATCTGTTTACCCTTGTAATAGAAGTGTTCTTGGGCATCCTTAATGCTCAAACTCGGGCTCTTCCCTTTAAAATTTTCTGGAGATGTAAGGCCACTAGACTTAGCCATCTTTTCTTTGCCGACGATGTCCTTCTCTTTTCTGAGGCAAATATGTCTTCCGTCACTCTCCTAAAGGACGGTTTAGGAATGTTCTCTGGCTACACCGGCCTCAAGCCAAACGAAAGCAAAAGCGAGATTTTCTTATCGGGGTGGATCAGAGGAGCTTCACAACCAGATTCTCAATTGCTTTGGGTTCACTGAAGGTATGCTGCCATTTAGGTACCTTGGAGTTCCCGTTATTGTCTCTAGACTCTCTAAGGCTGATTGTTACTACTCAGTGAATACAATTACGACTAAAGCCCGCTCTTGGTCTCAATGTTTCCTTTCGTTTGTTGGTTGATTGCAACTTATCAAATTAGTACTCCGTGCAACTTAGGTTAATTGGGAAAATGTCTTCACCCTTCCTAAGTCTGTCCTATCGAAGATCGAGATGGTTCTCCACCAATTCCTATGGAAAGGACCAAATCTTGGCATGGGTGGTGCGAAAGTTCCTTGGAATATCGTGTGCCTCCCTAAAGAAGAAAGGGGATTAGGAATTAGGACACTTGCAAATTGTAACACAACATTCATGCTCAAACATATATGGCTACTCTTCACTGATAAAGAGTCTTTGGTGCAAATGGATCCACTCCACCTTCTTGAAGAATACAAATTTATGGGTTTCCACCAAGCCGACATTCTGTTCTTGGGCATGGAAGAAAATACTGGACCTTCTCCACGATTTCCAATTAAACTTCAAATGAAAAAATTGGGGACAATGCCTCCATCTCTTTCTAGTTTGACCTATGGCATTCTAATGGCCCCATATACAAATTGTTCTCTAATAGGGATATATATAGATCTGGAATCCCGAGAGGTGCTTCCGTCAAAGATTTTTTCTCTTCTGCTTGGCAACAATCCTACATGCTTGACACTTTCCGCTCCTGGTCGGATGCTATTTCATTGATGGCGGAGAGAAATGATTAGTTTGCTTGGCCAGAGGCTCCTTCGGGGTGTTTTCTCCACTTCTTCAGCTTCGGACTTTATCCGGATAAGAGGCCCCCCAGTCGCTTGGTACTTTTTCGTTTGGGATCATTATATAGCGCCTAGACACGCTTTCTTGCTTTGGCTTATATCTCTCAATAGGCTTCCAACACAGGCATTACTATTAAGTTATCGTAGGATCTCCGAAGGTGCTTGTGCTTTCTACCGTAGTAGACCGGATTCTATTGACCACCTCTTTTGCGGCTGCGGTATCACTCGCTCCCTTGCTCTCTTTTGGGCTTCTAATTGCAACCTTTCTTGGCGCAATGGTACTTGCCAAGAAAACTTTCGATGGGTGGCTCGGTTCACTACCGGTCACTCCTTCCATCATTGTATAGCTCGGTTTTTCCTTTGCAGCTCTATTTCATCTAATATGGACAGAAAGGAACCACATCTTTTTTAGGAATCGGTCCCTATATTTGCCTGCCATGCGCACTCACCTTTCTAAGGCCATAAAGGGATAAAGGGCTTTCCCTCAAAACTGTGGAAGTCAATCCTCGGAATAGAAGATTACAAGTTTAATGGGGTATCCCGGCGTCCATCTTTCTTTGATCCTTGTAAAGTTTTGTATTTTCTTTTCCTTCTTATGCTGGCTGGTTGTCTCAACCTTGCCTTTTAATGGCACTTGATGCTCCTCTTTTAGCCATAACACCTTTGCACCTTTTGGGATATCTTATGTCTCCTTAGGTATGTGGTTTTTGTGCTCGGCTACTCTCTTGTACTTTATGTGTTGAAAAGTTATACCACTTATCTTACAAAAAAAAACAACTGCGAAAGCATTTGTCATGGATGTTTTCATTAATCAAGAATGAAAGTTGAGGGCTCGAAGATGATCAGATACCATCCTAGTCTCAACCATAAACGATGCCGACTAGGGATCGGCGGATGTTGCTTTTAGGACTCCGCTAGCACCTTATGAGAAATTAAAGTTTTTGGGTTCCGGGGGGAAAGACTAATCGAACCGTATAGTAGCTGTTCCCTCCGAAGTTTCCCTCAGGATAGCTGGATCTCAAGAATGAGTTCTATCAGGTAAAGCCAATTATTAGAGGCATCGGGAGCGCAACGCCCTTGACCTATTCTTAAACTTTAAATAGGTAGGACGACGCGGCTGCTTTGTTGAGCCACGCCACGGAATTGAGAGCTCTAAATGGGCCATTTTTGGTAAGCAGAACTAGCGATGCAGAATGAACCGAAAGTCAAGTTACGGTGCCCAACTGCGTGCTAACCTAGAACCCACAAAGGGTGTTGGTCGATTAAAATAGCAGGACGGTGGTCATGGAAGTCGAAATCCGCTAAGGAATGTGTAACAACTCACCTGCCAAATCAACTAGCCCTGAAAATGGATGGTGTTGAACCGCGCGACCTATACTCGACCATCAAGGCGAGTGCTAAGCCTTGATGAGTAGGAAGGCGCGGCAGTCGCTGCAAAACCTGAAGTGTGAGCCCGGCAAAGCAAAATGGCCGGTGTGAGATCTTGGTGGTAGTAGCAAATATTCAAATGAGAACATTGAAGATCGAAGAGGGGAAAGGTTCCATGTGAACAGCACTTGTACATGGGTTAATCGATCCTAAGAGATGGGGGGAAGCTCATTAATAGTGCTCGTGCGTGAGCTTCAAAGGAATCGGGTTAAAATTTACGAACCGGGGACGTGGCGATTGACGACAAAGTTAGGGAGTCCAGAGACATCGACGGGGGCCTCAGGAAGAGTTATCTTTTCTGTTTAATAGCCTACCCACCTTGGAAACGGCTCAGCCAGAGGCAAGGTTCAGCGGCTAGAAGAGCACCGCACGTCGCGTAGTATCCAATGCGCCCCCGGTGGCCCTTGAAAATATGGAGGATCGAGTACCGTCCATGCCCGGTCGTACTCATAACCGTATAAGGTCTCTAAGATGAATAGCCTCTCGTCGATGGAACAATATAAGCAAGGGAAGTCAGCAAAATGGATCCGTAACCGCGGGAAAAAGATTGGCTTTGAGGACTGGGCACGGGGGTCCTAATCTCGAACCCGTCGGCTATCGGTGGATTACTCAAGCTGCTCTGGCAATGAGAGCGGCTCGTCGCGTGCCGGCCAGGGGATGGATTGGGAACGGCTCCTTAGGAAGCCTTCCTTGGGCATCGAACAGTCAACTTAGAACTGGTACGGACAATGGGAATTCGACTGGTTAATTAAAACAAAGCATTGCGATGGTCCCTGCTGATGCTCACACAATGTGATTTCTGCCTAGTGCTTTAAATGTCAAAGTGAAGAAATTCAACCAAGCGTGGATAAACGACGAGAGTAACTATGACTCTCTTAAGGTAGCCAAATGCCTCCTCATCTAATTAGTGACGTGCATGAATAGATTAACAAGATTCCCACTGTCCCAGTCTACTATCCAGCGAAACCATAGCCAAGGGAACGAGCTTGGCAGAATCAACAGGGAAAGAAGACCCTATTGAGCTTGACTCTAGTTCGACTTTGTGAAATGACTTGAGAGGTATAGGATAAGTGGGAGCCGGAAATAGCCAAAATATAAGTTCCGAGCGTATGCATAGATCGTGCCCACCATGACTTGTGCCAAGGCATAATAGGAAATGGTCCGAGGAACTTGGTCCGGCCTAAGTGGACATGGATCATATGTCTGCCTAGTGTGATATCGGTCATGTTGTACCAAGGCACATGAGGAAATGCTCCGAGCAACTTGGATAGTTCAGACGGCAATGTGCCTTTGGAATGTGAATGGTGCGCTTGATCGTGTGCCCAGTGGATGTAAATCGTGTGCCTTGGTCTGTGCGGATCTCGTGCCTAATTAAGTAGTTAGCGTGCCTAGTGGATGTGAATGGTGTGCCTTGGTCCGTGTGGACAATGTGCCTAATTAAGTAGTCAGCGTGCCTAGTGGATGTAGATTATATGCCTTGGTCTGTGTGGACATTGTGCCTAATTAAGTAGTCAGCATGCCTAGTGGATGTGGATTATGTGTCTTGGTCATGTGCCTTGGTCACACACAGACAAAATGGGACTCGAGAGAATGCATCATATGACACAAGAGGAAAATTCTCCGATGAACTAGGTTGGTTCAGCTAGTAATGTGCTTATGAAATGTGAATGATGCGCTTGGTCATGTCTCGAGTGGATGTGGATCATCTGCCTTGATCCATGTGGATCGTGTTCCACCGTGTGCCTAAGTAGTGAGTTGTTTTGATAAAAGCGAAACGAAAGTGCTCTGAGTAACTTGGTTTGACCAACATGCCAACTCTTGACATGACTTGAGTGCAAAAGAAAAAGTTGCATTTTCATAAGTGACCCCCGTATCCGTTGTAATGGAAATTTTCGCATTTCTTCGACTAATGATGGTGGTGTGGTAGATCATGATATGCTAAGTTACATGTTACGACTGTATGCCATGACTTGTGTGCATAAGAAGAAGTCACGTACAATAAACAAGTGCCAACTCTTCACATGGCCTGGTCGTGCGCTTGAATTGTGTCCCTGTGCCTCACTTCGTGCCCGTGTGCATGGTTCATGGCCAAGCGTCATGCCCGTGTACATCGTTTGTGGCCGTCTTGTCGTGCGTAAGGTTAAACCGCCCACGTGTGTATGGTTCATGGCGGCGTTGCTCCATGTACATCATTCATGGCCGAGCCCGCCAGCTGGTTGGTGGCATCGCCGCGCCCGTGTGTCGTTCCCGTATATGGTTGCATAGTGCCCGCATGGGTCGGTGCCCGGGCATATATGGTAAATTGGTAGCCGTGCTTCGTGCCGTGCATCATTCGTGGCTGAGCTTCGTGCCCGTGCATCGTGTCCATGTATCATTCGTGGCCGTGCATTGTTCATGCACAGCGTTGTGGCCATGCGCCGTAGCGATTACGCCGTTTGTGGCCATACATCATGCGGGTACGTTCATGGCCTTTTCGTGCCCGTTAACCATTCATGTTGGTACTTGTGCCCTTCGCGTTCATGGCAGCCAGCGTCGTGCCCTATGATTCATGGCGTTGCATCGTGCCGTGCATCGTACCCGTGCATTAAAAATAAAAATTTCAGATTATGGTTTCTAGCATCCATTCGAGAGCCTGTTCTTGAGCAAAAGTGTCGTTTTTTAATTCCGTCTGTGGCTTAGCTTTTGTAAAATGCTCGTATTTTCATTCATTTTATAAAAAAACCCGAAAAGTCAAATGGTTGACTTTTTCATTCCGTCAACCTTTGACCAAAAGTCAACCCCAGGTCAAATTAGGGCTTTTTTGCATAAAAAGATTTTTGCATAAAAAGATTCCTTCAAGTCCAATTTCACTTTAGAAGTGGAAATTTTAGAAAAATTCAAAGATTTGATCATAAAATCAAGCTCCTAATGAAAAGTCAACTAGGGTTTGACTTTTGGTCAAATCTTTGACAAAAAAATTGAAGAATTGAAAAATCCAAAAATCATTTTATTTTACATTCAATTTACCTTTGGTATTAGAAATTTTACAAAAATCGATTTAAAATCAACTTTTTCCCAAATTGCAGAAGTTGATTCAAATCGGTAAAAATGAAATTATTTCATTTCTAGTCATTTTTTAGGTTAGTTTCCTTCACGACATTTGATCTAGAGGTCATTTTATATCCAATTTTTGAACCAATTTTGCGATTCCAAGCCAAACACAAAAGACCCCAATTTTAGCCCTAATCAAATGATTTTGATCGATTCTTCATGATGTGTGCAATTGAGACACGAATAAGCCTAATTTCTTATATGAAATCCAAATTCAAAATCAATTTTGGAAGATTCACATGAATTTAAATCAATCTGATCAATTTAGTGATCCAATGATTAGGAAGTCTAAAATTAATTGGTCTAGATAGTGCAATTCAACTTGACCCACTCTAGACTAATATTCAATTTGATGAATTGGGACTCAATTTGGTTAATTAGACTTCAATTAAAATTGTTAGTCTAGCTCGGTCATGCAATTACCCAAATTCAGAGCTAATTGACTCAAATTGGTTTAATTCAAATTGAACTAATCCGATCGGACTAGTCATTTTCCGGCCGAAAATTTTGATGATCGATAATCCGGTCGGACCAACCAAGATCGGTCACATCCTCTTGAGTGCAAAAATGAAAAAAATGCCCTTAATCAAAAATGACAAAAATGCCCTTCTTCAAAGATTAAGCAAATTAATTAGGGGATTAGCAAATCAATCGTGGCCATTCATCTAGAATTGATCATGTCCATCCATGATGCCATGTCACCAATCCTTAGCTATTAAGGAATATTCTTAATCATTAAGGATGCATTTTGAGCCATTGGATTGATCTATAAAATTCAAAGTTAGGGGAGGTATATAGTGTTTTTTCCAAAAATCAAGGGGTTCATTTTCGATCTAGTTTCTTCTCTCTCTCTCTCTCTCTCTCTCTCTCTCTCTCTCTCTCTCTCTCTCTCTCTCTCTCTCTCGGGCTCCCTCTCGCCCAATTGGCTCCTTGCCACACTCCGGCGCGAGCTATCGCCCAATCCGCGTCCCCACGGTGGTCCAAGGCAGGTCGCAAGTTCGCCGCCTTCGCTGGTGGCCGAGCTCCTTCCTCCGCGCCTTCTCCTCCTCGGCAACATCACCGGCACTACCGCCGGTGATGTGTTCAGCCGGTTCAACCGGCTGAACCGGCTTTCCGCGACCTCCTCCGGCGATCCAAAGCCTCCGACTACATTCCTCGGTGTCTTCAAGTTGCTGTGGTGTCCGGCCTCGCATCGAACATCACCGGATCACATCCTTAACCTCAACTTTTACTGATTAGTCTATTTGTATGAACAAGAGTTGAATCTCACATTATCTCGTGCAATCCATTGTCGTAGGTTGGCCGAGCTTTCCGAGGCTTTTCCGTGTCATTCCAGATTAGAATACGGAGGCCGGATCGCTCACTTGAGCGTTGGATCATTGTGAGACAAGGTAAGAACACTTGAGCATATTCTGTAAATTCGTAACCAGTAAAACCTGCATGCTTGAGATGCTGATTTGAGCCTATTAACGCCGGAATCTGGTGAAGTGATAAACTAGAGAGTCGTAAAGCTCATCTTAAGCTTCGATTTGATATATCATATGCCTCAATTGGACTTGATTTGCTATGTCAAAACACTTTTAGAAGTTAGGATCAGAATCTGGAATATGTTGCTCAAGTCTGTTCTGATGATTCCCTAACTGACGTTGTGCTGTTTGATGAATTTTATGATTTTTTACAATCATTTTCTGGAAAAACTTCCTTCATGAGAGTTGTAAAACACATCTTGATCTGTTCACTGTAAAATTTTCATAAAATTCTGAGCATGTTAGCCTAGTACGATTTGCCACGTCATATGCATATAAATCTGGTGACATGTTGATTTCAGTCGACCTTCGTGTGTTCTTCGATTTTCATTAATTTGTGCGTTCGAGATATGAAAATTTTTTCTTCACAAAAGTTCTTCCTGAAATTGAGATCTTTCTATTGATACTAATTTCATCAAAATCGGAGATCATTTGAATTTTCAAAAGGAATTCTCATGATTTGATCAGAATCTGTGTCCAGATCTGATTTTCCTTCCTTTGGAATTTAAAAGATGTTTCTCCGAAATTGATAAAGTTAGAGTCCTTTTTTGCAAAAAATCAAAACTACAAAGTTGCTCATTGGGGTCTCATTATGTCAACTGAAAATTTTGAGGACCTAATTACAATTTTTGGGGGGTCAATTTGCTTGAAAAGTCTTTTCGGGTTAAAATTTCATTTGCAATTGAGTCCCTCGTAAAAACCGAATTTTATAAAAATTTGGAGGGCTTTTTAGCAAAAACTGAAAACATGAAAGTTGTTGCACTCGGGGAATCCTAACCGTACAAAAATTTTCACGCGATTTTGATAAGGTTTGTTATTTTTCCCGCCATTATTTTGAAATTCATAACTGAACAGAGTCCAGCCTGTCACTGAGATTAATTCGATATTTTCAGGAAAATTGGCATGATTTAGGAAAAATGGTCTTCTTGACTTTTGATCCTCATGTCATAAGCTTTCTAATGACACCTGAATTGCTTTATTTGGACGTCATTAGGTTAGTTAATCATACTTGAACAGAAGCAATCCGAATTAGATAAAAATTGAATAAGTGGTCTTTTATAAAACCCACTTCTCATTTTTTGATTGGCTTCGAAACAAGGCCCATGGGCTTGAATGTATGCTCATTTTATTTTTATGCATGTGCTTGTTAGATGAATGTTAGGCCCGGTGCATGTTCGGTGGGTAGCCCATTCATGGTCATTAGAACCCGACTTTTTAGGGTTAATTGATATGAGTTGCCGTTTTGTGAATGCAAATGGTAGCCCATTATCATTAACCATTAATCAAATGATGTTAGATGATTAGGTGGGTGATGAATCGAAATGCATGAAAAACAAAGGCCGATCCCGAGGCCCGTGCTTAATTAGTGAATTGATTGCATTATTGTTCTTTCATATGTTGTCTTTTCATGAATGAATGTTATGAATGTAAACACCGACACCCGAGAGGCGGTCCATGGGAGGATAATCCAAAATCGAAAAGACCAAGGTGATTAACCGATGTCCAATCCGGTCTCGATTTGTACTCATTTGATAATGGTGTCAAACCGATGTCCAATCCGGTTTCAATTTGTACTTAATTCATCCATCCCCGATCATGTCTCGGGTTTTCAATTCAGATTGTAATAAACACCCGACGAGTTCTATGGTTTTTTACTTTCTCGCACTTAGAATTAGCTCGCCTCTTTTCAATACTTGAGTGTTTACTTTAAGAAATGTCTTTCAATACAATTGATTGTTTCTTTCTTTTTTAGACTAAGATAGGATTAGTTTAGAATCTCAAATGAAAATACAAAAACAAGATGCATGATCACTTAGTGGACTAAGATTTTGGCATGAAAATGGTAAAGAACAAATGCATGACAACCAAGATAACAACCATGTTAAGTTTAGCGGTACCGAAAGGGCGTTAATAGAAATATTAACGTAAGTTAGTCCCCAACCTTTGATCTCTGGTTTTCAGAGAAACCAAAACGAAATTCACGTTTCGGTTGGGTATTCTAGCCGACCCCCGACCTAGGCTAGAGGCGACTCCTAAAAAATAAAAACAATCCGCTGTTACGCGAGATATGGATTTAGGGAAAATCCACGTTCATGATCAATGAGTCATATGGCTAAACAAAAGATTTACACTTCAGTAAAATCATTTTTTTATTAGATGCCATATGAACCATCTCATAAACACTTATCTCTAAACCCGCCTCATTCGAGTTCGGCCCTCGAGGGGCAGGTCGCGACAGGCTTGGCGACTCCGCTGGGGACTAGGTTACTAACCTAAGTGGATTAAAGCCGTAATAAACTTGTTGGTTGTTATCTCACTCGTCTACATTTTGTAGCATCGACTGCATGTCAAAGTCACGTGGAAAATGAGGTTAGTCCACTAACCATATGTTAAATAGTTTTATAGGTGGGAGCCATAGGGGGTGGAGTGAATGCAAACCCTTTGTTTTGTAGGTGGTGTGCGGGTGAATGTCGAATGTATGAGATTATATTGAAGTGTTGTTTGCTTTAGATTTAAATGCATGTTTACTTGCTTTAGCATGACACAATGCACCCACATCCCGCGGTCTACAACCTCGGATCACTTTAGGGCACCTTTAAGAGGTATTAAGAGTGGAATCCGCATGTGAATCCATGTGGTAATCCATTCTTCAATACCGCTCATCTTGATGAGTAAGAAGTGCACCGGCCGACGTTAGTAGCGGTGGGTAAACTCTTCTTATCTAATTAAGATGGGGACCTTAAACCTTTAGAATCCTACCCTTAGATGTCAAAACTCACATGTCCTCATGTGATGTGTCGATGTGCTTGCCATTTTATCTTTATGGTAAGGTTGATTGTATCGTTCTATAATTTCAATTACGCCATTTCAATTCCACGTTATATTCTTTTCTATAATGCCTGATGATTAATCTCGATACCCCAAATTAGGGTTAGTCAAAATGGATATGTCAGAGATTCGAATCATCCCTGTTCCAAGAGCTCTTGTGACTATGTGGGAAAGTCTCGAGTCAAAGCAGAAGGATTATGTGGAAAAGAGGATCGGATATCTTCCCGCACTCCTATACATCGAGCCTCGTATCGCCATGATCAAAGCATTATCCCATTTTTGGAACTCAAAGACATCCACTTTTGTGTTTGGTTGAAATGAGTTGACCCCTACAATCGAGGAGTACGATATTGCCATTGGTAGAGTCGAGTCTTTTGGTCTAGTCAGTCCTCCGATAGATATAGATCCTATAACTCTTTTGAGCCAATTCTTAGGAATCGATATTCTCCAAATCAAAGGCGTTCTTAGAGGAAATTCCAATGCACTTTCTTTCACATTCTTAGAACGACATTTTTCTAGCTTGCCAAAAGAATCGGGTAATTAAATTCCACGAGTTTTTCTCTTAGCCTTCTTTGGTTTTGTGGTTTTCCCATTCACCAAAAAGACCATGGATCCTTTGATAGTTCACATTGTCAATCAAGTGTGTATGTTCAAAAGATTCTCCAATATGATCTTAGGCGAGACCCTCGTATCACTCAATAGGTTCAAACAAAACAAAAATGGTATCTTTAGAGCCCCAATAGGTTTACTCCAAATTTGGTTGGTCTCTCACCTCAAAGATTTTGGTTTGAGCTTGAAAATCATATATGTGTCCAAAGATTGTCATCCTATCTCGCTTTTCCCGAGAAAAGGAAAAAATCTTTCCCTTTTGGTCATTCTCAACTTGGTTTATTTTTTTTCAAGAACCTTGTTATATCATTGGCTTGGAAATCCCGAGGTGCGCCTTAATAACGGATCCGACAACCCAATCCCACTCTTGGGTCTTACGGGGTCTACGTCATATTACCCTTTTAGGGTGATTCGTCAATATCGTCGCTTCAAAAGATTCCACCATTCCTCAAGCTGGGGTTATATCATTTTGACTATCGCAAAGATGCCATCCAAAAGGATCAAATGACGGACTTGAAGGAAATGGTCAAGTCTATCATTGATATGTGGTACAAATGTTGCCCGGAGCCAATTCTCATTACCGATGAGACGAAATTGGAAGGGGAAATGAAGATACATCACGCATTGCCGGAGTACATACACCGTCGTCTCGAGCCCGAGCTTAACATAGATCTCCCTAATGTCCCCGAGAAGCCAACTCAACAGCAAGCTATAGCCACGAGTTCTTAAGGAAAAGAATGAAGCTTTAGCCGAGGTTGAACGTTTGACCCAAGAAAACAAACGAATTCGCCTCGCATCTAAAGAAGATCCATTAGGAGTTTGGCTATATTCCATGAGGAAATCTCCTTTCATGTAATTTTCATTTTGTAGATTTGATGTATAGGGTTTTCTTTTTACTCATTTTAGTAATGATGTAATAGGATTCTCTTCTTGTCTTTAAGGGATTGTATTTCACAAATTTTGTTGTTAATAGTGAAATTTCCCTTTGTGTGTGTTTTCTTTTTCGAGACTCCAATGGAATATAGATGGGGCATCTTGATTAATCATCGTGTGTTACTCCTTTAATTATATAATTTCTTGTGAAGAAATTATGATAAGAGATTATTCACGTGATATTGGGATCATGAGAATATTTCTTATCTCTATTTCATCTAAAGAAAATATAAAATTGAAGGGTTTTATATTTTCGTCTTAATTCATTTTCCGTATACTAATTTGATTTCTGTGTTTTACAGAGAGTATTAAAATACGGCTGAATCGCGCTTTATTATACGCACCCGTCGCCAAGCAAGGATGGAGAACGAAGACACTCGTGCTCGCGTTATTACCATCGAGAATCAAATGGCGCAAATGATGGCGCTCTTAACCGATCTTGCAAATCAAGTAAAGAACTTCACGCCTGTAGCTCCTGCTGCTGCGGCTTCTACTCCTAATGCGCCCACTAATGCGCCGGTGATAGATCCTGTTGACAAAGGACCTGTTGAAGAAGTCCCCGTTAATGCCATTCCTACCGTCATCGATTTGGAAGCTCCACTTAAGGAGTCGCCTGTCACTCATATGGATGAAGAGAGCACGAGACGTCTTGCAAAATTGGAAGAACGCTTGTGCATGTTGCAAGGTTACCAACTCCAAGGCTGTGATAAGCTGTCGCCTTTTACAAAGGTGAAGGTCCCTGATTTTTACAAGGAGCCCGAATTTTCAAGGAAGTATGATGGAACTGGGTGCCCTAAAACCCACTTGAAGTATTATTTGAGCAAGATGGCTCGTTATTCCGATAACACCCCGCTGTTGATCAACAATTTTCAAGATAGCTTAGCAAATTCTGCCTTGACGTGGTTCATCGAATTGGATTTAGAGAAAATTTGCACCTGGGAAGATCTTGCAGATGAATTCCTCCAACAATACAAGTTTAATACCGAAATTGCTCCAACCCGTGAAGAGCTGGTCCAGGTTGACAAAAGGAGGAATGAAACTTTTAGAGCATATGCCCAAAGGTGGAGAACTATGGCGTCTCAAGTCAAACCTCCGTTGTTCGAGAAAGAAATCATGCAGTTGTTTCTTCGAGCTTTACCTCGAGAATACTTCGATAAGATGTTCAATAACACTTGCATTAATTTTCCCGCAATGGTAGGATTGGGAGAACTTATCGAAGGAATCATGCGAGATGGTCGATTGTCCGAGACGACGACTCGCAGATTTACCTTAAAGAGGGATAAGGAGTCAACGGTGGAAGTTGCCTATATTCAAAATCCCAATGCTCAAAAGCCATTAAACACACCAATGCAAAGGTCTGTTGTGGAAACAGGGGGTTCTTCCCGAATTTTGACCAGAAGGAAAGCTCCGCAAAGGCAATTCACTCTGCTACCAAGACCTATGTCTCGATTGTCTTTGCCGATGTTGATTGAACAAAGACTCGTGAGCAAAAGAAATCCCGAGAGACAACCCACCAAAGTTTGCTGGGTTTGATTTGGCAAAATCTTGTGTATATCACATGGGTGAGAAGGGCCATGATGTGAACAATTGTTACACTCTCAAGGTCAAAATTCAAAACACGTTGGATAAGAAGATCTTGTCATTCAAAGATGTCACGCCAAATGTTCAAAGAAAAATCCGCCCCCTAATCATACCGCCGTTAACGTGATATTTGGTGATGAGAATGAGAAACCTTTCTTGTTCGATGTGATTTGTTGGAAGAGCTATTGACTATAGCTAGAGATCAACCGAAAGAAGGAAATGTATCCCGAGAGGGGAAAATGTATTGCTTAGCTAAAATGGCTGCTTTAGGCATAATTCAGCCTCTTTAAGAAAGGAAGCCCGAAGGGTCCATCGAGACTGCTGTAATTGATTTGTCGTCCGAGAAACTCTCATTCAAGTTCGCAAGTGAAGCCTCATGCTCTAAGCCAAAAGATGATGGGTATGAGCCAGATGTTGATGAACCTTGGATTGACATTTATTCCGATAGTGATTCAGAATGTGAGAGTAAGAATGCCTGTCGAGATCGTGAATTTATGAAGAAGGCTATCGAGAGAGGTGAAATTGTTGATACCCTCGGACAGCCAAGTGGTAAATGTGACTTCATAGTCAAATACACGCCACCTCCAAGTTTTTTCGTCGACCCAAGGGATATCGTTCCCGATGGATGGGGAAGCATGGATGATGAAAGCATACCCGCCAATGAAGACAAGGAGTATGTTTCCAACAAGGATTCTGATCTTGGTGCTAGTAAGACTCATTGGGATCGCGAATTTGTAATGACCGCTTGTGAGCATGATGAGGTGGTTGATACTCTAAGGCAACCAAGTGGGAAGTATGACACTTTTGTCAAATGTTCACCCCCGCCAAGTTTCTTTACTGATTTGAAAGACATTGTTCCGACTGGATAGAGCGATGACGAAGATAATAGAGAAGTTCTTTCCGATGCTGATTCGGAATTCAAATGCCATACCTCCCACTGGGATTGGGAGTTCGTTAGGAAAGCGATTGAAAAGGGCGAAATTGTTAACACTCTCGGGCAGCCAAGTGGAAAATACGATTTCATGGTAAAATACTCTCCTCCTCCAAGCGCTTTTATTGACCCTAAGACTATCGTCCCGAGTGGATGGGGGTCCGAATTTGAAGACGATGGCATGGTAGTCATGATTGATCCTGTTGTGATTGAATTGAATGCTACTTGTGAAATCCAAGCGCATATTGTGGAACCTGTGGTTATAGATCTAATGGCTGATGGCCTCGGAAATATAAAGATCTCTAATGAAGATATTGAACCTGTTGTGATCGAGTTGCCACCGAAGAAAGATGAGAATTTGAAAGCAAGAATACCCCATGTTTATGATTCCAAGGCAGTTTCATGGAATTATTGATCTAATGAGATAGATGCTGTTACTCGGTCAGGCCGATGTTTTCCATCTCATGAAGGTGTCGAGAAAAAGGCTGTAACTGAAGAAGAGGCGGAACAACTTCTCAAAACTCTCAAAACGAGTGAATTAGAAGTGATCGAGCAGTTAAGGAAAATGCCGGCTCAAATCTCGTTACTTGAACTATTCAAGTCTTCCGAGAAACATAGAAATGCTCTTTTAAAAGTTCTTAATGAAGTACATGTACCCGAGACAATTAGAGAGGTATAGTTGGAAGAGTTTGTAGATGCTATCCTTCTTAAGGATCAAATTTCTTTCTTCGAAAAAGATTTGTCGCCGGAAGGACGAGCACACTCTAAAGCATTATACATCTCTGTTCAGCACTTTGATACAAAGGATATCAAGAGTACTTATTAATAATGGTTCAGCTCTCAATATCTGTCCGTTATCAACTTTGCGTCGCCTAGGTGTGGGTATGGATAATGTTCGTCCTTCTAAGACTCGATCGAGGGCCTTTGATGGCATGAAAAGGAAGCTCTTGGTGAAATTGACTTACAACTAATGATTGGTCCAAAATATGTTCACCCAGAAATTTCAAGTGCTCGATATCCCAAGTAACTTCGGTTTTTGTTGGGACGACCTTGGATTCACTTCAAGGGTGTTATACCCTCAAGTCTACATCAGATGATTCGCTTTGTCGCGTGTGGCAAAATTATAACTGTCCATTGCGAGAAGGATACCGAGACCTTCAATAATACTGCAATTCCTTATGTGGAGCCAGAAGTAAAAGGAGAATCAAGTTACTACTCATTTGAGTTAGTGTCAGTATCTCATGTGCCCGGGCATCAAGTTGAGAAAAGCCTCACTATTCAAAGGCGGCTCTTATGTCTAGCAAAGTGTTGATTGAGTATGGATTCGCTATTGGTAAAGGATTGGGAAAACTGTCCCAAGGCATTCTCACACCCATTGAGGTGACTAAGAGAAAGAAACGAGAAGGCTTAGGTTACCAAGGCGATCAACAAGATCAAGGTAATCAGAAAAGCCCGAGCATCAAAGAAAAGAGTTATTGACGTTTACTCCCCCCTCCGTTGAAAGATTGCTTCTCTGGACCGCCAAAGTTCCTCCAAGATGAAGAAATAGATATCTATGGCATCGTCGACTTATTTGAAGAGAGTTCTGTGGGTGCCATTTCCGAGAGCTTCGAAGAGGATCCACCTACTGATCCCGCTGTGTAAGGGATGTTTTCCGTGTTCTACTTTGTTTTCAGTTGTTTTCAATTGTAATCCATTTAATTCTCCCCTGCGAGGGAATTCCATTTGTTCATTTGTTTCGTTCATTTCAAGTGCTGTAATAATTCGGATCACGAGCTTTCGATCCAGAACACTATATAGCATTCATTTTCAATTCAATAAAAGCATATGCATGTTTTGTTAATAGACGTGCGAAAGTATACCAAACCAGCCCTATGATGATGCTTTGAGGCCTAGACTTTTGCACGATCTATAGTTTCAAAATAATTTTTTGGAACAAGGATGTCCAATGATATGAGGATTTAGTTCCCCTTGAAATTTTCGAAAATTTAAAATTCGAAAATTTGTTTTCATCACATCTTCATGCATTGCATTTCTTATTTTCATATACTAACCTTTTTTTTTTTTGTTACATCTCAGGCATGACACTTTGCATAACCATAATAGTCATATGCATGGCTTGGATTCATGTCCAAAAAACTCATACGAATCTGATTATTATTTTGATCCCGAAAATGAAGAAGATTCCTGTGTTATTAAAAAGGAATGGATCCGACATGAAGAATCCACACCTCCCACGGAAGAGCAAACTGTTGTTATGAATTTGGGCGATTCTGAAAATCCCAAAGAAACAAAAATTGGAACAAGTCTCTCTCAAGCAGATGCTGATCGACTGATCGAACTATTGAAAGAGTATCAGGATGTCTTTGCTTGGTCTTATGTCGACATGCCGGTCCGGACCCCAACATTGTAGAACATACGTTGCCTCTTGATCCCGCCATTCCACCTAAGAAATAGAAGCTTAGGAGGACGGGCTAGAATTATCCAAGAAGATTAAGGAAGAAGTCATGAAACCGTTAAAAGTTGATTACATTGAAGTTACTCATTATGCTGATTGGATTGCTAATGTTGTCCCAGTCATGAAGAAAGATGGGCGAGTTTGGGTATGTGTTGATTATCGCGACTTGAACAAAGTAAGTCCTAAAGATGATTTCCCATTACCACATATTGACGTCTTGGTCGACAGCACCGCAGGATTCGAATTATTTTCTTTCATGGATGGTTTCTCTGGCTATAACCAAATCCGAATGAAGGAAGAAGATAAGACTAAAACATCTTTCATCACCCCATGGGGGACATTCTGTTACAAGGTTATGCCCTTCGGCTTGAAGAACGCGGAGGCAACTTACCAAAGAGCCATGGTGACACTATTCCATGACATGATGCATAAAGAAATTGAAGTTTATGTCGATGACATGATCGCTAAATCGCGAAGAGGTGAAGACCACATTGAAGTTTTGAAGAAACTTTTTGATCGACTTAGAAAATTCAAGCTAAGGCTTAACCCCGCTAAATGTATTTTTGGAGCAAAGTCTGGAAAGCTCCTTGGATTTATGGTTAGTAACAAGGGCATCGAGATTGATCCCTCGAAGGTGAAGGCTATTTGTGATTTGAAACCTCCTTCTACTGGTTAAGGAAGTTCAAGCTTGTTGGGAAGATTGAATTATATTGCAAGATTTATTTTCCAGTTATCTGAAACAGCCAAACCATTCTTCAAGCTGTTGAAAAAGAATACCAAAGTTGAATGGAACGAAAATTGTCAGAAATCCTTTCAACAAATAAAGCAATATCTTTCACAGGCACCAGTTTTGATACCGCCTACTCCGGGTATACCTTTGATTTTGTACCTCACCATTCACGATGAGTCTTTAGGAGCCATGTTAGCGCAGAAGAGATCAGAGGATGGAATAGAACATGCTATTTACTACCTCAGCAAAAAATTCATTGCTGGTGAAGCTCAATACCCAGAAGTTGAAAAAACATGCGTAGCCTTAATTTGGGTATTACATGACACTAAGAATACACTCTTCACCATCGTATCCTACTTGTGAATGAAAATGATCCTATCAAGTACCTCTTGGAAAAGCCCCCTTTGGTTGGAAGGCTTGCCAAATGGCAAATTTTGCTCTCTGAGTTTGATATCCAGAGCATGTCTCAGAAGTCCGTCAAAGGTCGAGCCATAGCTGATATGTTGGCTGAAAATCCCTTAAAGTTGAATGATTGGGATGAAATTGATGAAAGAATCCATTTGGTGTCACAAGACAAGTGGGTCATGTATTTTGATGGAGCCGTTAACCTCTCTGGTTCAGGTACTGGAGCAGTCCTGATATCCCCAGCGGGTCAACATTATCCAATAGCTGCAAAGTTAGTATTTCTTTGTACCAATAACATTTCAGAATATGAAGCTTGCATCCTCGGTCTTCAATTAGCCATCGATATGAAGATTAAGAGATTACAAGTTTATGGTGATTCTCAAGACTTATCATCCTCCAAACAGGAGGTGAATGGCAAACTCGTGATTCAAAACTGATTCCTTATCATGAGTATCTTAAAGATTTGGTGGAAGAATTTGAAGAGATCTCATTTGATTATTTGCCAAGATCTCAGAATCAATTTGCTGATGCTTTAGCAACATCATCCTCAATGTTACAAGTAACTGATGGATTGAACATTGATCCTTTGCAAATCGACGTTTTAAAAGAGCCTATATATTGCATGGTTATAGAAGAAGAACTCGATGGTCAACCATGGTACTATGACATCATGAATTACCTTCAAGAAGAAAAATTCCCCCAAGGAAGTCAAGCTACGGATCGAAAATACTTGGCTAAGTTAGCTTCCAAATTCTTTCTTAGTGGAGATGCTTTGTACAAGAGATCTTTCGATTCAGTCCTGCTGAAGTGCGTAGACACTAAAGAGGCCAATTTATTAATGAAGAAGATACATGAAGGAGAATGTGGTCCTCATATGAATGGCCATCTTCTAGCAAGAAAGATCATGAGGCTAGGTTAGATGGAAGCCGATTGTATTCAACATGTTAGATGTTGTTATCAATGTCAAATTTATGAGAACAAAATCAATGCTCCCCCAAATGA
>JAMXDD010000007.1:13368738-13397969 GCA_024733475.1 Syzygium grande | reverse complement strand
ATTACATCAAATGTCCGAGGCATGGCCTTTCTCAATGTGGGGGATTGACATTATCGGACCAATTAATCCTAAGGCGTCAAATGGACACCGCTTCATTCTAGTGGCTATTGATTACTTCACCAAATGGATCGAAGCCAATTCTTATGCTCACATCACTGCGAGAAGTGTGGCAAAATTTATTCGTCGAGACATCATTACTCGATATGGGGTTCCCGAAGCAATTATCACGGATAATGGGTCAAACCTGAATAATAAAGTAGTGGATGAGCTACTCAGTAAGTTTCACATTCGTCACTTGAATTCTTCTCCTTACCGCCCACAAATGAATGGAGCTGTCGAGGCGGTAAACAAGAATATAAAGAAGATTCTGTCCAAGACGACAGAGAATTACAGAGATTGGCATGATCGGTTGCCGTATGCATTAATGGCTTATCGAACTTCTATTTGTACTTCGACTGGGGCAACACCATTCTCATTGGTATATGGGATGGAAGCAGTTTTACCTGTGGAAGTGGAAATTCCTTCATTAAGGATACTTTCGCAAATAAAGCTTTCCGAAGCAGAATGGATTCAACAAAGATTATGATTAATGAAAAAAGGGTAAAAGCCCTGTGCCATGGACAAAGCTACCAAAAGCGAGTGGTTAAGTCATTCAACCGTAAGGTTCGACCCAGGTATTTTGAGATCAATGACTTGGTTTTGAGGAAAGTCTTACCCATTATTCCAGATCGTGGAAAGTTTACTCCCAATTATGAAGGACCGTATGTCATCAAGAAAGTGTTGCCTGGTAGAGCATTGATTCTTGTAGAAATGGATGGTCGAGAGTTGCCAAAACCTGTGAACGCTGATGCTGTCAAAGAAATATTTTCCTTGAATAAAAAATTTCGAGTTGCTTTGGACTGAATCCAAGTCTCTTTAGAACATTTGCATCATGCATTTCATGCATACATGGCATTTTTGCATATTTGTTCATTTTGTAGGTACTCAACTATTCCCTAGGGAAGCTATTCCAAACCTCAAGGAGTCAAGCTTAAGGAAGTTGCTACATCAAATCAATCTTCTCCCTAGAATTTAGGAAGTAGATCCTATGTGTGAAAACCTTTTCTGTCCAAAAGGTTTTTCAAGTTTGAAATAAAAATCCCCAGAGAAATCAAAAAAATCAATCAAATGTCTTGATTTATCAAAATTCCTTACAGATTTTTGAGTTTTAACCAGATGATCCTTTGGAAAAACAAAAAAAGATTTCTCAAAAATGCCGAATGGAAATGCCTAGGATGATAAAAGGCAAACTTTTGATCAAATACGTCCCTATACACAAAGAGAGAAAAAAACCATGTCGTAGGACATAGGGTTCGTTTACATTGAATACATGGGTTGAAATGATAAAAGGCATTTCATTTCTCCATCCTAAACACTCATGTTATCTTTTGCTAGCCACTTTGAGCCAAATAAGGAGAACTTTCAAAATACCCCTGTCAAGAACTACCCCACATTGGGGCAAGTTAAGAAGTTATGGTTGATCATCTTTGGAGCAAAAAGATTAAGAAAGATTTTATTGCTTTCACTTGCATCAACCTTCTTGTGATAGTTTCAGATGGACCTTTATGGAAGCTCGAAACATCCCAAAGTGAAGAAGAGCATTCTTTTCCTCTACTCCAAACACAGTTATCCTTTGCTTAGCCAAGTTGAGCCTTAAGCATATTCATTTCAAAATCCAAAATGTTGATTATCTTCCTACATTGGGGCAATGCAGATGATTTACCAAGAAAATTTGGAAAAAATTGGTGAATATGTATGGAGTGTCTCGAGAGTCCAAAGAGCTCAAAAGATAAATATTAGGGGGCATGAAAAAGCAGTGTGCCTGGTAAAAGCAAGGCCGATGCCCATGAAAAAATGTGTCAAAATCAAAAGCAAAAGCAAAAACAAAAAGCAACATGCTTATGATGAAAACAAAATTCTCATTGCAAAAGATGCTTAGAAAGAGCAAAGCTCTTCTGTTGCAAGAAAAATGAACTCTCGAGACAATTTGATTTTCAAGAATCAAATAATGTCAGACTTGAATGATTTGGCAATGATGCCAAGATAATCATCATTCTTCTTTCAAATCCATTCTATCAAATTTCAAGCCTTTTGAGCCTAACCCGAACCGACATTACAACCCTCTCCGAAATCTCTTCCGATTGGGATAGTTTGAGTTAATGTAAAGATTTCACAAAGGAACTACCGCTAGAAGGAGTGGAAGTAATCCTATCTTGTCTTATCTTCAAGGTTCTTGACTTGTAAACCCGCTAAAGATGTTAATGGTATGTTTCTATTCTTGGCCTCAAAGCAAATACCCTTTGTGTAAGCCCATGACCAAACCTACATTACGGTCCTTTTGAAAGACCTTTCTGATCAACCAATTTGTATTCAATGTGAATGTTTCCGAAAGCCTTTGACATAGGTTCGTGAGGCATCACCAGTGAGAATTGAATAGCTTTCCCACATCGATGAATGGGAATCAAAGCATTTATGAGAGCCAGTGTGAATGACCTTTTCGATTAGGTTATTTCCAATTTGGCATTTTTATCTAACCTCTTTAGGTGGTTATTCAAAGATTATTTTGTTAAAATTTCCTCTTAAGGATTTTGATGATTAGTGCTTTTCACCAAAAGTTGAAAAATTCCGTTTGATTTGTTGTTAAACAATCTCGAACTTTTTTTTCAAAATATCTTTCCCCAGTGGATCGATTTTTGGTTAGCCTAAACCATATCCTTGGTTTTTTGTCATCCTAAACCAACCCCCTATTTTCGGTTTTTGGTTAGCCTAAACCATATCCTCGGTTTTTGGTCATCCTAAACCAACCCCCTATTTTCGATTTTTGGTTAGCCTAAACCATATCCTCAGTTTTTGGTCATCCTAAACCAACCCCTTATTTTCGATTTTCGGTTAGCCTAAACCATATCCTCGATTTTTGGTCATCCTAAATCAAGCCCCCATTTTCGGTTTTTGGTTAGCCTAAACCATACCTTAGGTTCCTGGTTATTCTTAAACCTTACCTTAGGTTCCTGATTTTCCTTAAACCTTGTCTTAGGTTCTAGGTTATCCTTAAACCTTGTCTTAGGTTCCTGGTCATCCTTAAACCTTGTCTTAGGTTCTAGGTTATCCTTAAACCTTGTCTTAGGTTCCTGGTCATCCTTAAACCTTACCTTAGGTTCTAGGTTATCCTTAAACCTTGTCTTAGGTTCCTGGTCATCCTTAAACCTTACCTTAGGTTCTAGGTTATCCTTAAACCTTGTCCTTAGGTTCTAGGTCATCCTTAAACCTTGTCCTTTGGTTCTTGATTTTCCTTAAACCATAGATTTCCCATAAAACCATTTCTGTTTCCTTTCTTCCTTCATTCCATCACATGAAAGAGAGAAGAGAAAGAACACGTGAATAATCTCACAATCCAACGGTAAGTGCTTTCAAGTAAGACTACGATCAAATGTCTTCGCCTTTATTTCATTTCCCAAATGGAATCGACTAAAATTCTTGGTGCCAATTGGTCTTTGAGCGAAACCTCTTCTTGACTCCCACTCAAAGAGGGGCAGCTGTTGACACCTAATTTTAGCCGATGCGTCATTAAAAATAAAAATTCGAGATTATGGTTTCCGATCTCGACGGAGCCTGTTTCTTGAGCAAAAAGTGTCGTTTTTTAATTCCGTCTATTGGCTTAGCTTTTGTAAGCGATTTTCTATTCATTTTATGCAAAAATCCGAAAAGTCAAATGGTTGACTTTGGCGTTGACTTTTTGATCAACCCTTTAACCAAAAGTCAACCCCAGGTCAAATTGGGGCTTTTTGCATAAAAAGATTCCTTTCAAGTCCAATTTCACTTTAGAAGTGGAAATTTTAGAAAAATTCAAAGATTTGATCATCAAATCAAGCTCCTAGTGAAAAGTCAACTAAAAATCGATTTGACCAAAAAAATTGAAGAATTGAAAAATCCAAAGATCATTTATTTTACATTCAATTTACCTTTGGCATTAGAAATTTTACAAAAATCGATTTAAAATCAACTTTTTCCCAAATTGTTGATTCAAATCGGCCAAAAATGAAATTACTTCATTTCTAGTCATTTTTTAGGTTAGTTTCCTTCACGACATTTGATCTAGAGGTCATTTTATATCCAATTTTTGAACCAATTTTGCGATTCCAAGCCAAACACAAAAACCCCCAATTTTAGCCCTAATCAGTGATTTTGATCGATTCTTCATGATGTGTGCAATTGAGACACGAATGAGCCTAATTTCTTATATGAAATCCAAATTCAAAATCAATTTTGGAAGATTCACATGAATTTAAATCAATATGATCAATTTAGTGATCCAATGATTAGGAAGTCTAAAAGTAATTGGTCTAGATAGTGCAATTCAACTTGACCCACTCTAGACTAATATTCAATTTGATGAATTGAGACTCAATTTGGTTAATTAGACTTCAATTAAAATTGTTAGTCTAGCTCGGTTATGCAATTACCCAAATTCAGAGCTAATTGATTCAAATTGGTTTAATTCAAATTGAACTAATCCGATCGGACTAGTCATTTTTCGGTCAAAAATTTTGATGATCTATAATCCGGTCGGACCAACCAAGATCGGTCACATCCTCTTGAGTGCAAAAATGACAAAAATGCCCTTAATAAAAAATGACAAAATTGCCCTTAATTGAAAATGACAAAAATGCCATTCTTCGAAGATTAAGCAAATTAATTAGGGGATTAGCAAATCAATCATGGCCATTCATCTAGAATTGATCATGTCTATCCATGATGCCATGTCACCAATCCTTAGCTATTAAGGAATATTCTTGATCATTAAGGATGCATTTTGAGCCATTGGATTGATCTAAGGGCTAAAATTGAAAGTTGGGGGAGGTATATAGTGTTTTTTCCCTCCAAAAATCAAGGGGTTCATTTTCAGATCTAGTTTCTCTCTCTCTCTCTCTCTCTCTCTCTCTCTCTCTCTCTCTCTCTCTCTCTCTCTCTCTCTCTCTCTCTCTCTCCCCCGATCATCTCTCACTCTCTCTCGAGCTCCCTCTCGTGGCCAATTCCGGCTCCTTGCCGGCCACTTTTCGAGCGACACTACCCACCCTGGCCCCCACGGTGGTCCAAGGCCGGTCACAAGTTCAGCCGCTGGTAGCCGGAGCTCCTTCCTCCGGCGCCTTCTCCTTCGGCAACATCACCGCACTACCGGTGGTGATGTTCAGCCGTTCAACCGGCTGAACCGACTTTCCAGCCCGACCTCCTCCGCCATCCAAAGCCTTCCTTCTACATTCCTCGGTGTCTTCAAGTTGCTGTGGTGTCCGGCCTCGCATCGAACGGCCACCGGATCACATCCTTAACCTCAACTTTTACTGATTAGTCTATTTGTATGAACAAGAGTTGAATCTGACATTATCTCGTGCAATCCATTGTCGTAGGTTGGTCGAGCTTTCCGAGGCTTCTCCGTGTCATTCCAGATCAGAATATGGAGGCCGGATCGCTCGCTTGAGCGTTGGATCATTGTGAGACAAGGTAAGAACACTTGAGCATATTCTGTAAATTCGTAACCAGTAAAACCTGCATGCTTGAGATGCTGATTTGAGCCTGTTAACGCCGGAATCTGATGAAGTGATAAACTAGAGAGTCGTAAAGCTCATCTTAAGCTTCGATTTGATATATCATATGCCTCAATCGGACTTGATTTGCTATGTCAAAACACTTTTAGAAGTTAGGATCAGAATCTGGAATATGTTGCTCAAGTCTGTTCTGATGATTCCCTGACTGACGTTGTGCTGTTTGATGAATTTTATGATTTTTTACAATCATTTTCTGGAAAAACTTCCTTCATGAGAGTTGTAAAACACATCTTGATCTGTTCACTGTAAAATTTTCATAAAATTCTGAGCATGTTAGCCTAGTACGATTTGCCACGTCATATGCATATAAATCTGGTGACATGTTGATTTCAGTCGACCTTCGTGTGTTCTTCGATTTTCATTAATTCGTGCGTTCGAGATATGAAAATTTTTTCTTCACGAAAGTTCTTCCTGAGATTGAGATCTTTCTATTGATACTAATTTCATCAAAATCGGAGATCATTTGAATGTTCAAAAGGAATTCTCATGATTTGATCAGAATCTGTGTCCAGATCTGATTTTCCTTCCTTTGGAATTTAAAAGATGTTTCTCCGAATTTGATAAAGTTAGAGTCCTTTTTTGCAAAAAATCAAAACTACAAAGTTGCTCATTGGGGTCTCATTATGTCAACTGGAAATTTTGAGGACCTAATTCAATTTTTGGGGGGTCAATTTGCTTGAAAAGTCTTTTCGGGTTAAAATTTCATTTGCAATTGAGTCCCTCGTGAAAACTGAATTTTATAAAAATTTGGACGGCTTTTTAGCAAAAATTCAAAACAGGAAAGTTGTTGCACTCGGGGAATCCTAACCGTACAAAAAGTTTCACGCGATTTTGATAAGGTTTGTTATTTTTCCTGCCATTATTTTGAAATTCATAACTGAACCGAGTGCAGCCTGTCACTGAGATTAATTCGATATTTTCAGGACAATTGGCTATGATTTAGGAAAAATGGTCTTCTTGACTTTTGATCCTCATGTCATAAGCTTTCTAATGACACCTGAATTGCTTTATTTGGACGTCATTAGGTTAGTTAATCATACTTGAACAGAAGTAATCCGAATTAGATAAAAATTGAATAAGTGGTCTTTTATAATGCCCACTTCTCATTTTTTGATTGGCTTCGAAACAAGGCCCATGGGCTTGAATGTATGTTCATTTTATTTTTATGCATGTGCTTGTTAGATGAATGTTAGGCCCGGTGCATGTTCGGCGGGTAGCCCATTCATGGTCATTAGAACCCGACTTTAGGGGTTAATTGATATGAGTTGCCGTTTTGTGAATGCAAATGGTAGCCCATTATCATTAACCATTAATCAAATGATGTTAGATGATTAGATGGGTGATGAATCGAAATGCATGAAAAACAAAGGCCGATCCCGAGGCCCGTGCTTAATTAGTGAATTGATTGCATTATTGTTCTTTCATATGTTGTCTTTTCATGAATGAATGTTATGAATGTAAACACCGACACCCGAGAGGCGGTCCATGGGAGGATAATCCAAAATCGAAAAGACTAAGGTGATTGACCGATGTCCAATTCGGTCTCGATTTGTACTCATTTGATAATGGTGTCAAACTGATGTCCAATCCGGTTTCAATTTGTACTTAATTCATCCATCCCCGATCATGTCTCGGGTTTTCAATTCGTGTTGTAATAAACACCCGACGAGTTGCGGGTTTTTACTTTCTCGCACTTAGAATTAGCCTCGCCTTTTCAATACTTGAGTGTTTACTTTAAGAAATGTCTTTCAATACAATTGATTGTTTCTTTCTTTTTTAGACTAAGATAGGATTAGTTTAGAATCTCAAATAAAAATACAAAAACAAGATGCATGATCACCTAGTGGACTAAGATTTTGGCATGAAAATGGTAAAGAACAAATGCATGACAACCAAGATAACAACCATGTTAAGTTTAGCGGTACCGAAAGGGCGTTAATAGAAATATTAACGTAAACTAGTCCCCGAACCTTTGATCTCTGGTTTTCGTAGAAACCGGAGCGAAATTCCCGCGTTTCGGTTGGGTATTCTAGCCGACCCCCGACTTAGGCTAGTGGCGACTCCTAAAAAATAAAAACAATCCGCTGTCACGCGAGATATGGATTTAGGGAAAATCCACGTTCATGATCAATGAGTCATATGGCTAAACAAAAGATTTACACTTCAGTAAAATCATTTTTTATTAGATGCCATATGAACCATCTCATGAACACTTATCTCTAAACCCGCCTTATTCGAGTTCGGCCCTCGAGGGGCAGGTCGCGACACCCGTGCATCGTGCCGTGCCTCGTTCACGGCCGAGCGTCATGCCCGTGCATCGTTCATAGCCATGCATCGTGCCCGTGCATCGTGTCATGCATCGTTCATGGTCATGCGTCATGCCCATGCATCATTCATGGCCGAGCATCGTGGCCATGCATCGTGCCTGTGCATCGTTCATGGCCGTGCATCATACTTGTGCATCATGCCATGCATGGTTCATGGCCGTGCATCGTGCCCGTGCATCGTTCATGGCCAAGCATCGTGCCCATGCATCATCATGGCAGTTCTTGTGCCCGTGCATCGTGCCATGCATCGTTCATGGCCGAGCGTCGCGCCTGTGCATTGTGCCCGTGCATCATTCATGGCCGAGTGTCATGGCCATGAGTCATGCCCATGCATGGTTCATGGGCGTGCATCGTGCCTGTGCATCGTTCATGGCCGAGCATCATGCCCGTGCATCGTTCATGGCCGAGCGTCGTGCCCGTGAGTCATGCCCGTGCATCGTTCATGGCCGTCCATCGTGCTCGTGCATGGTTCATGGCCGAGCATCATACCCGTGCATCGTTCATGGCCGAGCATCGTGCTCGTGCATGGTTCATGGCCGAACATCCTGCTCGTGCATCGTGCCGTGCATCGTTCATGGGCGAGCATCGTGCCCGTGCATCATTCATGGCCATGTTCGTACCCGTGCATCGTGTCATGCATCATTCATGGCAGAGCATCGTGCCCATGGATCGCTCATGGCCGATCATCGCGCCCGTGGATTGTGCTCGTGGATCGTTCATACCTCCTTAACTGGCCGGGTCGTCCCTCCGGTGCTGCTACTTTGAAGAAATTACAATGCTCAAAGCAAGTCTACGCTCTATATACATTAGCATAGGATAACATCATAGGATTTCGGTCCTATTATGTTGGCCTTCGGGATCAGAGTAATAATTAATAGGGATGTCGCACCGCGCTTTTTTGGGTTTTTTTTTTTTTAATTTGAGTGCTAAAGAGGTATTTCCGTATAAAGGTCTCTCCTAGACTATGCCTCACGTGACAGTGGAAGGTGATTTCTAAATTTGTGATTTTTTTAAGTCGCCACTAGTCATTATTGATAGGTAGACTAGAAACCTAATCGAGGCACGGGAGAAATACCACGATCTTACGAATCAGGAATTCAGAGTACGGGGACTTGGTTACGTTATTGATCTCAAATTGAGATTTCTAACGTCCTTTCGGTACCTAAGAACAATATGATGTTTAACGTGTCATGCGAATTTCTGAGGCCTACTCATTAATCTTATCCATTCTAATCGTAGGAAAGACCAAACAAGTATTAAATGCACAATCGAAATCAATCAAATCAATCAATTTTAAGTGGTCTCTAAAACGGAAATAAATCAAAACAACCCAAACCCTAATGAAGCTCTAATTCCTTGCTCATTTCATGATTTACACATTTTTAGGGTTTAGGGTTTTTTAAGGGTTATAACACCTGAATTTAGAATTTTTCAAAAATGCCACTTGAGCACTTCCAAAAATTCAAATTTCACTTTTTATGGCTAGTCATGATGATTTTGGACCATTCTGAGAATTTTCAAAATTTTTGATTTTTTTCTTCTTGGAAAACTTTTTTTAACCAAGGATTGATTTTTTTATGATTTTCTGAAAATTTTTATGAATTTTCCAATTTATTTCAATTTTTTTGATTTTTCTGAATTTTTTATATTTTTATTTTCCGAATTTTTATAAATTTTATGATTTTTTTATTTTTCAATTTTTTTTATGAATTTTCTAAATTTTTTTGAATTTTTCGATTTTTTTATGAATCTTTTGAAATTTTTTAATTTTTATGAAATTTCTAACTTTTTATATTTTTATATTTATTTTTTATTTGTTATTTGAATTTTTTATTTCCCACTAGAAAATTGAACCGGATCGACTCGGTTCAAACCGGTTCGGCCGAGACTGAACCGACCGACCCCGGCGCCGGCATCGGTCTTCCTCTCTGGTGGGCACGACGCACCAAAAACGGTGCCATTTGGCCTGATTTCTTTTCAGTATTTCGCTAAACACATGGTGTGCATGATTTCCGTTCTAAAGTTCTCCAGGCCGTGACTTTGGATCAAAATCCGACGACCTTTCGGTGATGTTCCGGAGTTGATTTTTGGTTCTAGATAATCTCCATGTTACCAGCTATTGATCTAGCCTAACTAGAACTTCGCCGAATTAACGCCGGCCGGCGAGAACTAAGTTCAAAAATGCTAACCTAAACCAACTAAAATCAGTATTTCCAGAACTTAGATCATCAATCTACGCCGCCCTAGCCATGTAAATCGGTTCTAACGACCATCGAAACATAAAACAAGGTCGGGGAAACTAACTTGAATGGTCCTACGGCCATGGCAATGCTCCAGCGAGGCTTCGGGTTTTCCAACGGTGGGGTTTAATGCACTGCCGACTCGGTTTGTGCATTTTTAACCATTCAAAGTGCAAACAAGCATGCAAAAAGTGATTAGAACAAGTTTTAGGCATCAATGTAACAAAATCAAGAGGAAATACGCACAAGCAAACCTAAAACCTATTCTAGAATTTCTGGAGAAAGTATGATCGTGAGCAAAGTTTACCTTCTTGGTCCGATGATTGAATGAAACTGTTGAGGTGATCCGCGCCTGCAGTGTTGTTCCTTGACACTTGATCTTCACTCTGGTGGCCGTGGCTTCGCCAGAACAGGTTTGGATGTGCCGGAACACGCCCGGTTTCAGGCCTTCACGGTCAGACTTTCCCAACTGGAATGGTGAGGGGAGGTCTTGATCAACTCACGATTCGCCAGAGCTCCGCCGTCTAGAGCGGCGCCGGACACTCGTGGGAGAACCTACAACCCTCTCTCTGACTCTCTCTCTTTGGTTTTGCTTCGTTCTCTTTCTTCTCTCTCTTCGAAATTTCGTTGAATACCTTCTTCTCTCTCCTTTTAGTTTTTCTTCATTTTTATTGATTAATTTCGTGCTCAAAATTGGTTGGAACCGACTTCCGATCGGTTAAGGTGGTTAATTGGTGCTAGCAGGATATTTTCCAGCTGACCTAGTCGATTTCCACGTGCTAAAATAGCTGGAAATGATCGGTGAAGTTGCGGGTTTGATTTGATTTTTCTAGGTTTAGTGTGCTATGACTGAGTCGGGTGAAGAAGGTGAGCAATCGGGGTCGAGTCGTTGACCTGTTCGACCCGACAGACCCGAATTGGCCTAAATTCTCAAATTCAACCCGATTTTGACCCAATTTTCCAAATTTAACCCCAAAATTGAATTTGCCATCATATTTCGAACCCAAATATATAATTTGTACCAATTTGTATTATAATTGTGCCCAAGATTTTCTCATTTTATATATGGGTTAATAAGGTTTTGCTCAATTTGATGTCCTAATGACCTGATTAGGCAAAATTGATGCCAAAATTGGATTACTCACATCTAATTAACCCTAGAAATCATGGTCTTACATTTCGACAATTTCATATTGGACACGATTCCCAATTTAGGTGCAAAATTCTTGATTTTCAATCAAATTTTAGGGATTTTTTTATTTTTATGTCAAATTGTGCAATTGGACCAACCATTATGCAATTCAAGGTCCCAAAATCATTTGTTGTGAAGATACTATGACTTAAAAATGACTAGAAAGCTTTAATTTCATTTTTGGTTCAATTCGGGTTTAATTTTGCCCAATTTAGGGAAAAACATATACCCGGTTGAGATTTTCTAAAATTGACAATGTAATTATGAAATTGGATTTAAAATAAGACTAATGACTATTTTTATGGAATTTTTTGATTCCATTTACTATTTTTCCTGCTTTTCTCACCTATTTTGACTAAAAGAAATTAAGGAAAAATGCAGAAAAATGCTAAAAAAAATTTGGTTTAGAAAAAGATTTCTAGGCTTGGTCAAGATTCCTAGATCTAATTTTGAAATTTTTAAAAATATAAAAAAAATGAACTAAAAATTAGGTGTCAACAGCTGTCCCCTTTTTGAGATTAAGCTCGTTGAGAGGTTGATCTCAAAAACAAGATGGCACATGAATTTTTAGTCGACTTGCTAAACAAGATAAGATAGAAATTTCACAACAACTGATTAGGGTTCTTGCTTTTGAAATTCGTGATCTAATTCAACAGTTCTCTTTTCAAGAACACATTTTAAAAGGTTCTTAATGATTGTGGGAAAGAAACTTACTTATTTGTGAGAGTTTCATTGTTGCTTATCTAAGGACATGAATTGATGGTAGTGATGATTATGATGATTATTCTAATTTCGTAATTTAAAGACGAACTCACGAACCATGAACTCTTGAAGCTCTTCGCCTGAGGACTGGAATTTGCCTAGTGGTTCCTCACCAGTAGGACTTAAATTTGCCTAGGGGCTCCTCGCCTGTAGGACTTTAGATTTGTCTAGTGGTTCCTCACCAGTAGGACTTGAATTTGTCTAGGGGTTCCTCGCCCGTAAGACTTTAAATTTGCCTAGGCTCCTCGCCTTTAGGACTTTAAATTTGCCTAGGGACTCCTCGTCAGTAGGACTTGGGATTGCCTAATAACTCCTCGTCAAATAGGACTTTGGAATTGCCTAGTGACTCCTCGTCAAATAGGACTTGGGATTGCCTTGTGACTCCTCGTCAGTAGGACTTGAAATTGCTTAGTGGCTCCTCACTAGTAGGACTTTGAAATTTGCCTAGTGGTTCCTCGCTAGTAAGACTTTGAATTTACCTAGGGGCTCCTTGCCAATAGGACTTGGGATTGCATAATGACTCCTTGTCAAATAGGACTTTGGAATTGCCTAGTGACTCCTTGTCAAATAAGACTTGGGATTGCCTAGTGACTCCTCGTCAAATAGGACTTTCGAATTGCCTAGTGACTCCTCATCAAATAGGACTTGGGATTGCCTAGTGACTCCTCGTCAAATAGGACTTGAAATTTACCTAGTGATTCCTCGCCAGTAGGACTTTGAATTTGCCTAGGGGCTCCTCGCCAGTAGGACTTGGGATTGCCTAGTGACTCCTCATCAAATAGGACTTTGGAATTGCCTAGTGACTCCTTGCCAGTATGACTTTGAAATTGCCTAGTGACTCCTTGCCAATATGACTTTAAATTTATCTAGGGGCTCCTCGCCTGTAGGAATTTGAATTTTTGGAGATTTGCCATGTAGTTCCTCACCCGTAAGATTTTGGAAATTACCTAGAGGCTCTTTGCCAATTAGGCTTGGATTTTGGAGACTTGCCATGTGGCTCCTCACCCGTAGGATTTTGGAAATTGCCTAGAGGCTCTTTGCCAATAGGACTTGGATTTTGGAGACTTGCCATGTGGTTCCTCACCCGTAGTATTTTGAGAATTACCTAGAGGCTCTTTGCCAATACGACTTGGATTTTGGAGACTTGCTATGTAGTTCCTCACCCATAGGATTTTGGATATTACCTAGAGGCTCTTTTGCCAATAGGACTTGGATTTTACTTAATGGTTCTTTATTAGTAGGACTTTGGAAAGACTTCAAATAATGAATGCCTTAACTGTGAGTTTTGTAATTTTGAGGTTTCACTAACCTTAATATGGTTTTTAGTTGACCAAAAACTATTTTGAAAAGTAGTTTTGAAATTAATCAAAATTGTTTGAAACGTGATTTTTTCTTAGTTTACCACAAACTGTTTGAGAACTTGATTTTAAATTGATCAAAAAACTTTTGAAACCTGATTTTGAAATATGCATTCTTTGTATTAAATGCATTTCAGGCAATCAAATTTCCTTTTCAAGGAATTATTTGAACAAAATGCATGCAATCTTTCAAAAAATGTTTGAAATGATCGTTTGGAAGACCTTCATTAGAAAGGATTTGTTTCAATCCATCAATTTGGTCTTTTCTTCATTCGATTGAAAGGGGACTGATCTAATATCCCTTAATTTTATCTTTCTTAACCAATCCTTAGGTGTGTGGAGATATTCGCAATGTATACAATCCAATTGATCCGATAAGGTCTTTCAAAAGGTTGTAATGTTGACTTGGTCAATGGCTATTCAAAGGATAGGCATTCTAAGGCCAAGAAAAGGATTTCATCATATTTGACTTCGGGTCTACAAGTTAAGAACCTCGAGGATAATATTGCACACACTTCTTTGAGTGATGACTTCTTGTCATAAAGTCATGTTTCTATTCTCAACATCCCAATCTGAAGAGTCTTTAGGGTGAGGTTGAATTGTTGGTATTGGGTAGGCTCAAAAGGCTCATTTGTTTGAATTCAGGGTTTTCATGAAATTGGCGATCTTCTTGGCATCACCACCATTTTTTTTCTTTTTTCATTAGAGATCTTTTCCTTTATGGACATCAGAGTCCTTTAACATTCATCGCAGTCTCTTTCTTTTGATCATTCTCACTTGCTGTGATTTATGATTTCTCATGATCTTGACTTTGCTTTGTCACGACTTTTTGTTGTTTTGAGCTTTCTTTTCCACTCTCTTTTCTTTCTCATTTTTCTTGAGCATTTGGCCTTACTTTTACCAAGCATACTGCTTTTTCATGCCCCAGACTCTTTTGTCTTTTTGAATTCTAAGGACTTTATGTTTCGCCCTTTTTGTTTCCTATCTATTATAGTGGATCATATGCTCATGCTCTAGTGCAAGAGATGATCACCAATTTAGAATTTTGAAATGAATATTTAGGCTCAATTGGGCTTTGCCAAAGGTAATGTATTTAGGTATAAGAAATGAAGTGCTCTTCTTCCTCTTGAGATGTTTTGAGCTTCCATATGACTTCATGTGAAGTTATCTCAGAAAGATTGATGCAAGAGTATACAATAAGATCCTTCTTGGTCCTATTCTCCATAGCTATCAATCCACAAACTTCCTGAATTACCCCAATATAGGGCGGTTCTTAACAGGGTTGTTTTAGGAAAACTTCTCCACTGTTTTGGCTTAAATTTGGTCTGCAAGGGATAAGCATGTGTTTGGGATAGTGAAATGATTGCTTTTCATCATTTTAAACCATATAATCATTGCGAATACCCCCTGTTTCCTTTGGATGAGTTTTTCTCACTTGCTTCTGCACTTTGACTTTGAGTGTATAGGGGATGTGTTTGGATATGGCTTACCTTTTATTATTTGAAGGTCTTTTCATCCGATTTGATTCAAACTTTCTCTTTGAAATTTTTCAAAACCTTTTGTCAAATTATCCCTTTTAGGGAATTTTGATGCTTAGTGCACTTTCAAAGAAAGCATGTTTCAAAATCTTTGATTGAAATATTTCTGAGGTATTTTTCTTTTCAAAACAATTTGTTTTGTTTTTGCTCAACTTTAGTGTCATTCTGCTTGGGGAAGAAAAAGTTTGATTTTTTCTCTTAGAAAGGCACCCTCTTTAGCATATGTCCTCACGATTTAGGGACACCTGTATGATCAACTTACCAAAATCTCTCTTGTTTACATGCTTTTGCTTGAGTTATACTGGGGATTCTTCTGTTATTGCTCCCTTTTCTTTGTCTCTCTGGGGATGATAAAAAGGAAAGCACATTAGAGGATATCGATGGAAAATAGAATTGGAAATAATACTTCCCTCTACTATTTGATAACTCCATTGGGAATTCTGAAATCTCGATTGATTTGGATTCTTTTTGCTTTCTTCTGCAAAATAGATAAACATGTTCGTGAAATGCATAGCATGCATGATATGCATGATATGCACATGTTCTAAAGTGACCCGAATCTTTTCTTGAATGTTCGTCTTCATTTTATGGATAGAAAATCTTGACAGCATCTGCATTTACAGGATAGGCCAGTTCTGTTCCTACCATATCTACAAGAATCAATGCTCCTCTCAGAAGAACCTTCTTGACATTGTATGGACCCTCATAATTCGAAGTGAATTTGCCACGAGGATTTGAATTGTTGAAGATGACTTTCTTCACTACTAAATCCTCTGTTTTGAAATTCCTCAGTTTCACCTTTCGATTAAAGGATTTTGCTACTCGTCTTTGATAGGCTTGCCCATGACATATAGCTCTTAATCTTTTTTCATCAATCATATTGAGCTGTTCATACCTTTGTTGGATCCACTCAGCTTCTAAAAGCTTTAACTGAGATAGTATCCTTAATGAAGGAATTTTCACTTCAACAGATAGCACTGCCTCCATTCCATAAACTAAAGAAAATGGGGTTGCTCTAGTTGATGTTTGAATTGAAGTTCGGTATGCCATCAGAGCATACGGTAACCTTTCATGCAAATCACGATAATTTTCGGCTGTCTTGGCCAGTATCTTCTTGATCTTCTTATTTGCCGCTTCAACTGCTCCTTTCATTTGTGGACGATATGGAGATGAGTTCAGATGTCGGGCATGGAAGTGCTCAAGTAAATCGTCTACAATTCTTTTGTTTAGATTTGAGCCATTATCCGTAATTGCTGCTTTTGAAACTCCATACCTAGCAATAATGTCCCGTCTGATGAATCTTACAACATTCTTGGTAGTAACATTTGTGTAGGAGTTTGCTTCAATCCATTTAGTAAAATAGTCAATAGCAACTAGGATGAACTGGTGTCCATTCGAGGCCTTGAGGTTGATTGGACCAATCATATCAATGCCCTACATTGAAAATGGCCATGACTCGGACATTTGATGCAGCTCATTTGGTGGTGCATTGATTTTATTTCCATAAACCTGACATTGATGGCAACATCTCACGTGTTGGATGCAATTTGATTCCATTGTCATTTAATAATATCTCAATCTTATAATCTTTTCGGGCTAAAAGATGTCCATTCATGTGCGATCCACATTTACCCTCGTGAATTTCTTTCATGATCTATTCAGCTTCTGTAGCATTCACACATCTTAACATGGTTGAATCAAATGATTTCTTGTAGAGGGTTTGACCACTGAGGAAGAATTTGTTGGCTATCTTCCTTATGAATTTCCTGTCACCTGGTTGACTTTCTTTAGGAAATTCTCCTGATTGAAGATACCTTTTGATGTCATGATACCATGGTTCGTTGTTGAACTCTGCTTGGACCATCATGCAATGAGCTAGTTGTTTGAAAATATTGATTCTTAATGGTTTTATATCCATACCATCTTTAGCCTGTAATAAGGATGACAAATTTGCAAGAGTATCTGCAAAATGATTCTGAGCTCTTGGGAGATAATCGAATGTTACCTCTTTGAAAATTTCCATCATTTCTTCTAAATATCTGTGATAAGGAATCAGTTTAGCATCTCCAGTTTGCCATTCACTAGTTGTTTGCAATATGAAAAGCATAGAATCTCCATATACTTGCGACCTTTTTACCTTCATTAAAAGGGCTAATTGTAAGCCGAGAATGCACGCTTCATATTTAGCGATGTTATTGGTGCATGAAAATACCAATTTCGTAGATATCGGATAGTGTTGGCCTTTTGGGGAGATCAATACTGTCCTAGTTCTTGATCTAGATAAGTTGATTACACCATCAAAATACATGATCCATTTATCGTTGACTAATGTCAATATGTAGTCATCAAGTTGTTCTTATGAACTGGCGATATTCTGTAAATTTTCTGCCAGCATATCTGCTATCGCTCGTCCTTTGACTGACTTTTGGGGTGAACTTCTGATGTCGAACTCAGATAACAAGACTTGCCACTTTGCTAATTTTCCGACCAAGGAGGATTTCTTAAGAAGGTACTTGATCGGATCATTCTCGGTCACTAGCAAAATTTGGTGATGAAGGGTGTACTATCTTAATCTATGTAATACCCAAATCAATGCAACGCATGTCTTCTCAACTGCTGGGTAATTCACTTCTGATGCTGTGAATTTCTTGCTCAAGTAATAAATGGCTTGTTCTTTACCATCATTTGGTTTTCTTTGTGTAAGCACCGCACCTAATGCCTCATAGTGAATCGTCAAATATAAGATCAATGGACTCCAGGATTTGGTGACACCAAAACTGATGGGCATACTAGATATTCTTTGATCTCGTCAAAAGCTTGTTGACATTCTGCATCCCACTTTATTTTGGCATTTTTCTTTAATAGTTTGAAGAATGGTTTAACAATCTCAAAAAGCTGATATATGAAATGGGCAATGTAGTTTAATTGCCCCAACAAGCTTCTAACTTCTTTCACCGTAGTAGGAGCCTTTAAGTCATATATTGCCCTGATCTTGGAAGGATCAATTTTGATTCCCCTGTTATTGACAACAAATCCTAGCAGTTTACCAGATTTTGCCCCAAATACACACTTATTGGGGTTTAACCACAACTTATACTTTTTAAGTCTTTCGAGCAATTTGTGAAGCACCTCAATAGATCTTCTCCTAGTTTGGATTTTGCAATCATGTTATCCACTTCAATATCGCAAGTGATTTCTTCGGAGAGATTTGAGTCACATATGAACCTATTATGGATGTATGAATGCTCATGCCCGACATGTAATAAACATGATTAGTAATTGCATACAAAGTAAGGCACACATGGTCCTATGAAGAACTTTTTTTGGAAATTCATTTTGAAACTTATTTTGAAAGAACGTAAAGACAGAGCTAATCCTCATATCATTAGACTTCCTTGCTCTTAAAATCATTTTCGCAATGAGAAGCAATATAGAAACCCAAAGCCTCAAGCCTCACGAATGAGGATACTATTCATCATAGGTTTGGTTTGGTTTTGTTTCTATATGTTCTTAACAAAACATTTGATCAAATTTAATGAATTGAAAAACGCAATTACATCTATATTGAAAGGAATGTAAATTGTAACTGAATTGAAATTGCAAATGAAATCACAAGAAACTTGAAATTGCAATTAACAAAATTCAACGAAAAACAAACAACAAAGGTTCGAGAGAATCTTTCTACTCCAGTGCGTAGGTATTTTCTACTTCAGTTATGATAACGTTGATGGTATTCTCCTCGAATAAGTTTGGCAAAATAGATTCTTCCTCTGCATGTAAGTCCTCTTCTTGAAGAAGCTTGGAAGATCCAAGAAAAGTTTCATTGATATGGATATGATGATAGGGAAGCTTTTTAACTTTGCCCTTCCATATAGATGGATTAATGAGGTGATCACCTAGGCCTCTATAGCCTCCATGGTTCTTTTGACCTTGGCCTTAGCCTCCATGTTGATCTTTAGAGTTATTTGGAATATAACCTACTCCGTACTTCATTCTTGTAATGCGAGAAGTGATAGGTTCTTTGATTCCTTGAGATTTTGATGTAAGACCATTACCGGGAGTAAATCCATACTAGCATAACATTCTTCCAGAAATAATGGAAGATGTTGAGAACTCTAGGGATTTTATGATGCAACCGGTAGGAATTTACACAATTGAGATCATTTCGAAGGAATGATAACTTGATTCTTCTTTCACTTCGAGTTCGACACACGATATTGCACTCTCCTTGTAGGTGGTGAAATCTGTCTCCCCGTGTACGGTGATCATTTTGCCATTAGTGATAAACTTGACCTTCTGATAGAGACTTGAAGGAGTGGCACCAGCCATATGAATCCAAGGTCTTCCGAGTAACAAATTGAAAGTCCTTGGAATATCTATCACTTGAAAGTCGATCAGAAAAGGCATAGGGCCTATGTTCACCTCGACCTCGATATCACCAATAACGTCCTTCTTCATTCAATCAAACGAGCTCACGGTTACCTTGGAAGGTTTGATAAGCTCCTCACTAATTCCCAAGCGATGCAGTATGCTTAGTAGACACAAGTTAAGTGCGGAATCATTATCGATCAACACCCATGACACCTCTTTGCCTCGGCAATTGACGACAACATATAGGGCTTTATTATGGGAATGCTCGTTAATTGGGAAATCTTCATCAAAGAAGGCAATTTGATCCTTTAGAAGAATGGTACCAACAAAGTCTTTCAATTGTACTTCATTAATTGACTCCAGGACGTGCACCTCATTGAGAAGCTTCATAAGCACCATTTTGTGGTTTTCTAAAGTCTTGAAGAGATCCAACAGAGAGATCTGTGCTGGCATCTTTATTAACTGTTCAATTACCTCAAATTCGCTTGTTTTCATGATCGAGAGAATTGTTTAACATCTTCTTCGGTTACTCCTTTCTTTTTGGGTTCACTTTCCTTCGGTATATTGCATCTCCCTGATCGGGTTATGGCATCGACTTCTTTAGGAAAGTAATCCTAAGGTACACACTTAGTGTCAAACTTTTCTTTTGGAGGGAGAGCGATGATCATAGGCTGCATTCCTTCTTCTTCGACCTTAGCTGATCAATGGGAAGTTGAATATTGATTAGTGTGATAGGACCTTCCTCTGCCTTATATTTATCCACCTCATTAAGCTTAATTATAAATGATGTAATCATGGATACCATGCTTCTGTTGGCTTCGTCAGCATCCATTCCACCCCAACCATCAGGTGTCATCGTTTCGTTTTTGAATGCCCATGGAGGTGTATATTTGACATGGTAATTGTATTTACCACTATCTTGACCGAGTAGGTCTAGTTGGTTTTGTATTCCCATCCATCGGGTTCAATGTTTTCATTTTTTAAACGCCTATGGGGTGAAACGTCTTTCACCCCTTGTCTTGATTGAGGACTTTTTTCTTTCTCCTCTTCATCTGGATCTACTTCATCTTGAAGCGTTTCTTTCTTGGGTAGAGTTTTCTCCTCAAGACTAGTTTCATTATCCATACCACCATAGCTATCAGGCAGAATTACTTCATTTTTGAACGCCCATGGTGGTGGAGTATATTTCACTTGGAAGTTATATTTTCCGGAGTCTTCTCCCAAGTTATCTACATTCACGCTTTTTAGGAGTACTTCTTGACGAAAGCGAGCATCTCCTAATCGAGAAGCTTTATTCTTGACTTCATATTCATCATCGGGCCTTATCATTTCTCCTTCTATAAGGACCATATTTACTACATTGTGCTCAGGAAGAGGGTTCTGATGCACATTTGGCTCGGCTCTTGAAAGCTTAATACCTTCTTATCGATGAGCTATTGAACTTTATATTTCAAGACTAGACAATTGTCTATATCGTGTCCTCTGTTTCCTATGTGATATGTGCAAGTCTTTGACTCATCATACGAGGGGAACTTTGTAGGATTGTCTCTTGGCACTTCTTTGGCCACCAAATGTATTTCCAACAGCATCGGTAGTAACTTTGACAGGGGCCGCGGCAACGAAGTGAATTGCCTTACGGGCCTTTTCTTCGACTCAAATATTTTTGGATTTCTCCAAGTGATGTTAGACTGTTTTAGGAATGAAGCCTGATTAACATTGGGGCTAGACACCATAGCCACGTCACGTATAAGTTCTTTATCCTTTCTTCCAGGATAAGGTCTCCATGCTGTCACTTCTTGAGATTTCTTTTCCTTCAATGACCATTCGATTTTTTCACCGACTTTCACCAACATGGTGAATGTTTGGTAGCTCGATATATGTAGTTTGTCGTAATACTCAGTTGGTAACAACTTCAAGAAGAGCTCAATAAGCTCATCCTCACTTATAACCGATTTAACTTGTGAGGCTATAGCTTTCCACCTTTGAGCATAGGCTCTGAATCCTTCACTTCTCCGTTTCTCGGTTCTAACTAAGTCCTCCTAGGTTGGAAGTACTTCGACATTGAATTTGTATTGGCGAAGGAATTCTCTGGCCAAATGGTCCCATTTGATAAAATCTTCTATGTCGAGAGCGGTATACCATGCCAGGGCTACCCCTCTCAAACTATCTTGAAATGTGCTGATAAGAAGTGACATGTTGTCTGAATATCTTGCCATCTTACGGAGATAATACTTCAAATGGCTTTTGGGACAACCAGTGCCATCATACTTGCTCACAAACTCTGGTTACTTATAGTTTTTTGGAACAACCACCTTCGCATATGGCGAGAATTTGTTGAATCTTTAAAGCTCATAGCCTTGACTTGCTAGGCATTCTTCAATTTTAGCCAATCTCTTGGCCTCTTCCTCATCCTTTGTTTTGGATACCTTCTTGACTTGATCATCCTCTTCTAAATTCACTACCTTAGGTGTAGTCTTTAGAGGATTTTCTTGAACCAATTCTTTGTTTTTGACTGGGTCTTCAACTAGTGTTTCAGTAGCATTTGAAGTTTCTACATTTGGAATAGTAGGATAAGACCCTCGAGATGCGAGAATAAAGGCCTTCATTTCCGCCATCATTGCAACTATTTAGGTCATTTGATTTTCGACTACAGTTAGTCGAGCACGGGTTTCTTCTTCCACCATTCTAACTTATAGGCAAGTCTGAGGTCTTTTACCTTCCGTTACTAAACAATCTGCTATTTCATAAAAAGACCCAATATCAGCATAGTAAAGTGATCATGAAACCCTACATTCTTTTAACTATATGATTTCATGAGATTGTCAAGGAAAAGAAATTCTATACAAGTCTTAGTCTCATATAAAACCTTTCATCAATGTCTTTCTCAAGGAATCATACAATTCAAAGAATTGCAATCTATGGTGATTCCTTTATGTTTTGAAATTGTGTTTAGAAAATGATCAATCCATCATTGCATATAAAATTTGAAATTTTTTGACATTATGATTTTAAACTCAAATGGGAATCTAAATCATCCATTCCTAAGTTTCTTGCTAGGTAAGATAGCTTCCGCCTTTTGGTATTCTTCCCATTCCTTAGCTCGAGACTCTCACTCTTCCACATCGATCACGACCTCTTCCGAGACATAGGGTTCCACTTCAGGCATGCTTGGAACAATGTATTTTAGAACATACTCTTCCACAAGATCAGGTATCATGCTTAATGGGACATATGGCTCGACATTAATTGGACCTTTATTTTCTATCCATTTGATATATTCTTTAAAGGCCACGCAAATCTTCATGTTTTCTTCCAAACTATTTGGCCACTCGATTATTTGTTCGAGTGGGTTATCCAGGGATAAGATGATCTTGTGAATTTTGACTTGAAGGACTTCTTCTCCTCCTCAGGTATAATTCCACTTGGGATGTCAAAGGCGAACTCTTCGGGATTCCATACCGGTGGTACTTGCTAAAGTATCCCAAATTGTCTAATAACCCTTAGAGGACAATAAGCTGTTCTTCCACTCAAACCAAGCAATGGTATCGCGTTACCCTCTTGGCTTGTGATCTTCACTTTTCTTATCTTTGGCCAATTGATCTGACGTTGGATTTGATTAGGAATTAAGGTTCTAATGAAATTGGCCTAATCTAAAAAAGATTGTTTAGGTAATTTGTTTTGGATACAAATGTATCGCTCAATTGGATTTATCGCCGAACAAATTTCACGAATGTTTATGAAATGACACCAAGGTCGAATGTGTGACAAAAGACCAGTAGAAGCTTGAAAGATACCCTTCTCATGATTTTGATATGTCTTTAAGGTGATGACGGTTTAGGCAAGAAGCATATTGGAGAAGTCCCATTTAAGACATACTTGTCTTACGATCACAGCTACTAAAGGGTCTAATCCCGTTCTAGACACGGGAAATAGAACAAAGCCGAAGAAAGCTATAATGAATACCCGGGCTGGAGTGTTTCCCATTTCCTTAGGAAGTTTTGAAAAGTTATCCACTAAGAAGGATAATGGAAATATACCCGTGTTTGATTTGATTAGCTTTTCTATTTTGGAAGTTTTGAGGTTGAGGAATTTGGCTAAAAGGCTCACAAGATTAAGTCCAACGGGTGGCTCTACAACCCTAGGTCTAGAATTAATTCCAATGGCGGCTTGATATTCTTCTAATGTTAGCACCAATTTATGCTTTCCAAGATGAAATGTGGCAACGGAAACCTCCCAAAAATGTGCTAAAGCTTGGACTAAACTGACTTGATGTTCCACATGCATAAGTTCGAGAAGGTATCCAAGCCTTTCTTGGACATAAGTTTTGTTGTCTTTGGACATGCCTTTCCACCAAGCAACAAGTTTCTTTCGAGGAATGAGAATTACTTGGATGTCTAGTTTTCCTATTGAGCCTAATTATGCAAAAAGATTTATCATTAGTCACCATGGATTGCGAATCAATTTTAATGCCTCTATTTCAATCATCTATTCTTTTGAGGTGAAAAGGAGGTAAAGTACACTTGCATGCCTCGAAAGTAATGCAAATGTCATTTTAAGTCCATTTAAACCTTAAAAGAGCAGATAGTTGAGATTACGGACAAATTCAATGTGTGATGTAGATGCCCATTTTGTCATACTCCATTTAAACCATAAAGTCATAAACTGTGATTTGCAACTTCAAACACATTGAAATAAGCATTTGAATTACATGAAAAATCCGCCATGGACCTATACATTTCATCTAAAAATGAAAGAATGATCAAATGGAGTATGACACCCTAATCACGCATTCTAAAATGAAAGGGCATTTAGACCAAGCATTGAATGTCATTTAGGCATTTTTAAGAATGTGTCAACTAGCATTGCACAATTGTAAAAGAATAGAATGGAACAATACTTGCTTACCATGACATTTTGATTTGGTTTTAGGTATACCAACCACAAAGACAATCGAATGCAACTAGTAAAGTTTTGACGCCTAAAAAGGGTAGGATATACTAAAGGCTCAATGTCATCACCTTAATGAACAAGGGATTCCCTTCTAATAGGCAATCGGCCTAAAGTTATGGAATATTATCCCACCTCGATGATCGGCATTGTATTTAAATGATCCCATGAGCAATTGGCTCATAGTGTTGCCTAAACACATACCTCCTAAGGGTAATCCTAAATGTAGCCGGGGTTGGGCCACGAGTGGTGCGTGCTAATGGTGTAGTACTAAAGCAATTTAAAAACATGCATAGCAATTAATGACCAAACAACACTTCTAAAATTCATTCAAAACACATTCAACCCCAACACCAACTAGCAAAACAAGGGTTAACAAAGATAACACCCCTTATAACACTCACCTGCAAAAATCATTTAATACTATCATTAGTGGGATGTACCTAGGATCCTTGCAAGCACAAAACATAACCATATCATTCTATTTAGGCCTAAGTCCACTTAGAAAAAGGTAAGAGGTCCCCAATGGAGTCACCAAGTCTGTTGCGTTACGCTTTTTTGGGTTTTTTTTGGGATTTGCGCACTAAGAAGGTATTTCCATATAAGGGTCTCTCCCAGACCATACCTCACGTGACAGTGAAAGGTGATTTCTAAATTTCTGATTTTTGGAGTCGCCACTAGTTATTATTGATAGGTAGACTATAAACCTAATCGAAGTACGGGAGAAATACCATGATTCTACGAACTAGAGATTCTGAGTACGGAGATTTAGTTATGTTATTGATCCCAAATTGAGATCCCTGACATCTTTTTGGTACCTAAGAACGATATGATGTCTAATGTGTCATGCGAATTTCCGAGACTTACCCACTAATCCAATCCATTCTAATTACAGGAAAGACCAAACAAGTATTAAATCCACAATCAAAATCAATCAAATCAATCAATCCTAAGTGGTCTCTAAAACGAAAATCAATCAAAACAACCTAAACCCTAATGAAGCTCTAATAGCTTGTGCATTTCATGATTTACACATTTTTAGGGTTTTAAGGTTTTTTAAGGGTTATAATCCCTGAATTTGGAATTTTCCAAAAATGCCAGTTGGACACTTTCAAAAATTCAAATTTCACTTTTTATGGCTGACCATGATGATTTTGGACCATTCTGTGAATTTTCAAGATTTTTGACTTTTGATTTTTTTTTCTTTTCGAAAATTTTTTTTAACCAAGAATTGATTTTTTTACGATTTTCTGAAAATTTTTATAAATTTTCCAATTCTTTTCAATTTTTTTGATTTTTTTGAATTTTTTGATTTTTTGAATTTTCTGAATTTTTTTGAATTTTTCAATTTTTATGATTTTTCTGAAATTTTTGAATTTTCTAAATTTTTTAGAATTTTTCAATTTTTTTTATGAATTTTCTAAAATTTTTGAATTTTTATGAATTTTCTAACTTTTTATATTTTTATATTTATTTATTATTTATTTGTTCTTTGAATTTTTTATTTCCCGACGGAAAATTGAACTGGATCGGATCGGTTCAGATTGGTTTGGTTGAGACCGAACCGGCCAGCACCAGTCTTCCTTTCTAGCGGGCAACGTGCCAAAAACAGTGCCGTTTGGCCTGATTTCTTTTCAGCATTTCGCTGAGCACATGGTGTGCATGATTTCCGTTCTAAAGTTCTCAAGGCCGCGACTTTGGATCGAAATCCGGTGACCTTCTGGTGGTGTTCCTGAATCGATTTTTGGTTTTGGATAATCTCTATGTTACCAGCTATTGATCTAGCCTAACTGGAACTTCACTGGATCTCCGCCTACCGGCGAGAATCGAGTTCAAAAACTCTAACCTAAACTAACTAAAATCAATACTTCCAGAACTTAGATCATCAATCTACACTGCCCTAGCCATCGAAATCGATTCTAACGACTATCAAAACATCAAACAAGATCAAGGAAACTAACTTGAATGGCCCTACGACCATGGCAATGCTCCGGCGAGGCTTTGGGTTTTCAGGCGAGGGGGTTTAATGCACGGCCGACTCAGTTTGTGCATTTTTAACCATTCAAAGTGCAAACAAGCATACAAAAAGTGATTAGAACAAGTTTTAGGCATCAATGTAACAAAATCAAGAGGAAATATGCACAAGCAAACCTAAAACCTATTCTGGAATTTCTGGAGAAAATATGATCGTGAGCAAATTTTACCTTCTTCGTCTAATGATTAAATGAAATTGTTGAGGTGATCCGCACCTACAGTGTTGTTCCTTGACACTTGATCTTCAATCTGGTGGCCGTGGCTTTGCCGGAACAGGTCTGGATGCGCCGGAACATGCCCAGTTTTAGGCCTTCACGGTCAGACTTTCTCGACTGGAACGGTGAGGGGAGGTCTCGATCAACTCACGATTCCCCGGCGCTCTGCCGTCTAGGGCAGCCCCGGACACTCGTGGGAGGACCTATAATCCTCTCTCTCTGATTCTCTCTCTTTGGTTTTACTCCATTCTCTCTCCTCTCTCTCTTTAGAATTTCGTCGAATACCTTATTTTCTCTCCTTTCAGTTTTTCTTAATTTTCGTTGATTAATTTTGTGCTCAAAATTGGTTGGAACCGACTTCCGATCAGTTAAAGTGGTTAACCAGTGCCAGCTGGACATATTCCAGTTAGCCTAGTCAATTTCCATGCGCTAAAATAGCTGGAAATGATTGGTGAAGTCACGGGTTTGATTCGGTTTTTCTGGGTTTAGTGTGCTATGACTGAGTCGGGTGAAGGAGGTGAGCAATCCGAGTTGGGATGGGTTGACCCGTTCGACCCGACAGACCCGGATTGGCATAAATTATCAAATTCGACTCGATTTTGACCCAATTTTCCAAATTTAACCCCAAAATTGACCTTGCCATCATGTTCCCAACCCAAATATATAATTTGCCCCAATTTGTATTATAATTGTGCCCAAGATTTTCTTATTTTTATATTCGGGTTAATAGGGTTTTGTTCAATTTGATGTCCTAATGACCTGATTAGGCAAAATTGATACTAAAATTGGATTGCCCACATCTGATTAACCCTAGAAATGATGGGCTCACATTTCGACAATTTCATATTGGGCACGATTCCCAATTTGGATTTGAAATTCTTAATTTTCAATCAAATTTTGGGGGTTTTTTATTTTTATGTCAAATTGTGCAATTGGACTGACCATTATGCAATTCAAGGTCCCAAAATCATTTGTTGTGAAGACACTATGACTTAAAAATGACTAGAAAAACTTTAATTTCATTTTTGGTTCAATTCGGGTTTAATTTTGCCCAATTTTGGAAAAAACATATACCTAGTTGAGTTTTTGTGAAATAGACAATGTATTTATGAAATTAGATTTAAAATAAGACTAATGACTATTTTTATGGAATTTTTTTATTCCATTTTACTATTTTTCTTGATTTTCTCGCATATTTTGACTAAAAGAAATTAAGGAAAAATACAGAAAAATGCTAAAAAAATATTTTTTGGTTTAGAAATAGGTTTCTAGGCTTGGCCAAGATTCATAGACCTAATTTTGAAATTTTTGAAAATATAAAAAAATGAGCTAAAAATTAGGTATCAACAAGGGAGAGTCGAGGGCATTCATATTTCATAGTCAGAGGTGAAATTCTTAGATTTATGAAAGATAAACAACTGCAAAAGCATTTGTGAAGGATGTTTTCATTAATCAAAAGCGAAAGTTGAGGGCTCGAAAACGATTAGATACCGTCCTAGTCTCAATCATAAACGATGCCGACTAGGAATCGACGAATGTTACTTTTAGGACTCCCCCGACACCTTATGAGAAATCAAAGTTTTTGGGTTCCAAGGAGAGTATGGTCGCAAGGCCAAAACTTAAAGGAATTGACGGAAGGACACCACTAGGAGTGGAGCTTGCGGCTTAATTTGACTCAACACGGGGAAACTTACTAAGTCTAGATATAGTAAGGATTAACAAACTGAGAGCTCTTGCTTGATTCTATGGGTGATGGTGTATGGCCGTTCTTAGTTGGTGGAGTGGTTTGTCTGGTTAATTTCGATAACGAACAAAATCTCAGCCTGCTAACTAGCTATGTGGATGTACATCTCCACGGCTAGCTTCTTAGAGGGACTATGGCTGCTTAGGACAAGAAAGTTTGAGGCAATAACAGGTCTATGATCCCCTTCGATGTTATGGGTCGCACGCCGCTACTGGCGATGTATTCAACGAGTCTATAGCCTTGGCCGACAGGCCTGGGCAATTTTTGAAATTTCATTGTGATGGGGATAGATCATTGAAGTTATTGGTCTTTAACGAGGAATTCCTAGTAAGCGCGAGTCATTAGCTCGTATTGACTACGTCCCTGCCCTTTGTACACATTGCCCATCGCTCCTACAGATTGAATGGTCCAGTTCAGTGTTCGGATTGTAGCGACGTAGGCGGTTCGTCGCCGATGATGTCGCGAGAAGTCCACTGAACCTTATCATTTAGAGGAAGGAGAAGTCGTAAAAAGGTTTCCGTAGGTGAACCTACAGAAGGTTCATTGTCGAATCTTGCCTAGTAGAATTACCAAAGAACTAGAAACAAACTCAATAGGGACGGTGGGCCTCGCCCAACGTCTCTAGATGCTTGGATGGCACGGGTGCCTCCAAGCACTCGGGCTTTTCTCGGCGGCACAATGAACCCCGGTGTGGAATATGCCAAGGAACTTTAACAAGAGAGCGATGCTCTCGCCACCCAGACATGGTGCGTGTGCGAGATACCATGCAATCTCCTATTATTCATGACGACTCTTGGCAATGGATATCTCGGCTTTCGCATCGATGAAGAATGTAGCGAACTGCGATACTTGGTGTGAATTGCA
>JAMXDD010000007.1:13288738-13363738 GCA_024733475.1 Syzygium grande | reverse complement strand
ACCATGCCTTGTGCCCTTGTGCCTGGTGTCCGTGCCTCGTTTGTGGTCGGGCGTATTGACTATGTGCATCGTTCGAGGCCATGCCTCGTGCCGTGCATCATTTGTGGTCGAGCTTCGTGCCCGTGCATCATGTCCGTGTATCGTTCGTGGCCGTTCATCGTGCCCGTACATCATTCATGCCCGAGCATTGTTGTAACATCTTGAATTTCGACCTATTTTTGAGATCCAACGAAGTGGATATTATTTCTCATCTGATTTTAGTAAGTCTCGCTTGGAGTTGGCCTCTCGCGGGATACTGACCAATGGGAAAGGCTGACTAGGAAAACGGTACGTAGACCAGGGACCCAATTGCGAATCGGGCATTGATTTCGAAAAACGATAGGGAAGTGTTTTGGGCCAATGTGGGCCGATCTTAGGAATGTGATGGATTTGGTTTGGCCAACGATGTACGATCGGATCGCGGGTGATTCCACTCGACCGAGAGTACGAGTGGCGAACAAATCCCGAACTTGAACCAAACGATCGTGACCCCTGGAATAATTAATAATTCCTTGCGTTCTCTCGGTAATCGAAATTGTCACGACTCGAGTGACCCTAGGTCGATACGCATACCCCTAAATAGTCACCCGTCAGTGAGAGGTTCTAAAATTCTGGATTGAGCAATTTTGATCGTCAAATTGGACCCGAACTTCAATGTCAAAATTCTATAGGTATTTGCGACTATTTTGTGAGGCCGACGTCATTTTTGAGTGGCCAATCATATTTGGAGTCGGTACGGTCGAAAAATGGAATTTCGACCCGAGACCGAAAAATTACGAAAATGGCCCTATGCCCTATTTTTGGAGTTTCGAATTTTGAGGAATTTTGGTGATTTTTTTTTTGGTAAGGTAAGATGTATATATATACTTTTCAACACGAATCGTACAAGATATGGAACCTGAAACACAAAACCTCGTGCACTGAAGCTACAATCAAAGTGTCTCAACAGTGCAAAGGTATAACGGTTATAGAGCTATAAGCAACAAAAAGTAAGATACAGGAAGGCCAACAAAATGACCACATAACTAAAGCCAAGACAACCTCAAGGGGTTTGATCAAATATGGAAGTGGAGATACCCCAGCTGACTTGGATCCTACAATTGCGAGGATTGTCTTCAACAGGTTTAAATGACAAACCTCTATCCCTGGTGATTTTCGCAAGATGTTGCCGGAGGGCCGGCACGAAGAGGGGTTGGTTTCTGAAAAGTAAATTATTCCGAGTGGTCCATATAATGTGGCACAAAGCTGCAAAAGTGAATCGAGCAATTCTCTGATCAAAACTATGGCCTCCTATATGACTGGTGGCCCAAAGAAGATTATCTTGCCACGATTGATTTCTCCATGAAAGGTAGCAATTTCCAGCCCAGAACAAGGCAAGAGAACGCGTGACAGGACATGCAAAGAAGAGATGATCCACCGAATCTGGTCTACATTTGCAAAAAGCACAAACACCTACTGGTATTCAGTTATATTTAAGTAACACAACCTGTGTTGGGAGCCTATTTAGGGATATCAGCCACAGCAAGAAGCCATACCTCGGCGCAATACTCTGGTCCCAAATAAAGGAAGACCAAGGAACAGCAGGTAATTATTAGAATTATTTGAATTATCAAAAGGCCCCTCAATTATTGGATAGGAATGATTAATGGCCATTGGATCAAAGGGCAAAATAGTCCAAGGGCTAGGATAGCGACACGTGGCACCACCTTTTTGACCATAAGCCCACTTTAACCCATTTCTCTCTCCCCCCATCTTCATTTTCACGCCGGTAATCTTCCTCCCCCAACCATCTCCCTTCTCTCTTCCCTTGGCCGTGAGGAGCAGCCACCACCAGAGCAGCCGTCGCCGCCGCCGAAACGCCGCCGTCCATCGCCGAGAGGATGCCAGAGCGCCGTCGCTGAACCAGTTTGATCCAACTACTGTTTAGCCCGTTTCCCTCCTTGTTCAGCCCACTTTTGAAGCTTAAATCTAGTGAGTGAAAATCCTAACCCTTAATTAGGATTATGTGCAGTTTGGACAAGTTTTAGGGGTTAATTAGTGGGGGCTGATTGGGCTGATGTTGTGGTGATTTTAAGGGCCTAAGGTGATGATTTAGGGATGGTTTTAAGGCTGTGGAGACTTGGTTTAGAAGTTGTATGAGCTAGATTTGCTTAATGGTGCAAGTTTAATGACTCTCGGATTACTAAATTTACTATACCTTTGCGCTTTGTTATTTTTTTTGTGATCATTGTGGGTCGAATCTGAAAAAATGTTCTGCATGAAAGTTGTTCCCAACATCTGTAAGTATAATATAATATAATTTGGAAATTTTTGGAAATCATTTGAGGCCATTCGGGAAGTCCATCTTTTGATCGAAACAAAACTGCCGATTTACTGTTCACCCGACCTTTAGGTCTGTTCGAATTTTTATAAATTTTACCAGGCCTATTTTCAAAATACTTCCTTCACAAAAATTGTTGGGGACAATTGTGGATATAATATATAAAAATTTCGAGGCTTTCCAAAATGATTTGGGTACTGAATAATTTGTATTTTGATGGCCTGAGGGGCTATCCGAGCGAATCGGATTTGGTTCGACTTTGAGTGTCAAAACGAGGTATTTACGATTAGAACTGGGTTTCTAGTTCTCACAGAAAATGTTCATTGAGATGTTTTGTACAACATATCCAAATTTCATAATTTATGAAATTGATTTACCATTTATTTCAAATGTTTTCTGTCACCGTGCAACTGCCCAGTTTGGACCTGATTTTGTATATTCCCAATTTTTCTCTCTCTCGGACTAATTAGTGGCTGTCCATTAAGGTTTAATTGGGCCTTGTACGGCTAATGTATGGTTTGTTCGTGAATTGCCATGTGTGAATGGTTGGGCCATGTAGTGGCTGATTTGGGTACAAATTGTGCTTAATCGTGATAAATTTTGTGGTGCCTTGTTTGAGCGACTCGATGGTTGAATGGTACTTTGTCGTGCTCAACTGTATAATGCCATGCCGCCTGATTTCGTGTTCGAGCAATTCGGTGTGTGATTGGCCAATCATTGGTGTGAATGTTTATTTCCAAGGTGCGTAAATTATGTTTTGGGCCACATGGTACTAGTTGGCCAAGTGCGCATGTTATGCGAATAAGTATGGGCAATTGATTGGCTATTTGAGAGCACGTTGATTTGGCATGTTTGTTGAAATGCCGTGCTGAAATTGAATGCTCATGTTGCATTATACGACATTGCATGGCCACGCATTGTGTATGCCGAGAATGGGACATAGGATGAGATTGTACGAGAATGCGTGCCTGACATGAGCATGTGATCACCTAATTGCCTCGATCGCGTTTACGCGGGGTTCAGATAATAACTGGCTGTGTGTATGTGTGATCACAATTCGCCCTGATGCGTGTTACGGGTGTGTGCAGCTTTACGTGGGGGCGATGCCCGCACGCCCCCGAAGATGACTAACCTGATGTGTTTTACGCAAGCTCTAGTTCATGAGAAGATCGGTGTTGCGCCTCATGCACTTTGTAGCAGGCTAGAGACACTGGGCTAGAGATGCACTTTATGCGGGCCACGGAGTGTTGTGATTAAGAAAGAACAAATGGCGCCTTTATGTACTTTGTAAAGAGCCTAGAGACACTAGACTGCACGCGGGTCGTAATAATAATTGAGCATTAAACCAGTGTGTAGTGTGAGCCATAATGAAACATGGCATGATGATAACATTTGCATGCATAAGAATGCATGGGCCAGTATGCGAGTGTGCAAGACTTGGTGAATGGCATGCAAGATGAACACTTTGAGTATGAGCATGCGTATGGCGTATGTGTGAAAATGTGTGTCACATATGTGTCGTGATTATTATATCGAACTGTTTAACTTGCAGGGTCAGCAAGGTAAGCGATCCGGGCTCAAGGGCCTAGGTCATTTGATTGACATTATTGTCCGTTGTTGTGTTGATTTGTTTGTCGGGAGGTACATGTTAGCCTAGTTTCGATGTAGGAGGCCTACTCATTGAGATTCGTCTCATAATTGTTTAAACCCTGTTTTTCAGACTCATTATAGAGGTTGCCTGGTGTACTCGATCCATATGAGAATCCGAAGCCCATAAAGCATGATCCCGAGCAGGTTGGCGAGGTCGTATGGATTCGGAGGATGAGATAATCGAGGCTGAGTCGGAGCCATCAGGATCTGATCCCGATTAAGTTGCCTAGGATCGAAGAGGTCGGGCCAATAACCCTTTTGATTATAGCCCCACCTTAGATGCCCCCCTCGCCACTTAGGGATTTTGTTAGTAGTGACCGACCGCTTTTGTTTGGTGATTTGTATTGGTGTTCATTGTATATGTTTTGAAGTTCAATGCAAGTCCCATTATTAGGCTTTGAATTGTTCAACGCCCCCCGCTACCCTTTGTCATGTATTGTTTAGTACGGGTGTTTTAATTATTGCTTCCGTGATATGCCTTATGCTCAGATTGGAGTTAGTTTCACGACGCCGCCTGGACGTCAAAATTAGAACGCTGTTGACACCTAATTTTATGTGCGCATTAAAAATGAAAATTCGAGATTATGGTTTCCGATCTCGACGGAGCTCGCTTAAGCAAAAAAAGTGCTTTTTAATTCCGTCTGTCTTATGAAAGCGATTTTCATTCATTTTAAACCAAAACCCGAAAGTCAAATGGTTGATTTTGGCTGACTTTTAACAACCTTTGACCAAAAGTCAACCCTAGGTCAAATTTTTTTGCATAAAAAAAGATTCCTTTCAAGTCCAATTTCACTTTAGTTTGGAAATTTTAAAAATTCAAAGATTTGATCATAAAATCAAGCTCCTAGTGAAAAGTGTGTGCGCTTTGACTTTCTACCAAACCTTTGACAAAAAAAAAATTGAAAATATAAAATCCAAAAATCATCGTATTTTACATTCAATTTACCTTTGGCATTTAAAATTTTACAAAAATCGATTTAGAATCAACTTTTCCCCAAATTGCGGAATTTGATTCAAATCGGCCAAAAATGAAATTACTTCATTTCTAGTCATTTTTTAGGTTAGTTTCCTTCACGACATTTGATCTAGAGGTCATTTTATATCCAATTTTTAACCAATTTTACGATTCCAAGCCAAACACAAAAACCCCCAATTTTAGCCCTAATCAGCGATTTTGATCGATTCTTCATGATGTGTGCAATTGAGACACGAATGAGCCTAATTTCTTATATGAAATCCAAATTCAAAATCAATTTTGGAAGATTCACTTGAATTTGAGTCAATTTGATCAATTTAGTGATCCAATGATTAGAAGTCTAAGAGTAATTAGTCTAAATAGTGCAATTCAACTTGACCCACTTTAGACTAATATTCAATTTGATGAATTGGGACTCAATTTAGTTAATTAGACTTCAATTAAACTTGTTAGTCTAGCTCGGTCATGCAATTACCCAAATTCAGAGCCAATTGACTCAAATTGGTTTAATTCAAATTGAACTAATCCGATCGGACTAGTCATTTTCCGATCGAAAATTTTGATGATAGATAATCCGGTCGGACCAACCAAGATTAGTCACATCCTCTCGAGTGCAAAAATGACAAAAATGCCCTTAATAAAAAATGACAAAATGCCCTTAATTGAGAATGACAAAAATGCCCTTCTTCAAGGATTAAGCAAATTAATTAGGGGATTAGCAAATCAATCATGGCCATTCATCTAGAATTGATCATGTCCATCCATGATGCCATGTCACCAATCCTTAGCTATTAAGGAATATTCTTAATCATTAAGGATGCATTTTGAGCCATTGGATTGATCTAAAATAAAATTGAGATATATAGGGTTTTTCCCTCCAAAATCAATTAGGGGAGTTCCTCTAGTTTCTTCTCTCTCTCTCTCTCTCTCCCTCCCACGATCATCTCTCATTCTCTCTCTCGAGCTCTCTCGTGGCCAATTCCGGCTCCTTGCCGCCACTTTCCGCGAGCTACCGCCCCACCGGCGTCCCCACCCAAGGCCTCCGACTACATTCCTCGGTGTCTTCAAGTCGCTGTGATGTCCGGCCTCGCATCGAATCCACCGGATCACATCCTTAACCTCAATTTTTACTGATTAGTCTATTTGTATGAACAAGAGTTGAATCTCACATTATCTCGTGCAATCCATTGTCGAGGGTTGGCCGAGCTTTCCGAGGCTTCTCCGTGTCATTCCAGATCAGAATACGGAGGCCGGATCGCTCGCTTGAGCGTTGGATCATTGTGAGACAAGGTAAGAACACTTGAACACAATTCTGCAAATTCGTAACCAGTAAAACCTGCATGCTTGAGATACTGATTTGAGCCTGTTAACGTCGAAATCTGGTGAAGTGATAAACTAGAGAGTTGTAAAACTCGTCTTAAGCTTCGATTTGATATATCATATGCCTGAATCGGACTTGATTTGCTATGTCAAAACACGTTTAGAAGTTAGGATCAGAATCTGGAATTTGTTGTTTAAGTCTGTTCTGATGATTCCCTGACTGACGTTGTGCTGTTTGGTGAATTTTATGATTTTTTACGATCATTTTCTGGAAAAAATTTCTTCATGAAAGTTGTAAAACACATCTTGATCTGTTCACTGTAAAATTTTCATAAAATTCTAAACATGTTAGCCTAGTACGATTTGCCACGTCATATGCATATAAATCTGGTGACATGTTGATTTCAGTCGACCTTCGTGTGTTCTTCGATTTTCATAAATTCGTGTGTTCGAGATATGAAAAACTTTTCTTCATGAAAGTTCTTCCTGAGATTGAGATCTTTCTATTGATACTAATTTCATCAAAATCGGAGATCATTTGAATTTTCAAAAGGAATTCTCACAATTTGATCAGAATCTGTGTCCAGATCTGATTTTCATTCTTTTGGAATTTAAAAGATGTTTCTCCGAATTTGATAAAGTTAGAGTCCTTTTTTGCAAAAAATCAAAACTACAAAGTTGCTCATTGGGGTCTCATTATGTCAACTGGAAATTTTGAGGAGCTAATAGCAATTTTTTGGAGGGCCAATTTGCTTAAAATCTCATGAGAAGTCTTCACGGGTTAAAATTCCATTTGCAATTGAGTCCTTCGTGAAAACCGAATGTTATAAATATTTGGAGGGCTTTTTAGCAAAAACTCAAAACATGAAAGTTGTTGCACATGGGGAATCCTAACGGCACAAAAATTTTCGTGCTGTTTTGATAAGGTTTGTTATTTTTCCCGCCTTTGTTTTGAAACTCATAACTGAACCGAGTCCAGCCTGTCACTGAAATTTAATTCGATATTTTCAGGAAAATTGGCTAGGATTTAGAAAAAATGGTCTTCATGACTTTTGATCCTCATGTCATAAGCTTTCTAATGACACCTGAACCACTTCATTTGGACGTCATTAGGATAGTTAATCATTCTTAAACAGAAGCAATCCGAATTAAGCTTTAATTGAATAAGTGGTCTTTTTTTATGAAGCCCACTTCTCATTGTTTGATTGGATTTGAAACAAGGCCCATGGGTTTGAATGCATGCTCATTTATTATCATGCATGTGTTTGTTAGATGAATGTTAGGCCCGATGCATGTTCGGCGGGTAGCCCATTCATGGTCATTAGAACCCGACTTTAGGGGTTAATTGATATGAGTTATCGTTTTGTGAATACAAATGGTAGCTCATTATCATTAACCATTAATCAAACAATGTTAGGTGATTAGATGGGTGATGAATCGAAACGCATGAAAAACAAAGGCCGATCCCGAGGCCCGTGTGTTAATTCAATGATTTGTTTGCACCATTTTTTTTTATGTCATTCGTCATGAATGAATATTATGGATGTAAACATCGACACCCCAGAGGCGGTCCAAGGAAGAAAAATCCGGAGTCAAGGAGATTGACCGATGTCCAATCCGGTCTCAATTTGTACTCATTCGATGATGGTTCCAAACCGATGTCCAATCCGGTTTCAATTTGTACTTAATTCATTCATTCCCGATCATGTCTCGGGTTTTCAATTCGTGTTGTAATAAATACCCGACGAGTTGCGGGTTTATACTTTTTACTTTCTCGCACTTAGAATTAGCTCGTCTTTTCAATACTTCGAGTGTTTACTTTAAGAAATGTCTTTCAATACAATTGATTGTTTCTTTCTTTTTTAGACTAAGATAGGATTAGTTTAGAATCTCAAATGAAAATACAAAAAACAAGATGCATGATCACCTAGTGGATTAAGACTTTGGCATGAAAATGGTAAAAACAAATGCATGACGACTTAGATAACAACCATGTTAAGTTTAGCGGTACGAAAGGGCGTTAATAGAAATATTAACGTAAACTAGTCCCCGAACCTTTGATCTCTGGTTTTTGCCAGAGAAACCAATTCAGCGTTTAAGGGTATTCTAACCCGACCCCCGACCCAGGCTAGTGGCGACTCCTTAAAAATAAAATCAATCCGCTGTCACGTTTAGGGAAAATCACGTTCATGATCAATGAGTTATATGGCTAAACAAAAGATTTACACTTCAGTAAAATCATTTTAAAAAGTGCCATATGAACCATCTCATGAACACTTATCTCTAAACCCGCCTCATCCGAGCTCGGCCCTCGAGGGGTAGGTCGCGACAAACGTTACGTGAGATGATTACGCTTCGAGGGGTTTAGGGCGTGACAGTTGTGGTCGTGCATCGTGCCCGTGCATCGCTCCTGGCCGTGAATCGTGCCCATGGTTCATTCATGGCCGTGCTCGTGCCCGTGCTTCATTGATGTCTTTGCTCATGCCTATGCAGCATTCATGGCCAAGCATCGTGCCCGTGCATGGTTCATGGCCGTGCGTTGTGCCCATGCATCATGCCATGCATTGTTTGTGGCCGTGCATCATTCGTGGCCATGCTCGAGCCCGTGCATCGTGTCGTACATCGTTCGTGGCCCTTCTCATGCCCGTGGATTGTTCATGGCCGAGCGAAATGCCCGTGTATCATTCATGGCCGTGCGTCGTGCCCGTGCGTCGTGCCGTGCTTCGTTCATGGCCGAGCATCATAACCGTGCATCGTGCCATGCATCGTTTATGGCCGAGCGTCATGCCAGTGCATCATTCATGGCCGTGCATCATGCCCGTGCGTCGTTCATGGCAGAACGTTGTGCCCGTGCATCGTGCCGTACTTTGTTCATGGCTGAGCATTGTGCTCGTGCGTTGTGCCGTGCATCGTTCATGGCCGAGCGTGGTGCCAATGTATCATTCATGGCCATGCATTGTGCCTGTACATTGTGTCGTGCATCGTTCATGGCCGTGCACCGTGCCCGTGCATCGTGCCTGTTCATCGTTCAAGGCCAAGCATCATGGCCGTGCATCATTTGTCACGCCCCGAACCCTACGGCGCGCGAGTATCCCAACCAAGGTCGAATTTGTGCGACGTCCCAGGATGCATCGCCGACCCAACATCCAACATAGAGATCAAGACACATGCGAAAGCAACTTAAACACCCGTACAATTTAAAACATGTGACCAAGGATAGCATAAACAACAAACAACATTATAAATATACACTTGCATTAACATCAGGGAAACATATACAATATCCATTACACAAAATACATAATAAACCAAAAGTGGGTCAATGGCCATTACTGACAAAAAGGGGTAGGTGGCCTGGGCGGTTTATCTAAACACTAACATAAGTAAGGGCTCCGGTCAAAAAGGTATCGATTTAACCTAACTAGGGTTACGGCTAAACCCTAAGGTATCCAGTCTGGGTCAGATCCCAAGGACTCGAAAGAATTGTCAAACAACTCGACCTTGGAGTCCATGGAATCTAGCTTGGACTCGGCCTCTACCGACTCATCCTCAGAATCGCCCTCCTCTGGCTCGCCTTGGGGGCATAAGGAGAGGATGAGACGGGGAGGTGGTGCGGTACAAAAGGAGCGTAGATGGTGGCACGGCGGCGGCGGTTTCCTCCTCGGCGGCCCGGCTCACGACCAAGGAAGAGGGAAAGGAGAGGGGGAGTGTCTGAGATGATGGTGAGCAAAAATGATGGAGAAAGAGAGAGATGAGAGTGTATAGGCTAGTGGTGAGTAGGGTGGTTAAACAACTTCTCAAAATTTACCATCATGCCCTTTTCACTCACAACATGATCCAATGGTCCACATTTGATCATCAAACTTATCTTGATGGCTAAAAAAAATCAGCCCCACTATCTCCAAGGGGCATATTGGTCCATAATTTTTTGCCACAAGGGGGGTTGAAAATGTCCATTTTATCCTCCAATAATTCCTCTAAAATTCGGATCCAAGGCTTAGGGCACAAGGGCAATTCTTAAGGAATGACCTATTATGAATTAGCGTCTTCAAGATCGGCTCAGTACCTGGGGCCAACTCTATTATGAATTCTATTTCTCTTTCCGATGGCAATCCCGGCAATTCTTGAGGAAAGACCTCGGAAAAGTTGCACACTACAGGTATCTCTTCCAATTTAGGTTCCGCCACTATCGGATCGATCATGTTCACCAAATACCATTCACAACCCTCATCCAACAACTTGGTCACCTCAAGCGAGGAAATCCAAGGGATCGAGATTCCTTTTCGATTTTCCTGAAATTCAAATCTAGGACGTCTAACAGAGTTAAATTGGATCACCCTATTGCCGCAATCCATTACGACTTTTTGCCTTACTAGCAAATCCATTTCAATTATCACATCAAAATAAAAAATGGCCAACACTACCAAGTCAACCCTTTCTTCTCTACCCCCGATAACTATCTTACAGTTAGGAGACCCTAACGACACTAACACCTTATCATTCAATGGGGTAGTTACGCAAAGCATAGTTTCAAGCATAACCGACTCGATTCCAACCAATCTAAAAAATTGCTTCGAAACAAATAAATGGGTCGCCCCCGGATCAAATAAGGCATACGCAACATGATCACAGAGAGAAATCGTACCTGTGACAACGCCCAGCGTGTCCTCAGCCTCCCCATGCACCATCGCATAAACTCGTCATTGCGCTGGCGGTCGACCTTGATTAGCCGGTGGGGGATTTCCAGCTTGATTCCCAACTTGGGGCTGTTGCGGTTACATCGAAGGTTCTGTGGGGCGTTGCCGGGGATAGTTCTTAATTTGATGCTCCAAACTCCCGCACTTGAAGCAAGCCCCAAATCTATTCTGTTGGTGGTTCGGCTTCCTAATATTCTTTCTAGCCGGTGGGACAAATAGCCTGTTTACCGCCATCGGCTTCTTCCCGAAGCGGCGGTTGTCCTTATTCTGGGCGAACTATGATCCAGAAGCGACTGCCCTTTCCATTTGATCTCATTCTATGGCTTGAGCCCGTTCATACATCTCCTTGTAGTCTCGAATGTTCAAGGTGTTAAGGAAAACTCCTACTGATTTTAAAGTTGACAAAATCTTCCATGATATTTGTAAATTTGATACTTGTTCTGAATCTTCTCATTTCAGGAATATAAGTTCTAGAAGCTTAGAAGGAAATTTTTCAGATTTTATAAGTTAGAAGAATTATCTAAGTTCTGAGATATCTTTCAGACGCAGAAATAATTTAGATTTTATAAGTTCTTGAAGACCCACAAAAGCTAAAGTTTTGAGATTTAGACTCAAAACAAAAAAATTCAGAAGCAGATGCAGAAGCTGAAATTTTTCAGAAGCAGACGTAGAAGCTAAAATTTTCAGAAGTAGACGAAGACGCAATAATTCTTCAAAAGCATAACTCAGAATAAAGAATAATAGCTAGTAATCTGGCATGGATTTCACAGAAGGAAATTTTTGATTTGTTCAATCTTAATCAAATTGATTGACAACCAAATACTACAACAAGAATGCATTTCAACGGACAAAACTCTACTTATGGAAACCAAGATTCTGATTGTATGGGCGACCAGAATCAGCGGGGATTCAGAATTTGTTATCCAACGGCTACTCAATCCTTATTTTACAAATCTGTCCAAGGTGAAGATTGGAAGATGATCCTCTGCAAGTTGTCCAACGGCTAGTGTGGATGTAGAAGAGTATTTAAGGAGAACATGAGCAGCAAAAGATAGATAGATTCAAGAATCAACAAGTCCAAAGTTTGAGCATACTCCCATCTGTTCTCTTGTCGTTATGAACTTAAGATTAAGATCTTGAGGGTTACTTTGTCAAGAGTGATTGTGTGAGATAGAGAGTCCTATCATACACAATAGTTCTGTCACTTAGAATCTGTAAATTCCTCTTGATTACATAGTAAAATCCAGCTGGTAGGCTGTAAGCATGGAAAAGTGGACGTAAGCTTACTATAAGCCGAACCACTATAAACTTGTGTGCAGATTCTCTTTTCCTTATCTCTTACTTTACATTCTGCACTTCAGAACATTTCCCATATCATCTATTTTGAATCTGAATTTTATTCAGACTCTTTTGTTATTTGTCTTATTTCCGCGCAATTATTAAAAGAATTGTTTAGGATCACCTATTCACCCCCTCTAGGTGACCCTTGCTAGCACTTCACAAGGAAATTCCAGCTTCGAAGATCTGGCTTCAATTCATCCCGAAATCTCCGAATCTTATCCTGCGGGTTCTCCACCATCCTAGGTGCAAACTTTGACAATCTAACGTTCCCCGCTTCATATTGGTCTATGGTCATCGGTCCTTGGCGGAGCCTCGTAAATTCTGCCATTTTCCTTTCCTTGGCACTCTACGAGAAATATTTCCCATAAAAATTCTCGATAAATACAGCCCAAGTCTGGACGGTACCCTCTGGGAATACTCTTTCCCTGGTGGCCTTCCATCAATCATTTGTATTATCCTGCATTTGGTATATAGCCAAAGTCACCCTTTTAGTCTCGGTGCACCTCAGAACTTCGAAGGCTTTCTCCAATTCTTCTACCCAACGCGATGCAACCTCGGGGTCACCTCTTCCATTAAACTTGGGCGGCTTCAACTTCAGGAACTATTGCACCAGTTGGTGCATCTATCTATTCACGACTATCTGGCCCTATCCTTGGTAGGCATTGTTCTGATAATAGCGGTTGCTTTCTGACCTCGATGCTTTGGGCAATATTGGCGACCCTTTCCTGAGCTTGCTTACCCATCATATTTCCTATCTCTTGTAGGGTCTGAACAACCTCATCCAATCTTTGATCCTTGGCCTCTTGGCCCATAGCACTCTACTGCCTTCGAGTTTCCTTTCCTTTTGTTCTCATCTTTACATTCCTCACTACCCATCTACTTGCTATAATTCAATTTAGGAATTAGAGACCTAAATCCAAGCTAAACCGGTCTAAGGTCCTAGGTAGGAACTAACACAATAGCAATCAATCACTCAGCATGCGACCAAACACAAGCAGCATAAGACCTCAACCAAGGAGATACATGTACTTACCTCGGGTCTTGTCGCACCTGCACTTTACAGGTCAGTTCAAACAACCAGTCAATCAAGACACAAACAGTCAAGAGGTACATGTAGCATGCAAGGTCTCCTTACTGGCTACCTAAGGTCATCGCTCCTTATTACTCCAGGCTTTGACTGAATTGGACCGAGCTGACCTTGCTCTGATACCAAGTCAATGAAACGGGATGATATGCCCTGAACCCTACGGCATGCGAGCATCCGAACTAAGGTCAAATTTGTGCAACGTCCCAAGACGCGTTGCCGACCCAACACCCAACACAAATATCAAGACACATATGGAAGCAACCTAAATACCTATATAATTTAAAACATGTGACCAATGATAGCACAAACAGCAAACAACATTATAAATATACACTTGCATTAACATCAGGGAAACATATACAATATCCATTATGCAAAATACGTAATAAACCAAAAGCGAGTCAACGGCTACTACTGACAAAAAGGGGTAGGTGGCCTGAGCGGTCAGTCTAAACACTAACCTAAGGAAGGGCTCCGGTCAAAAAGGTATCGGTCCAACCTAACTAGGGTTACATCTAAACCTTAAGGTACCCAGACTGGGTTAGATCCCGAAGACTCGAAAGAACTGTCAGACAACTTGACCTCAAGAGTCCATGGAATCTAGCTCAGACTCAGCCTTTGCCGACTAGTCCTTAGAATCGCCCTCCTCTAACTCGCCCTTCAACTTGAGGTCCTACTCTATCGATTCCGGCTCATCATCCGAATCCATAGGCTTCGAGTCAGAATCCCAATCTACTGGATCCTCATCTGTCGGGTCTAGCTCGTCGACCTCCCAGATAATCGGCCCGGGTCCATTGTCAGAAACCTCTCCGAATGAGGCCTCGGGGCTCGCCAGATCTCCATCGGTACATTAGGGATCTATATCACCTAGCCCGTTGAACGGGACATCAAAGGTCCTAAGAGGTTCGAAAGTCCTGGAGTAGTCCTTGAAATACCAACCTATATATTCATGGGCCTGGAAGTGCTGCTCGCCCACATCAACCCATATGGTAGTAAAATGCCTAATATACATATTCTGGTTTCCTACAGGGTACTCAATCACCTCCCGATCTATCCGGGATGGGATCCCAAAACGGATAGGCACGTCCGACATCCTTAGGGTCAGGGGTCTGAAAATGTGGGTTTTAACAACCGTGAGAACGAATCTCAGTGAGTAAACCTCCTAAACCTAAACTAAGCTAATATGCACCTCCTGACAGGTAAATAATCACACTCAACCGTATAACAACCAATTGACCTAGGCCCTCGGGCCCAGATCGATCATATAAACAACCCTGCAGGCTAGTGGTGAGTTGGGTGGTTGAACAACTTCCCAAAAATTACCATCTTACCCTTTTCACTGATAACATGATCCAATGGCCCATATTTGATCATCAAACTCATCCAATGGCTAAAAAAAGTCAACCCCACTATCTCCAAGGGGCATATTGGTCCATAATTTTTTGCCACAAGGGGGGGCTGAGAATGTCCATTTTATCCTTCGATAATTCCTCTAAAATTCGGATCCAAGGCTGAGGGCATAAGGGCAATTAGTTATTTTCTGTTTCTGGGCCGAATTTCTATTTTTCGATTGTACCGATCCCAAATATGGTTGGCCATACTAAAACGATGTCGTCCTCGCAAAATAGTTGCATACGTCCACGAAATTTGACATTCAAGTTCGGATCCAATTCAACGATCAAAATTGCTCAATTACAATTTTAGGGTCTCTCACTATCGGGCGGCTATTTAGGGGTTATGCGTATCGACTTAGGGTTACTCGAGTTGTGAAGCTCTCGATTAACAAGAGAACGCGAGGATTTATCACTAGTTCCGGATGTCACGATCGTTCAGATTAAGTTCGAAATTATTCGCCACGCATACTCTCGATCGTGCGGAATCACCCGCGATCCGATTGTACGTCATTGGCCAAACCAAATCCATCACTTTCCTAGGATCGGCCCACATTCGCCCAAAATATTTTCTCGTCGTTTCTCGGAATCGGAGCTCAATTCGTGATTGGGTTCCTGGTCCACGTACCATTTTCCTAGTTAGCCATTCCCTATCGGTTAGTAGCCCAAGAGTGATCAATTTCAGGCGAGACTCACTACAATAAACTGAGAAATAATGTCAATTTCATTGATCCCAGAAATGGATCGAATTCGGGATGTTACATCGTTCATGGCCGTGCATCGTGCCATGCATGGTTCATGACCGTGCATCGTGCCCGTGCATCATTCATGGCCAAGCATTGTGCCCGTGCATCGTTCATGGCCGTGCTCGTGCCCGTGCATCGTGCCAAGCATCGTTCATGGCCGAGCGTCGCCCCCGCACATCGTGCCAGTGCATCGTTCATGGCCAACTGTCGTGGCCGTGAGTCCTACCCGCGCATCGTTCTTGGCCATGCATCGCTCATGGCCGAAAAGTGTCGGGCGTGAGTCGCCCGATGCATCGTTCATGGCGCTTATGGCCGTGCTTGTGCATCGTTCATGGCCATGCTCGTCCCCGTGCATCGTGCCATGCATTGTTCATGGCCGAGCATTGTGCCCGTGCATCGTTCATGGCCGAGCGTCGTGCCCATGCATTGTGCCATACATCGTTCATGGCGGAGTATTGTGCCAGTGCATCATTCATGGTCGTGCATCATACCTGTGCATCGTTCATGGCTGTTCGTCGCGCCCATGCATCGTGGCCGTGTATCGTTTATGGCTGAGCATTGTGGCCGTGCATCATGTCGTGCTTCATTCATGGCCGAGCGTCGTGCCCATGCATCGTGCCGCGTATTGTTCATGGCCGAGCGTTGTGCCAGTGCATCATTCATGGCCTTACATTGTGCCCGTGCATCGTGCCGTGCATCATTCATTGTTGTGCGTCGAGCCCATGCATCGTGCCTGTGGCATCTTTTATGGCCGAGCATCGTGGCCGTGCATTGTTCATGATCATTCATTGTGCCGTGAATGGTTCATGGCAATGCATCATGCACGTGCATCGTTCAAGGCCGAGCATCGTGCCTGTGCATCGTTCATGGCCGTGCTCGTGCCCGTGCATCGTGCCATGGATCGTTCATGGTCGAGCGTCGCCCCCGTACATCGTTCATGGCCGAGCATCGTCGTCCTGAGTCGAAGCCGCGCATCGTTCATGGTCGTACATCGTGCTCGTGCATTGTGTCATGCATGGTTCATGGCCGTGCATTGTGCCCATGCATCATTCATGGCGAGCATCCTGCCCATGCATCGCTCACGGCCGAGCGTTATGTCCGTGCATCGTGCCATGCATCGTTCATGGCCGAATGTCGCGCTCATGCATCGTGCGCAAGCATCGTTCCTGGCCGTGCATCGTGTAGCATTTTGAATTTTCGATCCTTTTCCTAGGATTTATGAAATGAATATTTGACCAATGCACGTATAGTGAGATCTTACTCAGGACTATGCATTCTCGGGATGCTAACCTTAGGGGTAAGGCCATTATGGGATTGAGTTTGCACGATCAAAGAAGTCGACCTTGGTTCGACCTTTGATCATAAGAATTGACGAGGGAATATTTTTGGCCAACAGAGACCGATCTATTTGGTTGATCGTGTCCGAAGGGAACTAGCGACAGATCCTCACAATTATATGACAACCGAGGTCGTCCTGATTAGAGTAAACTTAAACGTGATTTGACTTAGTGTCACTCACGGGTCGAGAGCGTGTTATCCCAATGAGCCACCCCTTAGCAAGAGATAAGCTAAAGTCGTGATTATTTGATTCTAGTCATTTCTCGGAATTCGGGTTCGGAAATCGAGAATTTTGAAAGTGACAATTTTTAGTGGCCGATGGCGTTTTTGGTGTGGCCAACCTTGAGGCCACCTGTTTTTGTAAAAAATTGAATTTCGATTCGGGACTAGAAAAATTATCATTTTGCCCTTGGGATCGTGAATGAATTTTAGGGACTGGATTGAGTCGGGAGACTGAGAATTATCCTATTTGGCCGAAAATTAGAGGGACAAGAATGCCCTTCTCCTCCTTTGAGTAATTACTCTTTTGCCCTTTGACTTTTTTGGATAAGGATGAATGTGGGCTGTTGGATTATGGATAAGATTAAATCTTGGCCATTGGATCGGAGGGGTAGTTGAGGGGTATTTTAGTAATTTCCGATGGCGTTTTAGAGGCTAATTATTGGGGTTAGAATATGAATATCTATTTCCTCTCTCTCCTCAATAATTCAAGTCTCTTTCTCTCTAATCACCCCCCTCCATTGACCGGTTCTCTCTCTCTCTCTCTCCCTCCCCATGCGTGAGCCTAGCTAGGCTGGCCACTAGCTCGCCGCCACCTGGTCGCTGCCCTTCCGCCGTTCACCACCGCCACTCCTCCTCTTTCCCAGTCGTGTCTCATCACCGCAGCCTATCTCTCTCTCTGTTTCGCTGTTCCGTTCAGTCCAACTGCCATCAAGCCACCCTTAGCCAACCTCCCCTGGTCCATATGACCGGACCACCACCCTCAGCCACCCAATCGCCGCCCGCCAGCCACTCGTCCACGGTGGTGCAGCCGATCACCTGCTTGGCCACCGGCACCGTTGATGCTGCTACTGCTAGGCCGTTCGTTCCAGCCTTTGTCCAGCCAACTTGTCACGCCTTTTCGAGGTAAGTGACTTCCCCCAAATGTTACCTAGGACCTCGGGTATTGTTAGATGCAATTTAGGACTCGGTTCGGGTAGTTTAGGTGGCTGTTTTAGGACTGAGATAGGGGCTAGTTATTAGGTTGTTGTGGATTGATTTGGTGATTGGAAATGCGTGGTTTATTGGACTTGGTTAGGGCTGTGATGGTGTGGAACGAGTAGGGTTGAAATGCATGTTCAATTGGTAGGATTATGCCTTAAATGGACTTGTGTACGTGGTTGTGTGATTTGTGGTAATTGGCTGAATTCTGAGTGAATATTGGACTGATTATTGAGTGGCCGTGTGCCTTGTGTGTGTGACCGTGAGGTGTGGTGGTGTGATTGTGTAATGAATTTGCGTGCCAAGCGCGTGTGGTCGTGTGGTGTGTTCGTGCGACGAAAATGTGCATTTACGAGTGTATGTGAGGTGTGAGATTGTGTGTGGCTGTGTGTTTGTGTGGCCATGTGATACATGGGGAAAGTGTGGAACGAAGGTACGAAAATGTAGGATTGGTTAGAAAAATGGGTCCGTCATGAGGCGTGTCCGTTTACATGGGACGATGCCGTCCCTGACGAGGTGACGATGCCCACCCGATGAGGTGACGATGCCTGACGAGGTCAGAAGACCGTTGGCCTGATGCGTTTTATGCGGGCACCGTAGTGGTGGAAAGGTTGAGAATGAGCTGGACTAGACTTGACGTGTGAGGATTGTGAAAGTTAATGTATGGTGTGAGTTGGTGTGCGAGTGTATTTGTATCGCATGATGTAGTGTTCAATTATGGGGAAAAACCGCTAGGAACGGTATGGGACGTGCCCAAGTGGGTTTTACCTTATAATCGAGGCACGCGCACGACTATGATGCATTACTGTGGCGTGTTGGCTGTTTTATTGTCTAATGTGCAGGGACGTGCATGATGGATTTCAGGTAGGATTGTATGTGTTTGTTAGTACGGTTAATTGTTGTGCGTTGTGCGTATTTCGTCTAGCGGTACGTGAGAGCCTATGTGGGGTTTGGGGCTGTGCACTTATTGAGATTCGTCTCATGATTGTATAACCACCACTTTCAGACCCCTAGCTTTAGACCCAGGAGGCCCGCCTCCTCTTTTTGTCATATAAGCAATTGCCCATGGTGCCCCAATGGAGCCGCAGGTGATGTCCAAGTAATCTTCTGGGAGTACGAGCCAGAGGATGCTGAAGCAGAATGGAGGAGGGTGACCGTCAAGTTTCCCTAGGATATTTTAGGGGTTGCTTAGAATAGGTCTGACCATTTACCTTTTTATTGGATAGGTCGACCTATAGTGAAGTTAAGTTAACCAGACCCCCGATCCTTTTGTTAAGTCGGTGGCTGTGAATGCTTATTTGTTATATATGTTTGTAATGCGACGTTTGTATGCTTTGTGAAATGGCATTGTATAAAAATGAACATTGTTGTTGTCTGACTGTTCTGATGAACTACTCCGTCGTCATCTTTTTAGTCCGGGGTTTTTATATCCGCCCGTGCATGTGTCTTTGATGTTTGAGTTGGGTCGGCGATGTTCCTAGGACGTCACAATCTATTCGATCGGAGTGGGATGTCGCGAGCTCGACGGGGTTCGGGGCGTGACACATCGTGCCCGTGCATCGTTCATGGCCGAGTGTCCTAGCCGTATGTCGTGCGTGTGCATCGTTCATGCGGATCGCTCATGGCCATGCATCGTGCCCGTGTACCGTTCATGGCAGATTGTCTTGGCCGTGTGCTATGCCCACGCATCATTCATGGCTGTGCATCATGCTCGTGCATCGTGCCGCACATAGTTCATGGCCGTGCATCGTGCCCGTGCATTGTTTATGGCCGAGCATCGTGCCCGTGCATCGTTTGTGGCTGAGCGTCGTGGTCGTGAGTCATCGCCGTGCATCATTCATGGCCATACATCGTGCTCGTGCATCGTGCTATGCATGGTTCATGGCCGAGCATCCTGTCCATGCATCACTCATGGCCAAGCGTTATGCCCATGCATCATGCCATGCATCGTTCATGGCTGAGTATAGCGCCCGTGCATCGTGCCCAAGCATCGTTCATGGCCGTGCATCGTTCCCGTGCATCGTTCATGGCCGAGTGTCCTAGCCGTATGTCGTGCTCGCGCATCGCCTGGCGCGCATCGCCTGGCGGCCATGCATCATGTCCGTGCATCGTTCATGGCCGAGTGTCTTGGCCATGTGTCGTGCTCGTGCATCGTGGTCGTGTATCGTACCGTACATGGTTCATGGCCGTGCATCGTGCCCATGAATCGTTCATGGCTGAGCATTGTGTTCGTGTGTCGTTCGTGGTCATGAGTCGTGGCCGCGCATCATTCATGGCTGTACATCATGCTCGTGCATGGTTCATGGCTGTGCATCGTGCCCGTACATTGTTAATGGCCAAGCATTGTGCCCGTGCATCGTACCATGCTTCGTTCATGGCCGAGCATCGCACCCGCACATCGTGCCCGAGCATTGCTCATGGCCATACATCGTGCCCGTGCATCGTTCATGGCCGTGCATCATGCTCGTGTATCATTTATGGCCGAGTGTCATGGCCGTGTGTCGTGCCCGCACATCGTTCATGGCCATGCATCGTGCCCGTGCATCGTTCATGGCCTAGTGTCTTGGCCTTGTGTCATGCCCACACATCGTTTATGGCCGTGCATCGTGCTCGTGCATCGTACCATACATGGTTCATGGCTGTGCATCACGCCTGTGTATCGTTCATGGCCAAGTGTCTTGGCCTTGTGACGTGCCCGCACATCGTTCATGGCCGTGCATCGTGCTCGTGCATCCTGCCACACATGGTTCATGGTTGTGCATCACACCTGTGCATTGTTCATTGTGCATCACGCCTGTGTATCGTTCATGGCTGAGCATCACGCCTGTGCATCGTTCATGGCCATGAGTCATGCCCGCATCGCCTGGTCCGTGCATCGCGGCTTCATGGTTCATGGCCGAACATCGTGCCCGTGCATTGTTCAAGGCCGAGCATCGTGGCCGTACATCGTTCATGGTAGTGCATCATGCTTCGGGCATCGTACCATGAATGGTTCATGGCCGCGCATCATGCCCGTGCATCGTTCATGGCCGTGCTCGTGCCCGCATCGCTCATGAGCACGCCTCGCCCTCGTGCCGCCCCGCATCGCTCATGGAGCATCATGGTCGTGAGTTGTGGCCGCGCATCGTTCACGGCCATACATCGTGCCCGTGCATCGTGCCGTGCATGGTTCTTGGCCGTATATCGTGCTCGTGCATCGTTCATGGTTGAGCATCATGCCTGTGCATTGTTCATGGCCGTGCTTATGCTTGTGCATCGTGCCATGCATCGTTCATGGCCGAGCGTTGCACTTTGTGCATCGTTCATGGCTGAGCATCTTGCTCGTACATCGTTCATGGTAGAGCATCGTGCCCGTGCATCGTTCATGGCCGTGCTTGTGCTCGTGCATCGTGCCATGCATCGTTCATGGTTGAGCATCATGGCCGTTAGTCGTGCTCGTGCATCGTTCATGGATGTGTATCAAGCTTGTGCATCGTGACATGCATCGTTCATGGCTGTGCATCGTGCTCGTGCATCGTTCATGGCGGCATCGCTCACGATCGCTCATAGTCGTATCATCCCCGCATCGCCATGCATCATTCATGGTTCGCGGCCGCGGTAGTCGCCCGCCGCATCGTTCATGGTTGTGTATCAAGTTCGTGCATCGTGCCATGCATTGTTCATGGCCGTGTATCGTGCCCGTGCATCGTTCATGGTTGTGTATCAAGTTCGTGCATCGTGCCATGCATTGTTCATGGCCGTGTATCGTGCCCGTGCATCGTTCATGGCCGAGCATCAAGCTCGCGCATTGTTCGTAGTCGTGCTCATCCCCGTGCATCGTGCCATGCATCGTTCATGGCCGAGCATCGTGCCCGTGCTACTGCATCATTCATGGCCACGCATCATGCTTGTGCATCGTGCCGTACATGGTTCATGGCCGTGCATCGTGCCCATGCATAGTTCATGGCCAAGCATCATGCCCGTGCATCGTTCATAGCCGTGCTCGTGCCTATGCATCGTGCCATGTGTCGTTCATGGCCAAGCGTCGCGCCCATGCATCATTCATGGCCGAGCATTGTGGCCATGAGTGGTGCCCGTGCATCGTGTTGTGCATGGTTCATGGCCGTGCATCATGCCTTGCATCGTTCATGGCCAAGCATTGTGCCCGTGCATCGTTTAAGGCCGTGCTCGTGCCCGTGCATCGTGTCATGCATCGTTCATGGTCGAGCGTCGCCTGTGCATCGTTCCCTTGATCATTCATGGCCGAGCATCTCGTTCATGCATCGTTCGTTCATAGCCGAGGGTCGTGCTCGTGCATTGTGCCCGTGGATTGTTCATGGCGAAGCATTGCGCCCATGCATTATCCCCGTGGATCATTATGGTCGGGCATTATGCCCGTGGATCGTTCATAGCCATGCATCATGCTCGTGCATCTTTGATGGCCGAGCATCGTAATTGTGCATCACGACATGCATTGTTCATGGCCATGCATCGTACCCGTGCTTCGTTCATGGCCGAGTGTCATGGCCGTGAGTCGTGCCCATGCATCGTTCATGGCCGCGCATCATGCTCGTGCATCGTGCCGTATATGGTTCATGGCCGTGCATTGTACCCGTGCTTCGTTCATGGCCGAGTATCGTGCTCGCGCACATCGTTCATGGTTGTGCTCGTCCCCGTGCATCGTGCTATGCATCATTCATGGTCGATCATCACGCCCGTGCTTCGTTCATGGCTAAGTGTCATGGCCGTGAGTCGTGCCCATGCATCGTTCATGGCCGCGCATCATGCTCGTGCATCGTGCCGTACATGGTTCATGGCCGTGCATCGTGCCTATGCATAGTTCATGGCCGAGCATCATGCCCGCGCATCGTTTGTGGCCGTGTTCATGCCTATGCATCGTGCCATGGGTCGTTTATGGCCGAGCATCGCACCCATGCATCGTTCATGGCTGAGCGTTGTGGTCGTGAGTCGTGCCCATGCATCGTGCCATGCATGGTTCATGGTCGTGCATCATGCCCTACATCGCCGTGCCCGTGCATCGTTCCCTTGTATCATTCATGGCCGAGCATCTCGCCCATGCATAGTTCGTTCATGGCCGAGGTTCGTGCTCGTGCATTGTGCCCGTGGATCGTTCATGGCCAAGCATTGTGCCCATGCATTATCCCCGTGGATCGTTCATGGCCGAGCATTGTGCCTGTGGATCGTTCATGGCCATGCATCGTGCTCGTGCATCGTTGATGGCCGAGCATCGTACCTGTGGATTGCGACATGCATCGTTCTTGGCCGAGGGTCGCGCTTGTGCATCGTGCTTGTGGATCGTTCATGGCTGAGCATTGCACTTGTGCATTGTTCATGGCCGAGCATCGTGCCTGTGCATTGTTCATGGTCGTGCTCATGCTTGTGCATCGTGCCATGCATAGTTCATGGCCGAGCATTGTGCCAGTGCATCATTCATGGTTGTGTATCGTGCCCGTGCATTATACCGTGCATCGTCCATGGCTATGCGTCACTCCCGTGCATCGTGCCCATTCATCGTTGAAGGCCATGCATCGTGCCGTGCATAGTTCATAGCCATGCATCATTCATGGCCGAGCATCGCGCTTGTGCATCGTTCATGGCCAAGCGTTACCCCCGTGCATCGTGGCTGTGCATCATTCATGGACCAATGTCCTGGCCGTGTGTCGTGCCCGCACGTCATTGATGGCCATGCATCATGCTCGCGCATCGTGCTGTACATGATTCATGGCGTGCGTCGTCACCCGTATCGTTCATGGCGAGCGTATTGCCCTTGCATCACTCATGCTGAGCGTCGTGCCCGTGTATTGTGCTCGTGCATCGTACCGTGCTTTGTTCATTGCCAAGCGTTGTGCCCGTGTGTCATGCTGTGCATCATTCATGGCCGAGCATTGTGCCAGCAAGACGTTCGTGGCCGTGCATCGTGCCGGTGCATCGTTCATGGCTGTGCATCGCTCCCATGCATCGTGCTCGTGCATAGTTTATGGGCAAGCATCGTGCCCATGCATCGCCTGCGGCCGTGTATCGCCTCGCATTGTACGCTGCATGGTTCACGCCGCATCGCGCCCGCATCGCCTGGCGGCTGCCATCGCGTCTGCATCATCTACGGTCGCGTTTCATGCCCGAGTATCGCGCTACGCATCGCTCAAGGTCGAGTGACGCTTCGCATCGCTCATGGCCAAGCATCGCCCGGGTATCATTCATGGCCGTACTGTGCCCGGCATCGTGCTACGCATCGCTCAAGGTCGAGCACGCCTCGCATCGTTGATGGCCGAGCGTCGTGATCGTGTGTTGTGGCCGCGCTTCGTTCATGGCCATACATCGTGATCGTGCATCGTGTCGTGCAAGGCTCATGGCCGTACATCTTGCCTGTGCATCGTTCATGGTGGAGCATCGTGCCGTGCATCATTCATGGCCATGCTCGTGCCTATGCATCTTGCCATGCATCGTTCATGGCTGCCGCCACGCCTGGCATCGTGCCTGGGCATCGCTCATTGTCGAGCATCGGTCGTCGGTAGAGTGCTCGTCGCATCGCTCGCGGTCGCGGTATCATGCTCGTGCATCGTGCTATGCATGGTTCATGGTCGTGCATCGTGCTCGCATCGCTCACGGTCGAGCATCGTGCCCGTGTATCATTCATGGCCGTGCTTGTCCCCGTGCATCGTGCCATGCATTGTCCATGGCCAACCATCATCCCTATGCATCGTGCCCGTGCATCGTTCATGGTCGAGCATCGCGGGCTAGCAGTCGCGGCTGCGCATCGCGGCTTTTGTATCGTGTCGTGCATGGTTCTTGGCCGTGTATTGTGCCCGTCCATCGTTCATGGCCAAGCATCGTGCCCGCAGATCGTTTGGCGGTTGAGCATCGTGTCTGCATCGCTCGTGGCCGTGCTCGCCGATGTTTCGTTTGCATGCATCGCTCATGGCCGAAAGGCCGTGGCTATGCATCACGCGCTTGGCGTATCGTTTGGCCATGGCGAAGGCTGCGGGTCGCGGAGTCGCCCCCGCATCGCGTGCGCATGTTTTCATGGCCATGCCATGCCACGCCTTGCATCGTTGATGGCCGAGCATAGCGGCTTGGTTGGCCGGCTCGCGCCGTGCATCGCTCATGGCCCATGCCGCCCATGCATCGTTCCCTTCGATTGCTCATGGCTGAGCATCGCACCCGTGCATCGTCCCTATGGATCGTTCATGGCTATGCATCGTCCTCTGTGCATCGTTGATGGCCGAGCATCGCGCCGTGCATCGTTCATGGATATGCTTGTACCCGTGCATCGCGCCATGCATCGTTCATGGCCGAGGGTCGTGCTCGTGCATCGTGCTTGTGGATCGTTCATGGCCGAGCATCGCGCCTGTGCATTGTTCATGGGCGAGCATCGTGCCCGTGCATCATTCATGGCTGTGCTCATGCCCGTGTATTGTGCCATGCATCGTTCATGGCCGAGTGTTGTGCCAGTGCATCATTCATGGCCGTGCATTATGCCGTGCATCATCCATGGCTGTGCATCGCGACCGTGCATCGTGCTCACTCATCGTTTAAGGCCAAGCATCGTGCCCGTGCATGGTTCATGGCCATGCGTCGTGTTGTGCATGGTTCATGGCCATGCATCGTGCCCATGCATTGTTCATGGCTGAGCATCGTGCCCGTGCATCGTTCCATGCATCATTCATGGCCGAGCGTCACCCCCGTGCATCGAGCTCGTGCATTGTTCATAGCCGAGTGTCGTGGTCGTGAGTCATGCCAGCGCATTGTTCATGGCCATACATCGTGCCCGTGCATCGTTCATAGCCAAGCATTGTGCCCATGCATCACTCATGGCCGAGCGTTGTGCCTGTACATCGTGCCCGTGCATCGTGCCGTGCTTCATTCATTGCCAAGCGTCATGCCCGCGCATCGTGCAGTGTCACACCCCGTACCCCATGAAGCGCGAGCATCCCACCATGAGTCGAATTCGATGCGATGTCCCAAGATACGTCGTCGACCCAACGCCCAACAATCAGAGATCAAAACACAATCGGAGCAACGTATATAAATGTATATATACACCCGTACAAATATACGATAACCAAGAATAGCACAACACGGGAATTCGATATGATTAAAACATATACATTTCATTACTATTAAAAGTAGATATAATATCCATTTAAAGGGGGTACAGACTACCGCCAAAAGTAAACGACGGCCACAAAGGTAAAAAAGGGTCAATGGCCAAGGATTACCGAGCTAAGACAGCTTCAGACAAAAAGATGTAGCCGTTCTATCTAAGGCTAAAGTCAACCTAGGGGACCCAGTCCAGATCAGAACCAGAAGACTTTGACGAAGAAGAATTGTTTGGCAATTCCTCATCAGAATCTAACAAGTCTAACTCGAACTCAGCCTCCTTTAGCACGTCCTCGGCATCTATCTCCTCGGGCCCAGAATCCTCCTCCATAGGCTACTCTAACTCGTCATCATCCTGCTCCATGTGCATCGGCTCGACCTCGTCAACCTCGTACTCCACAGGTACACCATCGGAGCTCATACTCTCATCGTCTGAGGTGCCGGGGTCTACCACCTGTCCATCAGGGCACTGCGAGTCTACCCTGCCCTGCTTGTTAAACGGGACATCAAAAGTCCGGAGGGTTCCGGTCTCTTCCCCATTATACGTCCTATAACATCAACCCACGTATTTGTAGGTCTCAGATACTAAGTCCCCAACATCTACCCAACCTAAAGTATAGTATCTAATGTATATATTCCCATTCCCTACGGGATGTACGGACATGGTCTTCTCAATGAAGTGTGGGATCCCAAAACGGATTAGCGCCTTTGCCATCCTCATTGTCGGGGGTCTAAAATATCGGTTAACAACAACCGTAAGACGAATCTCAGCAAGTAACAACCCCTAAACCTAACTAGGCTAACATGCATCTCCTGACAGGCGAATAAAACACACATCACAGTGCACCAAAACATCACAAAAATTGACCTAGGCCCATGGCCCAGATCACTCATACAATGACCCTGCAGGTTAGACAATTCAAAATAATGTTCACGGCACATACGCGCACACACTGGTCACGCGTACGCCATATGCATGCTCATGCTCATTAATGCCAGCCTGACATACAATTCACCGAATACGCATCACGACTAACACACTCCGGCATACAATGGCCATGCTCATGAATTATTTCAAGCAATGCACTTCGGCATGCGGTTCTTTTACGAGCATAAATTGACCCGTAGGCCCACAGATAAATCGACCCGAAGGCCACAATACTCCGACCCAAAGGCCATGACCTGAAGGCCAATAATTATTCCAATCAAATAAGCATACTCGCACACTTTTCAGCCTCATACCCATACTCAGCAAGCAAAATGCGTGGCCATGCCATACGAGCACTCAATGACAATGATGAGCACACAATTCAATAAAAATCAATGCGGGCTCAATCTATGCCACACGTGCCCAAATTAAGTGCTAGCAAATTCAACACACAATTCGCATTCACAGCACCTTATTACACGCCAAAACAATGGCCAATCACACACCGCATTAATCGGTGTCAAAAGCACATGGCATGTTATATAAAAACTAGCACAGAAAAATACCAATCAATCACAAATCATTCAATCCCGGAAAAGGCCCAATTAATTCTCAATTAATCCGAATTAGTCCAAATTCGGATCTAATAGGGCAGCCACATAACAGCCAACCTTAGGGCACTAATCCTCCTCCTAATTGACTCATTAATGCTCAAATATGTCTCATAATCAACCATTAGTCATTCAGCCCATAATTAGGTCATAATCCAACTTAATTAACCCTAAAAATCATCTAAACCTATCTAGAGGGAAAAATTAGTCCTAATTGAGGTTTAGGAATTAATACTCGCCTAATCCAAATCGGTCGATGGGAACGGGCGGCCAATCGCCGATGGACAGCAAGATCGGTGGCGGCGTTCTGACGGTACGGAAGGCGGCATACGGACGGCGGTCCTCGGCCACAACAGGGGAAGGACGATGATGGTGATGCTGCTGGTCGGTGGTGGTTGACGGTGCTCGGTGTCGGCGGTGGCGATTGTACGGATGGCGAACGGCGGTAGTCGGCTTACTCGGTGGACGGTAGCCACAGCTGTTTCGGCGTCCTCACGGCCAGAATAGGGGAAGGTCGATGAGGTGAGGGGTGAGGGTGGTAATCGCGGTTGGACAATGTGGCGGTGGCGGACGGTGGCGGCGCTAGGTGGCTCTGGCGGTGTTGATCGGCCAAGGGGAACCGGCTGAGGAGGAGGATGAACAGGGAGGAAATGGCCAGAAGAGAGAGAGAGTGGTCAAATGTGGTCAAAGTTGGACTTACTGGATGTCAAGTGTCGCAATCCTAGGGGCTCGGACCATTTTACCCTTGATCCAATGGCTTAAATTAATCCTCATCCAATAATTTAGGGGCATTTTGGTCTTTTGGTCTCAATTATTGGGCTGACCCAATTCTTTAACAATTTCCTTAATTTTAACCCAAAATTCGGAATAATAAAATAGAGCATAGGGGCATTTTGGTAATTTTCCGGTCCCGTGTCGAAATTTCATTTTTCGACTGTACCGACCCCAAATAGGTGTTGCTACTCAAAAATGATGTCGGCCTCGCAAAATAATCACTTATGCCCTCGAAAACCAACATTAAAGTCTTGAGGGGCAAAATGGTAATTTTCACTTCCGGGTTGAATTTCCATTTTTCGACCGTACACACTCCAAATATGCGTGGCCATGCTAAAATAGTATCGGCTACGAAAAATAGTCGCATACGATCTCGAAAATCGACGCCCAAGTCTGGGTCAATTTTCCACGATTAAAATCGCTCACTTTCAAATTTTAAAGTCTCTGACTAATGGGCGGCTATTTAGGGGTTACGTGTATCGACCTAGGGATACTCGAGTCGTGACGGTCTCAATTACCAGGAAAACACGAGAGTTATCACTAGTGTTGGAGGTCGCGATCGGTCAGTTTAAGTTTGGGATTTGATCACCACGTGTACTTTCGGTCATGTGGAATCACCCGCGATCCAATCGTACATTGTTGGCCAAATCATATCCTTCACTTTTTTAGGATCGGCCCATATTAGCCCAAAATATTTCCTCATCGCTTCTCGGAATCGGTGCCCGATTCACGGTCGGGTCCCTGGTCCACTTACCATTTCCTAATTAGCCATTCCCTTTTGGTTAGTATCCCGAGAGCGATCAATTCTGGGCAAGACTTATCAAAATGAAATGAGAAACAATATTCACTTTATTGATCCCGGCAACGGGTCGAAATTCAGGATGTTACATGCCGTGCATCGTTCATGGCCGAGCGATGGCCAGTGCATCATTCATGACCGTGCATTGTGCCTGTGTATCGTGCCGTGCATCGCCCCATGCATCGTGCCCGTGCATCGTTCATGACTGAGCATCGTGCCCGTACTTCATTCACGGCCGTGCATCGTGCAGTGCATGGTTCATGGCCATGCATCGTGCCCGTGCATCGTTCATGGCCGAGCATCGTGGCTGGGCATCATGGTCGTGCTTCATTCATTGCCGTGCATCATGCTTGTGCATAGTACAGTGCATAGTTCATGGCCGTGCGTCGTGCCGAGGCATCGTTCATGGCTAACCATCGTGCCCGTGCATCGTTCATGGCCGTGCTTGTGCTCGAGCATCATGCCATTCATTGTTCATGGTCGAGCGTCGCCCCGATGCTTCGTGCCCGTTCATCGTTCATGTCCGACCATCGTGGTTGTGAGTCATGGCTACGCATTGTTCATGGCCATACATCATGCTCGTGCGTCGTGCCGTGCATCGTTCATGACCGTGCATTATGCCCGTGCATCGTTCATGGCTACGCTTGTGCCATGCATCGTTCACAGCCGAGTGTCATGCTCGCGTATCGTGCCCGAGCATCGTGGCCGTGTGTCATGCCCATGCATTGTTCATGGCCGTGTATCATGGCTGTGCATCGTACCGTGCATGGTTCATGGCTGTTCATCTTGCCCGTGCATCGTTCATTGCCCAGCATCGTGCCCGGGCATTGTTCATGGCCGTGCTCATCCCCGCATCATGCCATGCATCGTTCATGGACGAGCATCGCGCCCGTCCATCGTTTATGGCCAAGCGTCGTAGCTGCAAGTCGCGCCCTTTCATTGTTCATAGCCGAGCATCATGTTCGTGCATCGTACCGTGCATGGTTCGTGGCCGTACATCGTGCCCGTGCATCGTCCAAGGCCGTTCTCGTGCTTATGCATCGTGCCCATGCATCGTTCATGGCCGTGCTCATGCCCGAGCATCATGCCATGCATTGTTCATGGTCGAGCGTCACCCCCGTGCATCGTGCCCATTCATCGTTCATGTCCGAGCATCGTGGTCGTGGGTTGTGGCCGCGCATTGTTCATGGCCATACATCGTGCTCGTGCGTCGTGCCGTGCATGGTTCATGACCATGCATTGTGCCCGTTCATCGTTCATGGTTGCGCTTGTGCCCGTGCATCATGCATGGCCGAAGCGCCATGCCCGTGTATCGTGCCCGAGCATCGTGGCTGTGTGTCGTGCCCATGCATCATTCATGGCCATGTATCATGGCTGTGCATCGTGCCGTGCATGGTTCATGGCTATTCATCTTGCCCGTGCATCGTTCATTGCCCAGCATCGTGCCCGGGCATCGTTCATGGCCTTGCTCGTCCCCGTGCATCGTGCCATGCATCGTTCATGGAGGAGCATCACGCCCGTGCATCGTTCATGGATGAGCGTCATGGCTGTGAGTCGTGCCCTTTCATCATTCATGGCCGTGCATCATGCTCGTGCATCGTGCCGTGCATGGTTCACGGCCGTGCATCGTGCCCATGCATTGTTCACGGCCGAGCATCGTGCCCATGCATCGTTCATGGCCGTTCTTGTGCTTATGCATCGTGCCATGCATCGTTCATGGCCGAGCGTTGTACCTATACATCGTGCCTGTGCATCGTTTATGGTTGAGCATCTTGGCCGTGAGTCGCGGGCTATGCATCGGCCGCATAGTTCCCCGGTCATGCATCGCGGCTCAGACGCCCGGCGGCCGAGCATCACCGTGCATTGTCTGCCGTGTTTCGTGCTCGTGCTCGTGCAACGTGCCACGCATCGTTCATGGTCGAGCATCGTGCCCGTGCATCGTTCATGGCCGTAGGTCGCCCTTACGCATCGTGTCCGTGCATCATACTTGTGCATCGTGCTATGCATGGTTCATAGCCGCATCGCGGCTCGCGGCAAAGGCATGGTTCGTGGTCGCGCATCAGGCTCCGTAACGCTCATGCCCGAAAGCATCGTGCTCCGCATCGCTCACGGCCGCAGCCTGCGTCGGCATCGCGCGCACGGAGCATGGCCGAGCGTTGCCCTCGTACTTCATGCTCGTGCATCGTTCATGGCTAAGCGTCGTGGTCGTGAGTTGTGCCCGCGCATCGTTCATGGCCGTACATTGTGCTCATGCATCGTTCATGGCTATGCATCGTGCCCGTGCATCTTTCATGGCCGTGCTCGTGCCCGTGCATCGTTCATAGCCGTGCATCATGCTCATGCATCATGCCGTGCATGGTTCATGGCCGTGCATCGTGCCTATGCATCGTTCATGGCCGAGCATCGTGCCTCTGCATCGTTCATGGCCGTTCTCGTGCTTATGCATCGCATCATGGCCAAGCATCGTGCCCATGCATCGTTCGTGGCCGTGCTCATTCCCGAGCATCATGCCATGCATTGTTCATGGTCGAGCCGCCGCCCCGCATCGTGCCCATTCATCGTTCATGTCCGAGCATTGTGGTCATGAGTTGTGGCCGCGCATTGTTCATGGCCATACATCGTGCTCATGTGTCGTGCCGTGCATGGTTCATGACTGTGCATTGTACCCGTGCATCGTTCATGGCTGCACTTGTGCCCGTGCATCGTTCATGGCCGAGCGTCATGCCCGCATATCGTGCCCGAGCATCCTGGTCGTGTGTCGTGCCCATGCATCATTCATGGCTGTGTATCATGGCTGTGCATCGTGCCGTGCATGGCTCATGGCTATTCATCTTGCCCGTGCATCATTCTTTGCCCAGCATCGTGCCTGGGCATCGTTCATGGTCGTGCTCGTCCTCGTGCATCGTGCCATGCATCGTTCATGGAGGAGCTTCACGCCCGTGCATTGTTCATGGCTAAGCGTCATGGCTGTAAGTCGTCCCTTTCATCGTTCATAGCCGTGCATCATGCTCGCGCATCGTACCGTGCATGGTTCACGGCCATGCATCGTGCCCATGCATCGTTCACGGCCGAGCATCGTGCCCATGCATCGTTCATGGCCGTTCTCGTGCTTATGCATCGTGCCATGCATCGTTCATGGCCGAGGGTTGTGCCCATACATCGTGCCTATGCATCGTTTATGGTCGGGCGTCGTGGTCGTGATCGCTTATGGTTCGGGTCATAGTTCCTAGTCGTGCAGTTCATGGCCGAGCATCGCGCCTATGCATCGTTCAAGGCTGTGCTCGTGCCCGTGCAACGTGCCATGCATCGTTCATGGCTGAGCATCATGCCCGTGCATCGTTCATGGCCGTGGGTCGCTCTTACGCATTGTGCCCGTGCATCGTTTATGCCCGAGCGCCATGGCCGTGCATCGTGCCTCTGCATCATACTCATGCATCGTGTTGTGCATGGTTCATGGGCGTGCATCGTGCTTGTACAATGCATGGTTCGTGGCCGTGCATCGTGCCCAGGCAACGTTCATGGCCGAACATCGTGCCCGTGCATCGTTCACGGTCGCCGCTCGCGTTCGGCATCGCGCTACGCATCGTACATGGCCGAGCGTTACCCCTGTACATCGTGCCTGTGCATCGTTCATGGCAAAGCGTCGTGGTCGTGAGTTGTGCCCGCGCATCGTTCATGGCTGTACATCGTGCTCGTGCATCGTTCATGGCCGTGCTCGTGCCCGCATCGGGCCATGCATCGTTCATGGCCGAGCATCACGCCCGTGCATCGTTCATGGCCGAGCGTTATGCCCGTGCATCATTCATAGCCGTGCATCATGCTCGTGCATCGTGCCGTGCATGGTTCATGGCCGTGCATCGTGCCTATGCATCGTTCATGGCCATCGTGCCTGTGCATCGTTCATGGCCATTCTAGTGCCTATGCATCGCGCCATGCATCGTTCATGGCCGAGCGTCACGCCCATACATCGTGCCTGTGCATCGTTCATGGCCGAGCATCGTGGCCGTGCATCATGCCGTGCATTGTTCATGGCCGTGCATCGTGGCCTGCATCGTTCATGGTAGAGAATCGTGCTTATGCATAGTTCAAGGCCGTGCTCGTTTCTGTGCATCGTGTCATGCATTGTTCATGGCCGAGCATCGTGCCCGTGCATCATTTATGCCCGAGCGTTACGGCTATAACATCCCGAATTTCACCCCATTTCCGAGATCAATAAAGTGAATATTGTTTCTCATTTCATTTTGATAAGCCTCGCCCGGAATTGATCACTCTCGGGACACTAACCAAAAGGGAATGGTTAATTAGGAAACGGTACGTGGACCAGGGACCCGAGCATAAATTGGGCACCGATTTCGAGAAACGGCGAGGAAATATTTTGGGCTAATATGGGCCGATCCTAGGAAAGTGACGGATATGATTTGGCTAACAATGTACGATCGGATCGCGGGTGATTACGCATGACCGAAAGTACACATGGCAAACAAATCCTGAACTTAAACTGACCGATCATGACCTCCGGCACTAGTGATAAATTCTCATGTTTTTCCCGGTAATCGAGGCCATCACAACTCGAGTATCCCTAGGTCGATACGTGTAACCCCTAAACAGCCGCCCATTAGTCAGAGACTTTAAAATTTGAAAGTAAGTGATTTTGATCGCGAAAAATTGACCCGGACTTGGGCGTCGATTTTTGAGGTTGTATGGCGACTATGTATATGGCCAAAGTCATTTTTGAGTGGCCACATACATTAAAATTGAAATTTCGGCCGAAATTTGAAAAAATTACGATTTTACCCCTCTGGACTACAACGTCGATTTTCGAGGCCAATACCATTTTAGGGTTGCCACGCATATTTGGAGTGTGTACGGTCGAAAAATGAAATTTCGACCTGAGATCGGAAAATTACGAAAATGCCCCTGTGCCCAATTTTCACTATTCCGAATTTGGATTAACTTTTAGCTAATAATTGAGGATTAATTAAGTGGATAATTACTAGGATTTATTGAATTACCAATATGCCCCTAAATTATTGGATGAGGACAAATTTAGGCCATTAGATCAAGGGCAATTTGGTCCAACCCCTTGGATGAATGACAAGTGGCATCCCCTAAGTCCAACTTTGACCACTTTTGACCCCACCCTCTCTCTCTACTCCGACCATTCTCTCCCCGTTCGTTTCCCTCCTTAGCCGGTTCCCCTTTGGCCGATCATCACTGCCGGAGCAGCCTAGTGCAGCCGCCATCCACCGCACGCCGACGCGCCGCCGCCGTGCCGCCGTCGCCACTTCGTCCAGCCACCATCACCACCGTCACCCCTCGCCTCATCATCTTTCCCCTCTTCTGGCCATGAGGACGCCGGAACAGTCGTGGCCGTAAGGATGCTGGCCCAAGCTAATGCCGTTCGTACGCTGCGGTCGGAACGCCACCACCGATCTTGCCGTCCATCGGCGATTGGCCGCTCATTCCTGTCGACCCGACCTAGATTGAGTACAATTCCTAAACCTAGATTAGGACTAATTTTTCTCTCTAGATAGGTTTAGATAATTTTTAGAGTTAATTAAGTTGGATTATGACTTAATTTTGGGTTGACTGACTAATGGTTGATTGTGGGACATATTTGGGCATTAATGAGCTAATTAAGAGGAGGATTAGTGCCCTAATGTTGGCTGTTTTGTGTATGCCCCCATTAGATCCGAATTTGGACTAATTCAGCCAAATTGAGATTTATTTGGGCCCTTGCCAAGATTGATTGATTGGTGAATGATTGGTGCCTTTCTGTGCTCATTTATATATACCATGCCGCGTGGTTGCATGACCGATTAATGTGGTATGCGATTGGCCATTGTTTTGGCGTGAAATAAGGTGCCCGTGAATGTAAATTATGTGTTGAGCTTGTTAGCTTTTAAATTGGGTGCGTGTGGCATAAATTGAGCACGCATTGATTTTTGTTGAGTTATGTGCTCGTGATTGTAACTGAGTACTCATATGGCTTGGCCCCCATTTTGCTTGCTAAGAATGAGCACGAGGCTGAAAAGTGTGCGAGTATGCCTGTTTGATAGGAATAATTGTTGGCCTTCAGGTCGTGGCCTTCGGGTCAATTTATTTGTGGGCCTACGGGTCGGTTTATACTTGTAGACGAGCTGCATGCTGGAGTGCATTGCTTGAAACGATTCATGAGCATGGCAATTGTGTGTTGGAATGTGTTAGCCATGTTGCGCATTCGGTGAATTGCACGTCAGGCTGACATTAATGAACATGAGCATGTGTATAACGTACGCGTGACTAGTGCGTGCGAGTATGTGCCATGAACCTTACTATGAAATGTCTAACCCATAGGGTCATTGTATGAGTAATCTGGGCTGTAGGCCTAGGTCAATTGTTGTGATGTTGTGGTACACTGTTATGTGCGTTTTTAATCCCCTATCAGGAGGTGGATGTTAGACTAGTTTAGGTTTAGGTTTTATTACTTGCTGAGATTCATCTCACGGTTGGTGGAAAATGACATTTCAGACCCCCGGCAGTGAGGATGGCAGAGGCGCCAATTCATTTTGGGATTCCTCAGTTCATCGAGAAGACTATGTCTGTACATCCCGTAGGGAATGCGAATGTGTACATTAAATACTATACTCTAGTATGAGGTGGATGAGCCCGATCCGATGGACGTGGAGCTGGATGATGAGAAGCCCTGCCGTAGTTTAGTTTTCTGAGCCATTGACCCTTTTTGACCTCGTGGTTGTTGTTAGTTTTTGGTTATCGTTTGTCTTACCTGTATATGGATGTTGTATATATTTTGGTATTAATGTATGTATATGTTCTTAATCTATTGGATTTTCGTTTTGTGCTATTCATGGTTATCTTATTTATTATATGGGTGTATATATATATATATTTATATTTATATATGTTGCTTCCGCTTGCATTTGATCTCTGTTCGTTTGGGCATTGGGTCGGCGACGTGTCCTGGGGCGTCATAACAAATTCAGCCTCCGTTGGGATGGTCGCGTTTTGTGGGGTACGGGGTGTGACATCCTCGTTCAAATTGGTATTAGAGCAAGGTTTGCTCGGTCCAATCAAGTCGAAATCTAGAGTGATAAGAAGCGATGACCATGGGTAGCTAGTAGGGTGACCTCGTGTGCTAAGTATATCTCCTGACTGTCTGTGTTTGCATTACTTGGTCGGAATTAACCCGTATAAGGCAGGTGTGGCAGGACCCGAGGTAAGTGTACGAATCCCTTAGGTGAGATCCTGTGTTGTTATATTAGGCTGCATGCTGAGTGTTTGGTTGTTATTGTGTTAGATACCTGCCTAGGACTTAGACTGGTTTAGTTGGTTTAGGTCTCTAATTCTTGAACGGAATTATAGCAGGTAGTTGAGTATCGGAGATTGGAAAGATGAGTAGGAGAAGGGGAAAGGAACCCCAGGGTTAGTCGAGTTCAGGAGACCAAGAGGCCCGAGACCGTAGGCTAAAGGACATTATTCAGACCCTACACAAGATGGGGAATTTTAAGGGTAGGCAGGCTCAGGAAAGGGCTGCTACGATTGTCAAGGCTGCTGTGGCTGCAGCAACTGCTGCTATTAATGGGAATTAAGCCCAGCAAGCACAAGCTCAACCAGTGGTAGCGAATAGACAGATGCACCAGCTGGTAGAGCAATTTCTTAAGTTGAAACCGCCCAAGTTTACGGGCTGAGGTGACCCCGAAACCGCCCCACGTTAGGTGGAAGAATTAGAGAAGGCATTTGATTTACTGGGATGCACCGAAACCAAGAAGATTACTCTGGCAACCTACCAATTGCAGGATAATGTGAACAATCGGTGGAAAGCCATCAAAGATAGGGTGTTTCCTGAGGGTGTAGTGTTACGCCCCGTACCCCACGGAGCGATAACATCCCACGCAGAGGTTGATTGTAGAGCAATGCTCCCGCGAATGCGTCGTCGACCCAACACAATCAGAGATAAGGCGCATGCGGAAATTAATGAATAAACACCCGTACCAAAACAATCTGAGACCAAAGATAGGGCAACGAACACAATAGAAATATAACTACAAATATACATTTTTATATTACTATAGAAAGCCTTTTTACAATATTCACTTTTACACAAAAACAAACAACTGGAGCAGTCAACAGTCACTAGGTCAAAAAGAGGTCAGTGGCTAGGGGAAGGTCAGGCTAACTACAGGGAAGTCGCTATAAAAAAGGAACGAGCTTTCCTATAAGGGTTAGAACTATCCTAGGGCTCCCTAGTCCGGGTCTGACGACTCCGAAGAATCATCCTATGGCTCCTCAGTGAAACTTTCAAATGGCTCAGACGCTTCTGAATCCATATCCTGAGCTTCAGCCTACTGGTCCTCATAATCTAATTCCAACTCCGAGTCTAGATACAGTCCTAACTATCACATCCTCAATTTTAGTCCCTGGGAAATGTCTATGGTTTAAGCTTGATGGTTTTCCAATCGGAACAAAAATTTCTACTCTCATTTTGGAAAACCGTATTTCGGATCCTTGGTACCCCTTCGTTTTGTTATTTTTGGGGAGATTTTTGTGATCTGAAATTCCAAATGCTTTCTTCTGGAAAGTTGTTCCAAATATCTTGAAATTTTACATGATTTAATTTCAGAATTTTTGGAGTTGATATGAGTAGTACGATGGTCTGATTTTCAAACTGTATGAAACTGCCCAGAATGGGTAATTCAATGATGTTTACACCGTCTTTATTTTCTACGAGCTTTTCTGGGTCGATTTTGGAAACGTTTCCTTCACAAAAGTTGTTGAGAACGTCCTTTTTTATAATGTGTACAAATTTGAGAATTTTCTAAGATGATTTGCATACTGGACAGAGCTTAATTTGAGGAACAAGAATTCTGTTCCAACAAACTATTTTCAGTCTGACTTTGAGCTACTAAAAATGGCATTTGCAGAGAGAATTAGATTTTGTGTTCTTCACAAGAAATGTTTTTTAAGGTCTTATTTATGACATATCCGAATTTGAGAATTTTCGGAGTTCATTTACTATATTTTTAAATTCAATTTCGTGAACAGTGCAAAGCTGTTCGGTTTTGTTAGATTTCAAAGATTTATCAATTGTTATATGAAAAACGTTGGAATCTCGACTTGAGGTCCTTTGGTGATATTTGAGACATATTTAGAGGTTTCCCGTGCCAAATCTCGGGTTGAATGAGATTTTTAGACGTATTTTGTTATGGAAAACCCTCGGGAAAAGTTTGAGATTTATTATAGTGCGAGGTTCGTTTTGGACGTTATGTGCGTATTTTCGCGAGATCCGTTTTGTCCGAACAAATTGGGATTGAATTCAGCCCATTTGAGAGAGTCCTAGAAGGTTTGACCTAGTCAAACCTTATCACCATCATCATTTCCTTCATTAATTGTATAGGTCTCCTTTTTCAACCTTTCATAATGGCCATTTATGAAGCTTAATGAGACTTGCTCTTCAAGTATTGACCCAAGGAAAGGGAGGAGGAGTCACGGCCAGCCAAGGGGAGAGGGGAGAGGCCACGGTAAAGCTAGAGAGGAGAGAGAAAAGAGAGTCATGATGGCCATTTTCATCATTACTTGGACACTTGGCCTTGGATCATTAATGAGGGGTGAGGTATAAACACCTCATCATTTTGATGACACGTGCGCATACCTCATGTCCCATTTGACACAGGCGCACGCATCATCAAAGTCACTTTATCCCTCTATAAATAGCACTCTTTAGGATAGAAATGGTCTCACTTTCTCACGTGCATCAACCGAAATTAGAGAGAGAGAGAGAAAGAGAGAGTGCCAAGTTCTAGAGAGGGAAAAAGAGAAAAAAATCAAGAGAGAAAGAAAAAGAAAACCCGAGAGAGAGAAAAAAGTCATTCTCGAGAGTTGTTCCAAAACCGACAACCGTCACCCTTCCCGCCATTCTCTTCTCTTAGTTCTTGTTTTATTAAGTGTAAGTGGGATTTTACTACCGGGGAAATGATGTTGAAATGCGTCGTAGCATGAGCTTTCCCCCGTTCTCGGCTTTTGGTGTTCCGATGTTGTGTTCCCAATAACGAGTTTGCTTTGTTTCGTGTTTTCCTTGCATGTTATCTAGTTCAATATAGAAACCGAGACGCAATTCGTGAGGTAAACTGGGACTTAGCCATGCTTGGGACCCTTGTTTTATGCTTTCTATGCCCGTCGTTGTTTGATCGGCCACGGAGGCCAGTACGGTAAGAATGTCTCGTGTAACGATGATTGACATGTTATCGCCTGTTAGTAAAGTTTTACTTACTGAGTCTCCTCGACTCATCCCCCGTTGTTTTCCCTTTTTCAGGTCCGTAGGGATGGCATCTCCCCCGGCCCGCAATGGCAATTCCGTGAAACCGAGACGACGTTGATAATGAGAACCTAACGAACTTGGTGCCTCAGGACGGGCCGGCTTCGGGATAGAGCCACGGGTGGGATGTGAGATGGCCAGGCAGACAGGACCGGGGTGGAGGTGAAGAAGCGAGGAGCGGGAAGCCGTAGTGGGTATAGGACAACCCAAATCAAAATTTGATAATTATAGTCGGCAATGAAATAGGTGTTGTTTGCCATGGCCCGAAGGGCTTGTAAAATATGTTTGCATGAATTATAAATATAAGGTTTGCTCATGATGCTGCTTGTCTTATTTCCGTTGGTTGTTCTTTTGTTGTGATCGTCCCGGGTATGCTTCCGCATGTGTGTAATGAAAAAGAATAATGAACGGGACGTCACGTTAATGGCCCCGAGGTAGGGGGCGTTACACTAACTCCTCATCTAAGCCTACCTCTACATTTGACCCTACCTCAACGACCTCTCCGTCCTCATCCGGGTCTTGATCCATAGGCTCCACCTCTGGCTCAACCTCCTCGTCCATCGGCTCGGGATCCTCATACATTACCCCTGGCTCCTGGTCCATGGCTATAAGCTCGTCTGCAATCTAGGGATCCACAATCTCGCCATCGGCCATCTGGGATATCATCACCCCATCTATATCTATCGAAACGTCAAAAGTCCTAAGGGGTCACCCAATGTTTTCATCTACGTCTTTGAGACACTACGCCACGTACTCCTGAGGCTAATAAAAATACTTGCCCACATTCACTAACACTATGGATCGGTATCTTACATATGCTTGCCCATTCCCTGAGGGGAAGACTCTCATCGTACGGTGAATCTATACAAGGATCCCAAAAAAGTGGTAGCAGCGGCTTCGACATGCTCAGGGCTAGGGGTCTGAAAATGTGGGTTATTATAATTGTGAGACGAATCTCAGCGAGTATAACTCCTAAACCTAGGCTAGGCTAACATGCATTCTCCTGACAGGCATATCAAAATCAATAAAGTAATACTAGTCACAATCATTCCCCGACTTGGGCCCTTGGGCCCCGATCACTTACCTGGCCGACCCTGCAGGTTAAGCATCTCAATATATATTGCTCAATTCACATACACGAATACATTATTCATACGTACTTCATACGCATGCTCACTCTTATCAGTGTTCGGTTCACATGTCATTCATCGAGTCTCGCACTTTCGAACACTGGCAAATGCTTGATTTATCATTTAATTCAACCCGCGTAAAACGCATTAGGTCTCTTTCTTAAATAAAACACTCCGTGGCCAGCGTAAAAACGCTCTGAGCCCAGTGTCTCTAGCCCACGCCAAAACGTATCAGGCGCAACACTGATCTCCTTACAAACCAGAGCCCGCGTAAAACGCATCAGGTTGATCGTCTTTCGGACGTACCGGGCATTGTCCTGCTACAAAGTGCATGAGGACGGCATACCCCACGTAACACGCATCAAGGCAAAATGTGATCACACTTACACACAACTGGTTGTTATCTAAACCCAGCGTAAAATGCATCAAGGCATAATTAGGTGATCACATGCTTATGGCAGACAGGCATTCTCGCACAATCTCATCACACGCCTCATTCTCGACATACACAATGCGTGTCCATGTAATGCCACACCATGCACCATGAGCATCAAACATAACCCAAGCACCCAATCAATTCAATGCCACAAATACGTACTCAATTTATAAATAGTATGCTCAACTGGCCAGTTAATACTGTGCGGCCCAATTCTCAATACACAATTTTATACTCAATTCAAGCCGTCAATTGGCCAATCACACTTTACACGATTTAGCAACATGAGCACACAACATGGCATTATTCAATTTCCTAAAAATTAGGCACAGCAACCAACAAATCAATCAACCCGGGTATACCCGGCAGTCCAATCACCTAGTCCTTAACCAGTCCAGGCTAGCCTAATAAATCACCAATCTTATTCTAGTATTATTCCTCACCATACGGTGTGCTAATTTTTCCCAATGTACATCGATACTACTCAACCCAATCCAGAAAATGCACTATCAGTCCTAATCAGAGTTTAGAAGGTATACTCACTTAATTTAGACTATGACGACGAGAAACAGCGCCCGATCACTGGTGAATGGTGGAACCGACGGAGGCGCTTCGGACGGGTGACGATCGACGGGCGACGACAAACACGTATTTAAATGATGCATGGACGCCGTGACGGACCACGACATATGGGGCGATGTGGCCAGGCAAATGGAGGTCAAGGCAAAGAAGCCGGGTTGTTCGAGCTTCATGGGATGGCGGCTTGTTTCGCATCCTTGGCCGAGAGAGAATCGGCGATGGAGAGAGAGAGAGAGAGAGAGAGAGAGAGAGAGAGAGAGAGAGAAAGGTAGGGGAAGGTTTGAGGGTGGTGGTGGTAGTGGTGGGATGAGGTCGACGGCGAAGCGCCGCTCGGTGGGACGGTGGTGTACGGTGGCGATCCGGCTACTCCGCGTCCTTGGGAGAGAGAGAGAGATTGGCAGAGGAGGGATGCTCGATGGGGGCTGGCCAAATGAGAGGGAGAAGGAGAGAGAAACTAGTCCAATCGGTCAAATATGGTGGCCTAATGGCGCCACATGTTGCCGATCTAGAGAATTTGACCAAAATACCCCTAATCCGATGGCTAAGGCTTATCCCTATCCAATAATTGAGAGACAAAAGGGTAGTTGGGTCCAATAATTCAGCTGAAAAATCTTAATAATTATCTCAAATAATTTCCAAAATTCAGAACACAAAAATAAACCAGGGGCAAAATGGTAATTTTTCCGATTCCAGGGCGAAATTCCAATTTTTGTCTATACCAATTCTAAATAGGTGTGGCCGATATAATATGGCGTCAGAATCGTGAAAAGAGCCTCTTAAGCCCTCGAAAAACGATTGCAAAGTCCTAAGAAATAAAATAATATTATTTTTTACTTCCGAGCCAAAATTTCAATTTTTTGATTGAAACAACTCTAAATATGCGTGGCCACCCTAAAATGACATCGGCCACAAAAAATAATCTCGAATGACCTCAAAAACCAATGTTGGCGCCCACAGGGGTAAAATGGTAAATTTTGACTTCCGGGTCGAGATTCCATTTTTCGACCGTACTTACCCCAAACGTGTGTGGCCAGCATAATATGACGTCAGAATCATGAAAATAACCTCTTAAGCCCTCGAAGATCGACACTGAAGTCCGAGTCTAATTTCATGATCAAAACTCGCTAAATTTCAAATTTCAGGGTCTCTCACTAACGGGCAGCTGTTTAGAACATATGCGTATCGATCTAGGATTATCCGAGTCATGACGGTCCCGATTATTGAGAAAATGAGAAATTATTACTAGTTTCAAAGATCACGATCGTTCAATTTAAGTTCAGGACTGGTTGGCCACGTGCACCTTTCGATCGTGTAGAATCACCTGCGATCTAATTTACATCATTGCCTTGGCCAAACCAAATCCGTCACTTTTCCAAAGATCGGTCCACGTAGGCCCAAAATATTCCCTCATTATTTCTCGTGATCGGTGTTCGCTTTACGATCGGGTCCCTGGTCTACGTACCGTTTCCTAATTAGCCATACCCTATTGGTTAGTATCCCGAGAGTGATCAGCCCTGGATGAGACTTACTAAAATGAAATCCAAAATAATGTCAATTTTATTGATCCCGAAATTACATCGAAATTCGGGCTGTTACAATTCTTCCCCCTTTACAAAAAAATTCCGTACTCGAAATTTGCAATCTATCCTTACCTACTCAAACAACTTAGGGTGTTGACGTCTCATGGCTTCTTCTCTTTCCCAAGTGGCACTTTCAGTCCCGTGATGCTCCCAAACCACTTTGACCATCGGGATTGTCTTATTTCTCAGTACCTGATCTTTTCTATCCTCAATCTTGACTGGTCTTTCCACATACGACACTTTGTCGTCCACGTCTATCTCCTCATATCTTAAAACGTGAGTCGGATCTAGTTCATACTTTCTTAACATCGACACGTGGAAAACATTATGCACTTGGGATAAGTTGGGAGGCAAAGCAAGTCGATAAGCCATATCGCCAATCCTTTCCAATATCTCAAATGGCCCGACATACCTTGGGCTGAGCTTTCCTTTCTTGCCGAATCGGGATAATCCCTTCATTGGCGACACCTTGAGAAATACATGATCTCCTACTTGAAACTATAAGGGTTGTCGTCTCTTGTCGGCATAACTCTTCTGGCGACTTTGCGCTATCCTTAGCCTATCCCGAATAATCTCCACTGCTTCTACCGTCTATTGTACTAACTCTGGGCCTGTTATACTTCGCTCACCAACTCATCCCAACATAATGGCGTTCGACAAGCTCGGCCGTATAAGGCTTCAAATGGTGCCATCTGAATGCTCTGCTGATAGCTATTGTTATAGGCAAATTCTACTAGATGCAATTGCTCTTCCCATTTGCCCTAGAAGTCCAATACACAGGCTCTTAACATGTCCTCTAGGGTCTGAATTGTCCTTTCAGATTGGCCATCCGTCTGCGGATGATAGGCCATACTAAATTGCAACTTGGTGCCTAATGCCATTTGTAAACTCTTCCAAAAATTGGCCGTAAACCTTGAATCACGATCCGATGTGATCGTCACTGGTACTCCATGAAAACGTACTATTTGCGGCATATATAATTCTGCGTGCCTTTCTAGCTCAAAGTCATTTCGCACCGTTAGAAAGTGCACTGACTTGGTTAAACGATCCACTATGACCGATATTGAATCATGTCTTCTCTGGCTTTGCAACAATCTTGATACGAAATCCATCGTGATGTGCTTCCATTTCCACTCGGGAATCTCTAATGGTCTCAATAAGCCACCTGGCTTGTAGTGTTGTGCCTTCACTTGTTGGCACGTCAAACACTTGGTCACATGCTTGGCTACATCTGCCTTAATTCCGTTCCACCAATAATATTGCTATAAATTCTGATATATTTTCGTACTGCTTGGGTGGATACTGTAATTGCTCTTATGAGCTTTTGATAAAATTTCTTCTTTGAGCTTAAGATCATCAGGCATACACATCCTTCCTCGAAACTTCAAAATTCCATTTTCACTCACTTGAAAATCTGATTTCCTCTTAGTAGGATCCAACTCAACAATTCTTTGAATTTCTTGATCCGTAGACTGCAACTCCTTGATTCTAGTTTGGATCTCTGGCTCAATTCGTAATGCGGCTAGTAGGTTGGACATTCGGCTCACTTCAAACTTGAACTCTGAATCTCTGAGCCTTTCCAATAATGTCCATTCCTTGACCATCAGGTGCGCCATACTAGACTTGCGACTTAAGGCATCGGCAACTCGATTCGCCTTACCCGGGTGATACAAAATGTCACAATCATAGTCTTTTAAAAGCTCCATCCAACGGCGTTACCTCATATTCAATTCCTTCTGTGAAAACAAATATTTGAGGCTTTGATGATCTGTATAAATCTAGAATTTCTCTCCACACAAATAACGTCTCTAGATTTTAAGGGCAAAAACGATAGCAGCTAGTTTCAAATCATGCGTCGGATAGTTTATCTCATGCGGCCTTAACTGGCGCAACGCATATGCTACCACTTTTCCATGCTGCATTAAAACACATCCGAGCCCTCTCAAAGAAGCATCACTGTAGATCTCGAATCCTCCAGGTCCATACGGAATGGTCAACACTAGAGCAGTTATTAGCCTATGCTTCAGCTCTTGAAAACTTCTCTCACATTTTTCATCCCACATAAATTTAGTCTCCTTCTTAAGCAACCTTGTCAATGGCATAGCTATCGATGAAAATTCTTCTACAAATCATCTATAATAGCCAGCTAGGCCTAAGAAGCTTCTGATCTCAAACACAGATGTCGACCTAGGCCACTTAGTCACTACTTCAATCTTTGCTGGATCTACAAAAATCCCATCCCTAGAAACGATATGTCCAAGAAATCCTACTCGGCTGAGCCAAAACTCACACTTGCTAAACTTCGCATACAGCATATGTTTTCTTAAGGTCTGTAGAACTTCAGCCAAGTGCACCTCATGCTCCTCGAGACTCTTAGAATATATCAATATATCATCAATGAAAACGATCACAAACTGGTCCAGAAATTCCTTGAACACTCGATTCATCAAGTCCATAAAAGCAGATGGGGCATTCGTTAATCCAAAAGGCATAACCATAAATTCATAATGACCATATCTAGTCCTGAAAGTAGTCTTAGGGATATCCTCTTTTTTAATTCTCAGCTAATGATACCCAGTCCTCAAATCTATTTTGGAAAACACTAAGGCTCCCTGTAATTGGTCAAACAAATCGTCAATCCTCGGCAGCGGATACTTGTTCTTCACTGTCACTTGGTTTAGCTGCCGATAATCTATACACAACCTCAGAGTTCCATCTTTCTTTCTAACAAACAGGACTGTCACTCCCCACGGAGACGCACTAGGGTGAATAAAACCCTTGTCCAATAATTCCTGTATTTGTACTTTCAGCTCCTTCAATTCTAATAGGGACATCCGATATGGTGCCTTCGAAATCGGTTCCGTTCCAGGAGCTAGTTCAATCACAAATTTCCACTTCTCGCTCAGGTGGTAAGCCTGGCAATTCTTGAGGGAAAACTTCAGGGAAATCACACATATATCCTCCAACTTAGGTTCCGCCACTGTCGGATCCACGACATTCACAAGATATCCTTCACATCCTTCATCTAGCAACTTACACACCTCAAGTGAGGAAATCCAAGAGTTCGAGGTTCCTTCTCAATTTCTCTAAAATACAAAACTAGGGTGTCCATCCAGATTAAATTGGATCGTCCTATTGCTGCAATCCAATACAGCTTTCTGTTGGATTAACCAGTCCATCCCAATGATCACATCAAAATCGAACATGGCCAATACTGCCAAGTCGATATTCTCTTCCTTACCCCCAATAACTATCTTACAATCAAGGCATCCAAAAAAGACTAACATCTTATCATTCATAGGTGTCGACACGCAAAGCACATTCTCAAATAATACTGGTTTCAGAACAATCAACTTAATAAATTGTTCTGAAATAAAAGAATAGGTCACCTCCGGATCAAACAATGCATAAGCGGCATGATCACATAAGGAAATCGTACCTGTGACCACGCTCGGTGCATTCTCAGCTTCCTTGCGCACCATGGCATAGACCCTTCCTTGAGCTGGCGGTTGCCCTTGATTAGCCAGTGGGGGAGGTCCGACTTGATTTCTAACTTGTGAAGGTGGCAACCTGGGTGGTCCTGAGGGCTGCTGTTGTGGGCAATTCCGAATCAGGTGTTCCAGACTCCCACACTTGAAGCATGCCCCAAATCTACTCGGCTGGGGGCTCGGCTTCCCTATATTTCGCCTAACTGGGGGAACAATCGTTGATTGCCAACCATTGGCTTCTTTCCAAGATGACGGTTATCTTTGTTCTGGGCAAACCGCGATCTTGAAGCGGTTGCCATTTCCGATTAATCTCGCTCTATAATCTAAGCCCGTCTATGCATCTCCCCGTAATCCTTAATATCATGAGACAGAATCAGGCTTCGAAGATCCGGTTTCAGTCCATCCCGGAATCTTCGAGCTCTATCTCGGGGATTTTCTACCATAGTCGGTGCAAACTTTGCCAACCTTGCAAATTCTGCTTCATAGTAGTCAACAGTCATTTGACCTTGGCGCAAATGCATAAACTCCATTAATTTCTTTTCCTGGACGTTTTCCGAAAAATACTTCTCGTAGAAATTCTCAACAAATACCACCCAAGTTGGAGCCGTTCCTTCAGGAAATACTCTACCTTCCGTGGCATTCCACCAATCATTTGTACCGTCCCGAGCCAGTGTTACCTTCTCCTCATTGGTGCACCCTAAAACCTTAAAAGTTTTCTCCAATTCTTCCACCCATCGTGGTGCAGTCTCGGGGTCACCGTGGCTATGAAATTTAGACGGCTACAACTTTATAAATTTCTCCACCAATTGGGATATTTGCTTAACCCCTGCTGGTTGAGCCTGCCTTTGATGGGCCTGATTTCCTCCATTACCAGCTATTGGGGTAACCTCAGCAGCCTGTGCATAAGCTGCAGCCCTTTCTTGCGCTTGCAATTCCATAACACGTCCTATCTCCCGTAGGGTATTCATCACATCATCAAACCTTGGATCTATAGCCTCACGAGCTCCCTCACTAGTCTAGTCTTGGGGCTCCTTTCCCCTTCTCCTGCTTGGAGTTTGAATAATGTCCTCTAGTCAGCGGTCTCGGGCTTCTCAGCCTTCTGAACCCGACTGACCTTGGGGTTCCTTTCCCCTTTTTCTGCTCATCCTCACAACTCAGTTATTTTACTACCTGCTATAATTCTGTTAAGGAATTAAAGACTTAAACCAATCTATCCCAGTCTAAGTCATAAGTAGGAATGAAAACAACAATTAAACAATCGGCATGCAGCTTAATAAGAATTAGCTAACTCATCACCTAAGGGATTTGCATACTCACCTCAGGTCCTGCCACACCTGCACTTTATGGGTCAAATAGCCAAGCCATTTAAACACAACACAAACTGTCAGGAGATACATATAGCACACGAGGTCACCCTACTGGCCACCCATGGTCTCATCGCTCCTTATCACTCTAGGCTTCAACCAGATTGGACCGAGGTGACCTTGCTCTGATACCAATCCAAAACGGAGATGTCACTCCCCGTATCCCATCAAGCGATAACATCCCACGCAGAGGTCGATTGTAAAGCAACACTCCCAAGAACACGTCGCCGACCCAACACAATCAGAGATAAAGCGCATGCGAAAATTAATGAATACACACCCATACCAAAATAATCTAAGACCAAAGATAGGGCAACAAACACAATAGGAATATAACTACAAATATACATTTTTATATTACTATAGAAATCCTTTTTATAATATTCACTTTTACACAAAAACAAACAACTGGAGCAGTCAACAGCCACTAGGTCAAAAAGGAGTTAGTGGCTAGGGGAAGGTCAGGCTAACTATAGGGAAGTCACTATAAAAAGGGACGACCTTCCCTATAAGGGTTAGAACTATCCTAGGGCTCCCAATCCAGGTCTGACAACTCCGAAGAATCATCCGATGGCTCCTCAGCGGAACTTTCAGATGGCTCAGACGCTTCTGAATCCATATCCTGAGCTTTAGCCCACTCGTCCTCAGAATCCGGTTCTAGCTCCGGGTCTAGATACAGTCCTAACTCCTCCTCTGAGCCTACCTCTACATCTGACCCTATCTCAGTGACCTCTCCGTCCTCATTCGGGTCTTGATCCATGGGCTCCACCTCTAGCTCAACCTCCTCGTCTATCGGCTCGGGGTCCTCATACAATACCCCTAGCTCCTGGTCCATGGCTATAGGCTCATTTGCAATCTGGGGATCCACAATCGCGCCATCGGCCAACTGGGGTATCATCACCCCATCTATATCTACCAGGACGTCAAAAGTCCTGAGGGGTCACCCAATGTTTTCATTCGCGTCTATGAGACACCAGGCCACGTACTCTTGAGGCTGATAAAAATACTCCCCCACATTCACGAACACTATGGATCGGTATCTTATATATGCTTGCCCATTCCCTGAGGGGAAGACTCTCATCGTATGGTGAATCTGTACAGGGATCTCAAAAAGTGGTGGTGGCGGCTTCAACATGCTCAGGGCTGGGGGTCTGAAAATGTGGGTTATTACAATCGTGAGACGAATCTCAACGAGTATAACTCCTAAACCTAGGATAGGCTAACATGCATTCTCCTGACAGGCATATCAAAATCAATAAAGCAATACTAGTCACAATCATTCCCCGACCTGGGCCCTCGGGCCCCTGTCACTTACCTGGCCGACCCTACAGGTTAAGCATCTCAATATATATTGCTCAAATCACATACACGAACACATTATTCATACGCACTTCATACGCATGCTCACTCTTATCAGTGTTCTGTTCACATGTCATTCACCGAGTCTCGCACTTTCGAACACTAGCAAATGCTCGATTTATCATTTAATTCTACCCGCGCGTAAAACGTATCAGGTCTCTTTCTTAAACACAACACTCCGTGGCCAGCTTAAAAACACTCTCGACCTAGTGACTCTAGCCCGCGTCAAAACGCATCAGGCACAACACTGATCTCCTTACAAACCAGAGCCCGCGTAAAACGCATTTGGTTGGTCGTCTTTCGGACGTACCGGGCATTATCCCGCTACAAAGTGCATGAGGTCGGCATACCCCACGTAACGCGTATCGGGGCGAAATGTGATCACGCGTACACACAACTGGTTATTATCTGAACCCCACGTAAAATGCATCAGGGCATAATTAGGTGATCATATGCTTATGGCAGATACGCATTCTCGCACAATCTCTTCACACGCCTCATTCTCGGCATACACAATGCGTGTCCATGTAATGCCACACCATGCACCATGAGCATCAAACATAACCCAAGTACCCTATCAATTCAATGCCACAAACACGTGCTCAATTTATAAATAGTATGCTCACTTGGCCAGGTTAATACCATGCAGCCCAATTCCCAATACACAATTTCATACTCAATTCAAGTCATCAATTGGCCAATCACACTTTGCACGATTTAGCCACATGAGCACACAACATGGCATTATTCAATTTCTTAAAAATTAGGCACAGTAACCAACAAGTCAATTAGCCCGGGTATACCCGGCAGTCCAGTCACCTGGTCCTCAACCAGTCTAGGCTAGCCCAATAAATCACCAATATTATTCTAATATTATTCCTCACCATACGGTGCACTAATTTTTCCCAATGTACATCGATAATACTCAACCCAGTCCAAAAAACGCACTATTAGTCCTAATCCGGGTTTAGAAGGTATACTTACTTAATTCTAGACTACGACGACGAGGAGCGGTGGCCGATCACCGGTGAACGGTGGAACCCGGCGGCGGCATTCCGATGACGACGTACAGATAGCAGCATACAAACACGTACGGACGGCATACGGAAGGCATACAAACGGTGACATACAAGCAGTTCAAGGTCACGATGGCAGCAGCTGGCTGTTCGAGCTCTGGCGTGGCGACGGCTTGCTCCGGCGTCCTTGGCCGAGAGATAACCGACGATGGAGAGAGAGAGAGAGAAAGGTAGGGGACGGTTTGAGGGTGGTGGTGGTGGTGGTGGGACAAGGTCGACAGAGTAACGCAAGACCAAGCGAATCTATGGGACGGCCGGATCCAAATGAGCTCCAACGTCCTTGACTGAGAGAGAGAGAGACCGGTAGAGGAGGGCTGCTCGGTAGGGGCTGGCCAAATGAGGGGGAGGAGGAGAGAGAAACTGGTCCAACCGGTCAAATATGGTGGCCTAATGGCACCACGTGTCGTCGATCCCAAGAATTTGACCAAAATACCCCTAATCCGACGACCGACGCTTATCCCTATCCAATAATTAAGAGGCAAAAGGGTAATTGGGTCAAATAATTCAGCTGAAAAGCCTTAATAATTATCCCAAATAATTTTCAAAATTCGGAACCCAAAAATAGCCTAGGGGCAAAATGGTCATTTTTCCGGTCTTGGGGAGAAATTTTAATTTTTGTCTATACCAACCCTAAATAGGTGTGGCCAACATAATATGGCGTCGAAATCGTGAAAATAGCCTCTTAAGCTCTCGACAAGCGACTGCAAAGTCTTGAGAAATAAAATAATATTATTTTTCAATTCCGAGCCAAAATTCCAATTTTTGACCGAAACAACTCTAAATATGCGTGGCCACCCTAAAATGACATCGACCGTGAAAGATAATCTCAAACGACCTCAAAAACCAATGTCGGCGCCTATAGGGGTAAAATGGTAAATTTTGACTTCTAGGTCGAAATTCCATTTTTCGACTGTACTTACCCCAAACGTGTGTGGCTAGCATAATATGATGTCAGAATCATGAAAATAACCTCTTAAGCCCTTGAAGATCGATACCGAAGTCCAAGTCTAATTTCGTGAATAAAACTCGCTAAATTTCAAATTTCAGGGTCTCTCACTAATGGATGGCTGTTTAGAGCATATACATATCGACCTAGGGTTATCCGAGTCATGATGGTCCTGATCATTGAGAGAATGAGAAATTATCACTAGTCCCAGAGGTCACGATCGTTCAATTTAAGTTCAGGAATGGTTGGTCACGTGCACTTTTCTGTCGTGCAGAATCACTTGCGATCCGATTGTACATCGTTGGCCTTGGCCAAACCAAATCCGCCACTTTTCCAAAGATCGGCCTACGTCGACCTAAAATATTCCCTCATTATTTCTCGTGATCGGTGTCCGTTTCGCGATCGGATCCCTGGTCCACATACCGTTTCCTAATTAGCCATACCCTATTGGTTAGTATCCTAAGAGTGATCAGCTCTGGGTGAGACTTACTAAAATGAAATGCGGAATAATATCAATTTTATTGATTCCGAAATTACATCGAAATTCAGGCCGTTACATGTAGACCATACCTAGACTGCGTTTGTTGAGAGTTTTTATGGGCAATAGTTTTCAGAGAGTGCCCAGGAGAAGAAAATGGCAGAGTTCTTGAGATTTTGTCAGGGATCAGTGACGGTAGTCTAGTATGAGGCAGAATTTGCGAGACTATCGAGATTCGCCCCAAGAATGGTAGAAAATCCACTAGATTAGGCTCGAAGATTTCGGGATGGTCTGAAACCGGATCTTCGCACTCATATGCTTTTGTTGAATATTCGCGACTAGCGAGAACTGTACGAATGAGCTTAGACCATGGAATGGGACCAATGGATAGGGCAGCTGCATCTGGATCACGGTTTGCTCAGAACAGGGACAACCGCCACTTTGGCAAGAAACCGATGACAAGTAATAGGCGATTTGTTCCACCACCTAGGAGAAATATTGGGAAGCCTAATCAGCAGCCGAACAGAATTGGGGCTTGTTTTCGATGTGGAAGTTTAGATGTCACATCCCGATTTTTGGGGCTTGGGAAGCCGCAGGTAAATGGTAATATCCTCAATTTCAGTCCCTGTGAAATGGCTACGGTTTAAGTTTGTCAGTTTTCCAGTCAGAACTAAATTGTTTTCTCTTGTTTTGGAAAACCTAGTTTTCGGATCATTTGTACCCTTTCGTATTGTTATTTTTGGGGAGACATTTGTGATCCGAAATTCCAAAAGATTTCTTTGGGAAAGTTGTTCCAAACATTTTGAAGTTTTACGTGATTTAATTTCAGAATTTTTGGAGTTAATATGAGTGGTACGATGGCCTGATTTTCAGACTGTATGAAACTGCCCGGAATGGAAATTTCGGTGATGTTTACAACGTTTTGATTTTCTACAAGCTTTTCTAGGCCGATTTTAGAAAAGTTTCCTTCATGAAAGTTGTTGAGAACTTCTTTTTCTATAATGTGTGTAAATTTGGGAATTTTCTGAGATGATTTAGATTTTGGACAGAGCTTATTTTGAGAAACAAATATTCTGTTCCAGCAAACTATTTTTAGTCTATTTTTGAGTGACTGAAAATGGTGTTTACAGAGAAATTTAGATTTTGTACTCTTCATGAAAAATGTTAATTAAGGTCTTTTTTATGACATATCCGAATTTGAGAATTTTCGGAGTTCATTTACTATGATTTTAAGTCCGATTTCGTGAACAGTGTAAAACTGTTCGATTTTTCTAGGTTTCAAAGATTTAGCATTTTCTATATGAGAAAGTTGAAATTTGGACTTGGTGTCTTCTGGTAATTTAAAGTACACGTTCCAAACTTTCAAATGAGATATTTTATGCCTTGATCGGAGGTCGGACTAGGGGAAAACGAAATTTGGAAATAAATAGCCAAGAGTGAAGCTTGTTCAAGAAGCTTAATTAATGGCTTGCATTAATGCTTGGTCTTCTTTTCCACAAGCATTTGTTGGCCATTATTATTCTTGACTTTGATGACCCTTCATGATGGCTTGTGAGATAAGCGCTTACCTCATTGCCCCGATGACATAAGCGCTTACCTCATCAAACTTTGGCCCCAAGTTTCCCCTCCCTATAAATAGAGAAAGGCCATTTGGCCAAGGGGAGAGAAAAATAGAGAAAGAGAGAGAGAGAGAAGCCGAGAAAGAGAGAGAGGGAGAACCTCACGTGAAGCCCCCCCTTCCTCTCCCTCACACCATTTCCATGCCCCGAGAGCTCCGGCCAACCCTCTTTCTTATTTCTTACTTTGTAGCCATGATCGAGAAAGAGAGAAAAAGCTTAGCGACTAGCCCGTGTCTCTCTCTTGTGGTTTGATCAAGTAAGGAAGCCACATCCAAGGCCCGAGTGTTCGTGTTCACGCCCGAGAATTGCCGAGACTCCCGTGTTCCTATGTTGTTCTAGTTTGGTTGATTGGGTAAGTAAACTTCCTAATATCGGGAAAGGAAGTTGTGATGCATTGTGACACGGTTTGCTTAGACCGTTTTTCGGTCATTTGGTTGATTGTGGTTGGTTCATTTCTTGATTTAATCATGTTTCGTGTTTGAAGTTTGTTTTGGCGGTAGAATCGAGACTTGAAAGGCAAGGTGCACATGTTATAGCCATGCTTGATGTTCTCTTGTATGAACTTTGCTATTGATCTGCCATTGATGCGAGTGCAGTAAGGGTCGACTTGTGCTAACAGCGATCCCCTCGTCCTCGCTTGGTATTAGTAGGTTTACTTGCTGAGTCTCCCCGACTCACCCCCACCCCATTTTTCCATCCTCAGGATGGTCGAACGGACGGTGGCGTTAGGAGGAGTTCGAGGCATATTGAAGTTCGGGGAAAGCGAGGAGCGAGAAGTCATAGTGGGGATAGGAAAACCAAAGCCACAGCGGCCTGTAATTAGAAAAGCCTTTGGAGTAGGCTTGTAGATTATATGTGTTGTTTGCTATGACCCAAGAGAAGGGCTTGTTTAAATATGTTTGCATGTTCTATAATCATAAGGTTTGCTGATGATGTTTGTTTTAATCCCGCTGTTGATTTGTTTTTAATGTGATTGTCCCGAGTATTCTTCCGCTTGTGTTTAATAAGATAATAATGAACGGGACGTCACATTTATATGACCCCGAGGTCGGGGCGTCACAGATTAATTTGGTATCAGAGCAGGTTTTCCCTTCAATAGGTGCAGTTCGGGGTAGCTTGCAATTGGCTAATCCGACGAGGGCGGGGAGTAGCACCGAGGCCATACGACCTAATCATTGAGCGGCTTCTAATAGAGGTGGCGCTGGGGTAAGAGGCTTGATCATTGAGCGGCATTTGAGTAGAAGTGGCACCGGGGTAAAGGGCCTGATCATTGAGCGGCTCCTGGTAGGCTTCTAGGATGGCTAAGGGCAAGAATGATCGATCAGTGCACCGAATTGGGAAAACGATTCTGAAATCAAAGCGAGAATAAAGACCTGGAGCGATAAGGTGCGCTGAAATTGGGGTAGTTAGCTAGGAAACACCCCTATGCATGTGAATGATTGATTGTGGTTGAATAGGTTAAGTGTTCCTGTTTGTTTGTGATCACTGACCTATTCTTGTGTTGTAAAAAGTCTTGTTAGACTATTGATAGCAGAATAAGTGCTAAGGACCAGGTTGCGACCGCTGAGGAAAAAAGGAAAGTCCCAGTAGGATGCCACGACCTCGAAAGAGAAATCCAAACAATTTCCCCTCTAGTAAGTTGCAGTTCGGTGTTGAGCCAAGAGAAGGCTGTTGAATTTTGACATAACCCGATCCGATGAGGGTGGGGAGTGATCGCCAAGGTAGAACCTGATCAAGGAGCGGCTCTTGGCTAGGAAGTGGATGCCGGAGCAAAAAGCTTGATCAAGGTGCTGCTTCTAGCAAGAGTGTCGCTGGGGTTGAAGACCTGAACAAGGTGCGACTGCTGGCAGGCTTCTAGGATGGCGGGTAAGAAAAGGAATAAACCGAACTAGGTACTGAATTGAAAGTAAGATGGGAACTGTTGGTTGAAATGATCAGTGTGATCTTTGTGATTATTATAAGTAAGTAAATTGTGCTTGAGGAAGATTTTATCAGAGTAGCGCAGCGGAAGCGTGGTCAAGCTTGCTGCACTCTGGTATGTTGGATCGAGATCGGGGAAAAAAAGGTCGCTGGTCCAGAGCTAGTCCACATGACAATGGCTGCTGTAAAAGTATTAAGGTAAGTTAAGTCCCAGGTACGTAGGATCCTTTGAAATTCTAGAAAGAATAAGGAATTTGGCCTATCGGTTGGCGTCGCCACCGAAACTTGCTCAGGTACATGTTATGATACTGTGAAAGTATGAGCCCGATCCGGCACGCGTGCTGAATTTTTCGATGAGGTCGAAGTGGACAGCAGAGTGTCCTATGCTGAGGAGCAGGTGCGGATCATGGAATGTAAGGAGTAAGTATTGAGAGGTAAGGCCGCTCCTTAGTTAAGGTCCTATAGTGTCACCGGGGCATAATAGAAGCCATCTGGGAGAGTAAGGAATTGAGGAAAAGTTGATACCTGCATTTATTCGAGGTACCAGCTACGCGTTTAAATTTCGAGGATGAAATTTTATTAGAGGGGGAGAATTGTCACATCCCGATTTTTGGGACTTGGGAAGCCGCAGGTAAATGGTAATATCCTCAATTTCAGTTCCTGGGAAATGGCTACGGTTTAAGTTTGGCGGTTTTCCAGTCAGAACTAAATTGTTTTCTCTTGTTTTGGAAAACCTAGTTTTCAGATCATTTGTACCCTTTCATATTGTTATTTTTGGGGAGACATTTGTGATCCGAAATTCCAAACGATTTCTTCTGGAAAGTTGTTCCAAACATTTTGAAGTTTTACGTGATTTAATTTTAGAATTTTTGAGTTAATATGAGTGGTACGATGGCCTGATTTTCAGACTGTGTGAAACTGCCCGGAACCGAAATTTCGGTGATGTTTACACCGTCTTGATTTTCTACAAGCTTTTCTAGGCCGATTTTAGAAACGTTTCCTTCATGAAAGTTGTTGAGAACTTCTTTTTCTATAATGTGTGTAAATTTAGAAATTTTCTGAGATGATTTGGATTCTGGACAGAGCTTATTTTGAGAAGCAAATATTCTGTTCCAGCAAACTATTTTTAGTCTGTTTTTGAGTGACTGAAAATGGTGTTTACAGAGAGATTTAGATTTTGTACTCTTCATGAAAAATGTTTATTAAGGTCTTTTTTATGACATATCCGAATTTGAGAATTTTCGGAGTTTATTTCCTATGATTTTAAGTCCAATTTCGTGAACAGTGCAAAACTGTTTGGTTTTTCTAGGTTTCAAAGATTTAGCATTTTCTATATGAGAAAGTTGGAATTTGGACTTTCGTGTCTTCTGGTGATTTAAAGTACACGTTCCAAGCTTTTAAATGAGATATTTTATGCCTTGATCGGAGGTCGGACCAGGGGAAAACGAAATTTGGAGATAAATAGCCAAGAGTGAAGCTTGTTCAAGAAGCTTAATTAATGGCTTGCATTAATGCTTGGTCTTCTTTTCCACAAGCATTTGTTGGCCATTATTATTCTTGACTTTGATGACCTTTCATGATGGCTTGTGAGATAAGCGCTTACCTCATTGCCCCGATGACATAAGCGCTTACCTCATCAAACTTTGGCCCCAAGTTTCCCCTCCCTATAAATAGAGAAAGGCCATTTGGCCAAGGGGAGAGAAAAATAGAGAGAGAGAGAGAGAAGCCGAGAAAGAGAGAGAGGGAGAACCTCACGTGAAGCCCCCCTTCCTCTCCCTCACACCATTTCCATGCCCCGAGAGCTCCGGCCAACCCTCTTTCTTATTTCTTACTTTGTAGCCATGATCGAGAAAGAGAGAAATAAAAAGAAAGAAAGAGAGAAAAAGCTTACCGAGTAGTCCATGTCTCTCTCTTGTGGTTTGATCAAGTAAAGAAGCCACGCCAAGGCCCGAGTGTTCATGTTCACGCCCGAGAATCGCCGAGACTCCCGTGTTCCTATGTTGTTCTAGTTTGGTTGATTGGGTAAGTAAACTTTCTAATATCGGGAAAGGAAGTTGTGATGCGTTGTGACACGGTTTGCTTAGACCGTTTCTCGGTCATTTGGTTGATTGTGGTTGGTTCATTTCTTGATTTAATCATGTTTCGTGTTTGAAGTTTGTTTTGGCGGTAGAATCGAGACTTGAAAGGCAAGGTGCACATGTTATAGCCATGCTTGATGTTCTCTTGTGTGAACTTTGCTATTGATCTGCCATTGATGCGAGTGCGGTAAGGGCCGACTTGTGCTAACGGCGATCCCCTGCCCCGGCTTGGTATTAGTAGGTTTACTTGCTGAGTCTCCCCGACTCACCCCATTTTTTTTTTCACCCTCAGGATGGTCGAACGGACGGTGGTGTCAGGAGGAGTTCGAGCCATGTTGAAGTTCGGGGAAAGCGAGGAGCGAGAAGTCATAGTGGGGATAGGAAAACCCAAGCCACAGCGGCCTGTAATTAGAAAAGCCTTTGGAGTAGGCTTGTAGATTATATGTGTTGTTTGCTATGACCCAAGAGAAGGGCTTGTTTAAATATGTTTACATGTTCTGTAATCATAAGGTTTGCTGATGATGTTTGTTTTAATCCCGCTGTTGATTTGTTTTTAATGTGATTGTTCCCGAGTATGCTTCCGCTTGTGTTTAATAAGATAATAATGAACGGGACGTCATATTTATATGACCCCAAGGTCGGAGCGTCACATTAGAGCACCAAATTAAAAACTGTCCCCAACAGCGCCCTTCAGGACCCCCGATGCAACAACCACCCAGAGTTGGGAACCAAGACAGGAATCCCCCATCAAGCTATTCAAGGAAGACCTCCTGCACAAGGCAGGGTCTATGCAATGGCGCGTAAGGATGTTGAGGATACGCCGGGCGTGGTCATAAGTACCTGTTGGAAGCGTGTATGGGGAGAATCGACTAACCTGTTTGATGCACTCCAAATCAAATAATTTCCAGGATCGTTTGTTGAATCTTGAATCACCGCAAACGATGAACAAATCTACTTCACGTTGGTCCGAATACAATCACAAGAAAAGTATTCTTGTTCCACAGCGTTAATGCCGATTGTTTTCTGAAAGTAGAAACAGAATTCTAATGCCTTGATCGAGAGAGAGTTCTTTTATTTCTCTTTTTCGTGTCTTGTTCATGTTCCGAAGAGTTTGTCTTAACTTCCATTAAGAGACTCTCTTCGCACCTCTTCAAAAGGTGTCTCTCAGACACATCTCTTATTAGAGCAAATGGTGTCCCTTAGACACACACATCATGGGCGGACCGACGAAATATAACAGTACCATTTCTCTCTGTGATCATGCTACATATGCGTTATTTGATTCGGGGTGACCCATTCATTTATTTTAGAGTAGTTCGTTAGGTTGGTTGGTATTGAACCTGTATTGCTTGAAAATATGCTCTGCGTGTCGACCCCACTGCATGATAGGGTGTTGGTATCGTCGGGGTGTCTTGATTGTAAAATTGTGATTGGGAATATAGAAGAAATGATTGATTTGGATGTATTGGCCATGTATGATTTTGATGTGATCATCGGTATGGATTAGCTAATGAAGCAAAAAGCCGTTATGGATTACGACAATAGGATGATCCAATTTAACCCGATTGGACATCTTAGGTTTGAATTCCAAGGAAACCGGAGAGGAATCTCGATCCCTTGGATTTCCTCGCTTGAGGTGACTAAGCTGCTCGATGAAGGTTACGAAGGATAACTGGTGAATGTAGTGGATCCAACGACTGAGGGACCCAAGTTGGAAGAAACACCTGTGGTGTACAATTTCTCCGAGATTTTTCCCTAGGAACTGCCAGGATTGCCGCCTGATCGGGAAGTAGAATTTGTAATAGAGTTAGCCCTAGGTACTGAGCTAATCTCTAAGGCTCTGTATCGGATGTCCTTATCAGAGTTGAAAGAGTTGAAGGTCCAGATGGAGGAATTGCTGGATAAGGGGTTTATTCGTCCTAGTGCATCTACGTGGGGAGCACCGGTTCTATTTGTAAGGAAAAATGATGGGACTCTGAGGCTATGTATAGATTACTGGTAGTTGAACCAAGTAATAGTGAAGAACAAATACCCACTGCCAAGGATTGACGACTTAGTCGATCAGTTACAAGGAGCTTCGGTATTCTCCAAGATCGACTTATGGACTGGGTATCACCAGTTGAGGATTCGGAAGGAAGACATACCCAAGATTGCCTTTAGGACAAGATATGGGCACTACGAATTTACAGTGATGCCCTTCGGCTTAACGAATGCCCCTGTAACTTTCATGAACCTGATGAATAGGGTATTTAAGGAATTCTTGAATCAGTTTGTCATAGTGTTCATTGACAATATACTGGTATATTCGGAAGAGCCCAGAGGAACACGAAGTGCATTTGAATGAGGTACTATGGACCTTGAGGGAGCACGCACTTCACGCCAAGTTCAGTAAGTGTGAATTTTGGCTTAGTAAAGTAGCGTTCCTTGGACACATAGTTTCGGGAGACGGAATCTCAGTGGACCCGGCTAAGATCGAGGCAGTACTTAAGTGGCCTAAACCAATGTCTGTGACGGAAATTAGGAGTTTCTTGGGATTGGCTGGTTACTGTCGATATTTCATGGAAGGATTTTCGTCAATAGCCATGCCACTAACACGATTGCTTAAGAAGGAAGTCAAGTTTAAGTGGGATGACAAGTGTGAACAAAGTTTTCAGGAACTAAAGCTTAGACTGACAATCGCTCTCGTGTTGACTATTCCGTCTGGATATGGAGGATTTGAAGTCTACAGCGATGCTTCGTTAAGAGGACTCGGTGGTGTATTAATGCAACACGGGAAAGTAGTCACGTATGCGTTGCGTCAATTAAGACCACATGAAATGAACTACTCGACGCACAACTTGGAGCTAGCTGCGATTGTATTTGCACTCAAGATCTAGAGACACTTTTTGTGTGAGAAAAAGTTTCAGATTTATACGAATCATCAGAGCCTCAAGTATTTGTTCTCGCAGATGAAATTGAATATGAGGTAGTGCAGGTGGATGGAACTTCTAAAAGACTATGACTGCGACATCATGTACCATCCTGGGAAAGCGAATCGAGTAGCCGATGCCTTAAGTCGCAAGTTGAGTGTGGTCGCATTTAATGGTCAAGGAGTGGACATTATTGGAAAGGCTCAGAGATTTAGAATTTAAGTTTGAGTTGAGCCATGTGTCGAACTTGTTGGCTACATTAAGAATCGAGCCGGAGATTCATACCAAGATTAAGGCATTATAGTCCACGGATCAGGAAATTCAAAGGATTGTGGCAATGGATGCTGCTACGAGGAAGTTAGATTTCCAAGTGATAGACGATGGGATTCTGAAATTTTGAGGGCGTTGGTGTGTGCCCGATAATACTGAGATTAAGGAAGAAATTCTAAGAGAAGCTCACCGCAGCCATTACAGTATTCACCCTGGTAGAACAAAAATGTACCAGAATCTACGGCAGTATTATTGGTGGAATGGAATGAAGAAAGACGTGGCCACATATGTGGCCAAGTGTTTGACTTGCCAACAAGTGAAGGCACAACACTACAAGCCTAGAGGACTGCTGCGATCATTAGAAATCCCAGAATGGAAGTGGGAACACAACACTATGGATTTCGTGACGGGACTATCGAGAAGCCAGAAAGGACACGATTCTATATGGGTGATAGTGGATCGACTTACTAAGTCAACGCACTTCCTGGCAGTGCGAAAAGACTTTGAGTTGGAAAAGTATGCCGAATTATATGTGCAATAGATTGTTTATCTGCATGGAGTACCAGTGACGATTACTTCGGATCGTGACCCGAGATTTACGGCTAATTTTTGGAAGAGTTTGCAAACGGCTTTAGGAACGAAAGTACAATTCAGTACGGCCTACCATCTACGGACTGATGGCCAATCTGAAAGGATAATCCGGACCCTTGAGGATATGTTGAGAGCCTGCGTGTTGAATTTTCAAGGCAAATGGGAAAACCAACTGCACTTAGTAGAATTCGCGTATAACAACAGCTATCAACAGAGCATCCAAATGGCATCGTTTAAGGCTTTGTATGGTAGGGCGTGTAGGACGCCACTATGCTGGGACGAAGTTAGTGAGCGAAGTATCACTCGCCCAGAGTTGGTTTAGCAGATAGTGGAAGCTGTCAAAATCATTTGAGAAAGGCTGAAGCCAGCACAAAGTCGCTAGAAAAGTTACACCGATCGGAGACGACGACCTTTGGAATTCCAAGTCGGAGATTACGTATTCCTTAAGGTGTCGCCTATGAAAGGATTATCCTGATTTGGTAAAAAGGAAAAGTTGAGTCCAAGGTTTATCGGACCGTTTGAGATTCTGGAAAAGGTCGGTGATATGGCTTACCGACTTGCCTTGCCACCTAACCTATCCTAAGTACACAACGTTTTCCACGTGTTGATGCTGAGAAAGTATGAACTAGACCCGACCTATGTTCTTAGGTACGAAAAGATAGACGTGGATGATAGAGTGTCATACGTGGAGAAACCGGTGCGGATCGAGGACAGAAAGGATCGCGTGCTAAGGAACAAGACAATCTCAATGGTCAAGGTTGTATGGGAACACCATGGAACGGAAGGTGCCACGTGGGAAAGTGAAGAGGCCATGCGACGTCAACTCCCCTACTTGTTTAAGGAGTAAGTGTAGATTGTAAATTTCGAGGACGAAATTTTTGTAAGGGAGGAAGAGTTGTAATATCTCGAATTTCACCCCATTTTTGAGATCAATAAAGTGAATATTGTTTCTCATTTCATTTTGATAAGCCTCGCCCGAATTGATCACTCTTGGGACATTAACCAAAAGGGAATGGCTAATTAGGAAACGGTACATGGGCCAAGGGCCAGAGCGTAAATTGGACACTGATTCCAAGAAACGGCGAGAAAATATTTTGGACCAATGTGGGCCGATCCTAGGAAAGTGACGGATATGATTTGGCCAACGATGTATGATTAGATCATGGGTGATTCCGCATGATCGAAAGTACACATGGCGAACAAATCCTGAACTTAAACTGACCAATCGTGACCGCTGGCACTAGTGATAAATTCTCACGTTTTTTTCGGTAATCGAGGCCGTCACGACTTGAGTATCCCTAGGTCGATACGCGTAACCCCTAAATAGCTGCTCGTTAGTCAGAGACTATAAAATTTGAAAGTGAGCGATTTTGATCGCGGAAAATTGACCCAGACTTGGGCGTCGATTTTTGAGGTCGTATGCGACTATTTTTTGTGGCCAAAGTCATTTTTGAGTGGCCACATACATTTGGGGCTAATACAGCAAAAAATTGGAATTTCGGTTGAAATTAGAAACAATTAAGATTTCACCCCTTTGGACTCTGACGTCGATTTTCGAGGCCGTATGAGGTTATTTTTTAAGGCCGATGCCATTTTAGGGTGACCATGCATTTTTTGGAGTGTGTACGGTCGAAAAATGAAATTTCGACCCGAAAGTGAAAAATTTCCATTTTGCCCCTCAAGACCTTATTGCCAATTTTTGAGGACGTAAGTGATTATTTTGCGAAGCCGACATCATTTTTGAGTGGCCAATCATATTTGGGCTCGTTACGATCAAAAAATGAAATTTCGATCCGGGATAGGAAAATTATGAAAATACCCCTATGCCCAATTTTCACTATTCCGAATTTGGATTAACTTTTGGCTAATAATTGAGGACTAATTAAGTGGATAATTACTAGGATTTATTGAATTACCAATATGCCCCTAAATTATTGGATGAGGACAAATTTGGGCCATTAGTTCAAGGGCAATTTGGTCCAACCGCTTGGATGAGTGACAAGTGGCATCCCCTAAGTCCAACTTTGACCACTTTTGACCCCACCCTCTCTCTCTCCTCCGCCATTCTCTCCCCGTTCATTTCCCTCCTTAGCTAGTTCCCCTTTGGCCGATCATCACCGCCGGAGCAGCCTACCGCCGCCGCCGTCCACCGCAACCCCGACACACCGCCGCCGTGCCACCGTCGCTACTCCGTCCAGCCACCATCACCACCCTCACCCCTCGCCTCATCATCTTTCCCCTCTTCTGGCCGTGAGGACACCGGAACAGTCATGGCCGTGAGGACGCCGGCCCAAGCTGCCGCCATCCGTACGCCGCCGTTGGAATGCCACTACCAATCTTGCCGTCCATCGACGATTGGCCGCTAGTTCCTGTTGACCCGGCCTAGATTAAGTGAGTATAATTACTAAACCTAGATTAGGACTAATTTTGCCCTCTAGATAGGTTTAGATCATTTTTAGAGTTAATTAAGTTGGATTATGACTTAATTTTAGGCTAAATGACTAATGGTTGATTGTGGGACATATTTGGGCATTAATGAGCTAATGAAGAGGAGGATTACTGCCCTAATGTTGGCTGTTTTGTGTATGCCCCCATTAGATCCGAATTTGGACTAATTCGGCCAAATTGAGATTTATTTGGGCCCTTGCCAAGATTGATTGATTGGTGAATGATTGGTGCCTTTCTGTGCTCATTTATATATACCATGCTGCGTGGTTGCATGACCGATTAATGTGGTATGCGATTGGCCATTGTTTTGGCTTGAAATAAGGTGCCCGTGAATGTGAATTATGTGTTGAGCTTGTTAGCTTTTAAATTGGGTGCGTGTGGCATAAATTGAGCACGCATTGATTTTTGTTGAGTTATGTGCTCGTGATTGTAACTGAGTACTCATATGGCTTGGCCCCCCATTTTGCTTGCTAAGAATGAGCACGAGGCTAAAAAGTGTGCGAGTATGCCTGTTTGATCGGAATAATGGTTGGCCTTCATGTCGTGGCCTTTAGGTCAATTTATTTATGGGCCTACAGGTCGGTTTATACTTGTAGACGAGCTGCATACCGGAGTTCATTGCTTGAAACGATTCATGAGCATGGCAATTGTGTGTCGGAGTGTGTTAGCCGTGTTGCGCATTCGGTGAATTGTATGTTAGGCTGACATTAATGAACATGAGCCTGCGTATGATGTACGTGTGACTAGTGTGTGTGCGTATGTGCCGTGAACCTTATTATGAAATGTCTAACTCGCAAGGTTATTGTATGAGTGATCTGGGCTGTAGGCCTAGGTCAATTGTTGTGATATTGTGGTATACTGTTATGTGCATTTTTAATCGCTTGTCAAGAGGTGCATGTTAGCCTACTTTGGGTTTAGGTCTTATTACTTGCTGAGATTCGTTTCACGGATGTTGGAAAATGACATTTCAGACCCCCGGCAGTGATGATGGTAGAGGCGCCAATCCGTTTTGGGATTCCCCAGCTCATTGAGAAGACTATGTCTGTACATCTTGTAGGGAATGGGAATGTGTACATTGGATACTATACTCTAGTATGAGGTGGATGAGCCCGATTCGATGGACGTGGAGCTGGATGATGAGAAGCGCTATCGTAGTTTAGTTTTCCGAGCCACTGACCCTTTTTGACCTCATGGCTGTTGTTAGTTTTTGGTTATCGTTTGTCTTACCTGTATATAGATGTTGTATATATTTTGGTATTAATGTATGTATATGTTCTTAATCTATTGGATTTTCGTTTTGTGCTATTCATGTATATGCTCATGCCTGTGCATCGTTCATGGCCATGCATTGTGCCCTGTATAGTTCATGGCCGAGCATCACACCTGTGCATCGTTCAAAGCCGTGCTCATGCCCGTGCACCATGCCATGCATCGTTGATGGCCGAGCATCGTCTGTGCCATGGCCGTGGGTGGCTCCCATGCATCATGCCCATGCATTATTTATGCCCAAGCGTTGTGGCCGTGCATGGTTCATGACCGTGTATCCTTCTCGTGCATCGTGCCGTGCATGGTTCATGGCCGTGCATCGTGCCAATGCATCGTTCATGGTCGTGCATCGTGCTCGTGCATTGTGTAGTGCATGGTTCATGGCTGTGCTCGTGCCCGAGCATTGTGCTATGCATCATACATGACCGAGCGTCGCCCCCGTTCATCGTGCCCATGCATCGTTCATGGCGAGCATCGTGGTCGTAAGTCGTGCCCACGAATCATTCATGGCGGAGCATCATGCTTGTGCATCGTTCATGGCCGTGCTCGTGCCCGTGCATCGTTCATGGCCGAGCATGATGGCCACGAGTCATGCCCGTGCATCGCTCATCGCCATGCATCATGCATATGTATCGTGCCGTGCATGATTTATGGCCGTGCATCGTGCCCATGCATCGTTCATGCCCGTGCTCGTGCCTATGCATCCGATGCATCGTTCATGGCCATACATCGTGCTCGTGCATTATGCCTGTGTATCGTTCATGGCCGAGCGTTGTGGCTGTGAGTCGTGTTTGTGCATCTTTCATGGCCATGCAATGTGTCGTGAATGGCTCATGGCCATGGATCGTGCTCGGCATCGTTCATGGCCAAGCTTCGTGCTCGTGCATCGTTCATGGCCATGTTCATGCTCATGCATCGTGCCATGCATCGTTCAAGTCCAAGCATCAAGGCCATGCATCGTGCCCCTGCATCATTCATGGCCGTGCATCGTGCCGTGTATGGTTTATGCCCGAGCATCATGCCCGTGCTCGTACATCGTGCCTGTACATTGCACCCGTGCATCGTGCCTGTGCATTGCACCCGTGCATCATGCTCGTTCATCGTTCAAAGCCAAGCATTGTGTCATGCATCGTACCAGTGCATCGTTCATGGCTGTGCATCGTGCCATGCATGGTTCTTGGATGTGCATCGTGGCCGCAACGTTCATGGTCGTGCTCGTGCTCGTGTATCGTGCCATGCATCGTTCATGGCCTAACATTATGCTAGTGCATCATTCATGGCCGTGCATCATGCCGGTGCATTGTGCTGTGCATCGTTCATGGTCGTACATCGTCCTCATGCATCGTGCCATGCATGGTTCATGACAATGCCTCGTGCCCGTGCATCATTAATGCCCGTGCATTGTGCCATGCATTGTTCATGGCCGTGCATCGCACCCATGCATCGCTCATGGCTGAGCGTTGTGCCCGTGCGTCGTAGCCATGCATCATTGTCGGCCAAGCATCGTAGCCATAAGTTGTGCCCGTGCATCGTTCATGGCCTTACATCATGCTCGTGCATCGTTCCGTGCATGGTTCATGGCCGTGAATCGTGCCCGTGCATCGTTCACGGCCGAGCATCGTGCCTGTGCATTGTTCATGGCCGTGCTCGTGCCCGTGCATCGTGTCGTGCATCATTCATGGCCAAGCATGATGGCCATGAGTCGTGCCCATACAACGCTCATCACCGTGCATCATGTACATGTATCGTGCCGTGCATGATTAATGGCCGTGCATCGTTCATGGCCATGCTCGTGCCTATGCATCGTGCCATGCATCGTTCATGGCCATACATCGTGCTCGTGCATTGTGCTTGTGAATCGTTCATGGCTGAGCGTCGTGGCTGTGAATCGTGTTCGTGCATCTTTCATGGCTGTGCATCATGCCATGCATAGCTCATGGCCATGGAACATGCCCGGCATCGTTCATGCCCGAGCTTCATGCCCGTGCATCGTTCATGGCCATGCTCATGCTCGCATCGTGCCATGCATCGTTCATGGCCGAACATTATGCCAGTGCATCATTCATGGCCGTGCATAATAACTGTGCATTGTGCTATGCATCGTTCATGGCCATGCGTCGTGTCCGTTCATCGTTCAAGTCCAAGCATCGAGGCCATGCATAGTGCCCGCCGTGACATCGCTCATGGCCGCATCGGGCGCGCATGGTCTATGGTCGAGCATCGCGCCGTGCATCATGCCCATGCCCGCATCGTCGCCGCATTGCACGCGTTCGCATTGTGCCTGTGCATTGCACCCGTGCATCATGCTCATTCATCATTTAAAGCTAAGCATTGTGTCATGCATCGTGCCCGCGCATCGTTCATGGCCATGCATCATGCCATGCATGGTTCTTGGACGCAGATCGACAACGCCGGCGCGGAACGTTCATGGCCGTGCTCGTGCCCGTGCATTGTGCCATGCATCGTTCATGGCCAAACATTGTGCCATTGCATCATTCATGGCCATGCATCATGCCGGTGCATTGTGCTGTGCATCGTGACCATGCATTGTGCCCGTGCATCGTTCATAGCCATGCATCGTGTCGTGCGTGGTTCATGGCCAAGCATCGGCCTCAAACGGTGTTCGCGGCTCGCGTTCGCCCGCATCGTGCTCATGCATTACACCCGTGCATCGTGCCCATTGATCGTTCAAAGCCAAGCATCGTGGTCATGCATCGTGCCCGTGCATCACTCATTGCAGTGCATCGTGCCATGCATGGTTCTTGGACGTGCATCGTGCCCGTACCATGTTCATGGCCATGCTCGTGTTTGTGCATCGTGCCATGCATCGTTCATGGCCGAGCGTCACGCCCGCGTATCGTGCTCATGCATCGTTCATGGTCGAGCATCGTGGGCCGCTACCGTGCCGGTGCATCGTTCATGGTAGTGCGTCGTGCTCGTGCATCGTGTCGTGCGTGGCTCATGGCTGTGCATTATGGCCGTCCATCGTTCATGGCCGAGAATCGTGCCCGTGCATCGTTCTTAGCCGAACATCGCGTCCATGCATTGTTCCTGTCCAAACATCGTGCCGTGGTATGGTTCATGGCTGTGCATCATGCCCATGAATCGTTCATAGCAATGCATCGTGCCCTTGCATCATTGATGGCTGAACATCATGCTCGTGCATTGTTCATGGCCAAACATCGTGCCCGTATATCGTTCATGACCGTGCATCGTGCCATGCATCGATCATGGCCGAACATTATGCTTGTGCATCATTCATGGCCTTGCATCACGCCTATGCATTATGCCGTGCATCGTTCGTGGCCGTTCATAATGCCCATGGATCGTGGCCGTTCATAGTTCAAGGCAAGTATCATGGACATGCATCGTTGCTAGTGCATCGTTCATGGCCCTGCATCGTGCCGTGTATGATTCATAGCAGTGCATCGTGTCCGTGCATCGTTAATGCCCGTGCATCGTGCCATGCATCGTTCATGGCCGTGCATCGCGCCCATACATCGCTTATGGCCGAGCGTTGTGCCCGTGCATCGTAGCCATGCATCGTTGTCGATCGAGCATCGTGGCCGTGAGTTATGGCCATGCATCGTTCATGGCGTTACATCATGCTCGTGCATCGCTCCGTGAATGGTTCATGGCCATGAATCGTGCCCGTGCATCGTTCACGGCCGAGCATCGTGCCTCTGCATTGTTCATGGCCGTGCTCGTGCCCGTGCATCGTGTTGTGCATCATTCATGGCCGAGCATGATGGCCATGAGTCGTGCCCATGCATCGCTCATCGCCGCATCATGCACATGTATCGTGCCGTGCATGATTGATGGCCGTGCATCATGCCCGTGTATCGCTCAAGGCCATGCTCGTGCTATGCATCGTTCATGGCCATACATCGTGCTTGTGCATTGTGCTTGTGAATTGTTCATGGCCGAGCGTCGTGGCCGTGAATAGTGTTCGTGCATCTTTCTTGGCCGTGCATCATGCCGTACATGGCTCATGGCCATGGATCGTGCCCGGCATCGATCATGGCCGAGCTTCATGCCCGTGCATCATTCATGGCCATGCTCATGCTCGTGCATCGTGCCATGCATCGTTCATAGTAGAACATTCTGCCAGTGCATCACTCATGGCCGTGTATAATGCCCGTGCATTGTGCAATGCATTGTTCATGGCTGCACGTCATGTCCGTTCATCGTTCAAGTCCAAGCATCGAGGCCATGCATCGTGCCCGTACATCGCTTCGTCTCGTGGCATCGCGGCCGCGTATGGTTCGCGGGTCGAGCATCGCGCCCGTGCATCGTGCTCGTTCATCGTTCAAAGCTAAGCATTGTGTCATGCATCGTACCCGTGCATCGTTCATGGCCATGCATCGTCCCATGCATCGTTCATGGCCATGCATCGTGCCCATGCAACGTTCATGGCCGTGCTAGTGCTCGTGCATCGTGCCGTGCATCGTGCCATGCATCGTTGATGGCCAAACATTGTGCCAGTGTATCATTCACGGCCATGCATCATGCCGGTGCATTGTGCTGTGCATCGCTCATGGTCGTGCGTCGTGTCCGTTCATCGTTCAAGTCTAAGCATTGTGACCATGCATTGTGCCGCGCGTGGTTCATGGCCGAGCATCGTGCCCGTGCCCATGCCTGTGCATCGTGCATCGTGCCCGTACCCGTTCCCGTGCATCGTGCCTGTGCATTGCACCCGTGCATCGTGCCCGTTCATCGTTCAAAGCCAAGCATTGTGGTCATGCATCGTGCCCGTGCATCGTTCATTGCCGTGCATCGTGCCATGCATTGTTCTTGGACGTGCATCGTGCCCGTACCACGTTCATGGCCGTGCTCGTGTCCGTGCATCGTGCCATGCATCGTTCATGGCCGAGCGTCACGCCCGTGTATCTTGCCCGTGCATCATTCATGGCCGAGCATCGGGTCGTCAGTCGTGCCCTTCCATCATCCATGGCAGTGCGTCGTGCTCGTGCATCGTGCCGTGCGTGGCTCATGGCCGTGCATTGTGCCCGTCCATCGTTCATGGCCAAGAATCGTGCCCGTGTATCGTTCTTGGCCGAATATCACGTCCATGCATTGTTCCTGTCCAAACATTGTGCCGTGCATGGTTCATGGCTATGCATCATGCCCGTGAATCGTTCATAGCCATGCATCGTGCCCTTGCATCATTGATGGCCGAACATCACGCTCGTGCATTGTTCATGGCCAAACATCGTGCCCATGCATCGTGCCATGCATCAATTATGGCCGAACATTGTGCCAGTGCATCATTCATGGCCGTGCATCGCGCCTGTGCATTGTGCCGTGCATCGTTCGTGGTCGTGCGTCACGCCCATGGATCGTGGCCGTTCATAGTTCAAGGCAAGCATCGTGCTAGTGCATCGTTCATGGCCCTGCATCGTGTCGTGCATGGTTCATGGGCGAGCATCGTGCTCGTGCATTGTTCATGGCCGAGCATCGTGCCCGTGCATTGTACATAGCCGCGTTTCGCGTGCCCGCATCGCCTTTGCATCGCCATGGTGGCCGCGCCGCACTTGTCAGGCATCTTTCATGACCGTGTTTCATGCTCGGCATCATGCCATGCATCGTTCATGACCGTGCATCGTGCCCTTGCATTGTTCATGGCCAAACATCATGCCCGAGCATTGTTCATGACCATGCTCATGCCCGTGCATTGTGCCATGCATCGTTCATGGTCGAGCATTGTGCCAGTGCATCATTTATGGCCGTGCATCGTGCCCGTGCATTGTGCCATGCATCGTTCGTGGTCATGCGTCACGCCCGTGTATCGTGCCCATTCATAATTCAAGGCCAAGCATCATGGTCATGCATCGTGCTAGTGCATCTTTCATGGTTGTGCATCGTGCCGAGCATGGTTCATGGCCGTGCATCATGCCCATGCATCGTTCATGGCCAAGCATCGTACCCATGCACCATTCATGGCCGTACATGTGCCCATGCATCGTGCCGAGCATTGTTCATGGTCGAGCATCGCCCCTGTGCATCATGCCCGTGCATCGTTCATGGCCAAGTGTCGTGGCCATGAGTCGCATTTCAGACATCGTTCATGGCCATGCATCATGCCCGCATCGCTTTGTGGGTCGCAGTCATGCCCGCACGCCGCTCATGTCCGCATCGCGGTCGCATGGTTCATGGCCGCGGTATCGCGTCTGCATCGTTCATGGTCGAGCATCATGCCCATGCATTGTTCATAGCCAAGCGTCATGCTCGTGCATCGTGTCCGTGCTTCGTTCATGCCCGAACGTCGTGCCCGTGCATCGTACGGTGCTTCGTTTATGGCCGAGCATCGTGCCCATGCATTGTTCACGGCCGAGCATCGTGCCCATCCATCGTTCATGGCCGTGCTCATGCTTGTGCATCGTGCCATGCATCGTTCATCACCGAGCAATGTGCCAATGCATCGTGCCCGTGCATTATGCCATGCATCGTTCATGTCCGAGCGTCGCACCGTGCATCGTGCCCGTTCATCGCTCAAGGCCAGGCATCGTGGTCATGCATCGTGCCCATGCATCATTCATGGCCGTGCATTGTGCCGTGCATGGTTCATGGTCGTGCATTATGCCCATGCATCATTCATGGCCGAACATCGTGCCCGTGCATCGTTCATGGCCGTGCTCCTGCTCGTGCATCGTGCTTGGCATCGTTCATGGTCGAGCGTCGCCCCTATGCATAGTGTCGTGGCCTGTGAGTCGTGCCCGCGCATCGTTCATGGCCGTGCATCATGCCCGTGCATTGTTCATGGCCGTGCACATGCCCGAGCGTCATGCCATGCATCGTACATAGCCGAGCATTGCCCTCGTTCATCGTGCCCATGCATCGTTCATGGTCGAGCGTCGTGGTAGTGAATCATGCCGCGCATCGTTCATGGCCGTACATCGTGCCGTGCATGGTTCATTGCCGTACATCGTGCCGTGCATGGTTCATTGCCGTACATCGTGCCTGTGCATCGACGATGCCCTTGCTCGTGCCCGTGCATCGTGCCATGCATCATTCATGGCCAAGCATCACACCCATGCATTGTTCATGGCCGAGCGTCGCTCCCGTGTATCGTCGCCGTGCATCATTGTCGGCCGAGCATCGTGGTCGTGAGTTGTGCCCGTGCATTGTCTATGGCCTTGCATCATGCTCATGCATCGCTCCGCATGGTTTATGGCCGCATCGCACCCGCATCGCTTACGGCCGAACATCGTGTTCCGCAGATCGCTCATGGCCGTGCTCGCGTTCGCATCATGCAAAGGCATCGTTCATGGCCGAGCATCATGGCTGTGAGTCGTGCCCGTGCATCGTTCATCGTCATGCATCATGCATGTATATTGTGCCGCATGACGGCGGCGCCGTGCATCATGCCCATGCATCGCTCATGGCCGAGCACGCGTCTGTATCGCTCATGGCCGTGTTCGCGCTTTGCGCATCGCGGCCACGATCGCTCATGCCCGTACATCGTGCTCGTGCATCATGCCTTTGAATCATTCATGGCCGAGCGTCGTGGCCGTAAGTCATGCCCATGCATCATTCATGGCCGTGCATCGTGTCGTGCATGGCTCATGGCCATGGATCGCACTGGATCGCTCATGGCCGAAGCCGTTTCGTGCATCGCTCATAGCCATGCTCATGCTCGCATCGCGCCATGCATCGCTCATGGCTGAGCGTCGTAGTCGTGAGTTGTGCCAGTGCATCGTTCATGGCCGTACATCGTGCCGTGCATGGTTCATTGCCGTACATCGTGCCGTGCATGGTTCATTGCCGTACATCGTGCCTGTGCATCGATGATGCCCTTGCTCGTGCCCGTGCATCGTGCCATGCATCATTCATGGCCGAAAGCGCCGCACCCATGCATTGTTCATGGCCGAGCGTCGCTCCCCTGTATCGTCGCCGTGCATCATTGTCGGCCGAGCATCGTGGTCGTGAGTTGTGCCCGTGCATTGTTCATGGCCTTGCATCATGCTTATGCATCATTCCGTGCATGGTTTATGGTCGTGCATTATGCCCGCATCGCTTTACGGCCGAACATCGCATCGCGGCATTGTTCATGGCCGCGTTTCGTGCCCGCATCATGCGCGCTGCATCGTTCATGGCCGAGCATCATGGCTGTGAGTCGTGCCCGTGCATCATTCATCGTCGTGCATCATGCATGTGTATTGTGCCGTGCATGATTTATGGCCGTGCATCATGCCCATGCATCGTTCATGGCCGAGCATCGCGCCGTGCATCGTTCATGGCCGTGCTCGTGCCTATGCATCGTGCCACGCATCGTTCATGGCCGTACATCGTGCTCGCATCGTGCCTGTGAATCGTTCATGGCCGAGCGTCATGGCCGTAAGTCGTGCCCGTGCATCATTCATGGCCGTGCATCGTGCCGTGCATGGCTCATGGCCATGGATCGTGCCTGGCATCGTTCATGGCCGAGCTTCGTGCTTGTGCATCGTTCATAGCCATGCTCATGCTCGTGCATCGTGCCATGCATCGTTCATGGCTGAGCGTCGTGGTCGTGAGTCGTGCCCGCGCATCGTTCATGGCCGTACATCGTGCTCATGCATTGTGCCGTGCATGGTTCATGGCCATGCATCGTGCCCGTGCATCGTTCATGGTCGTGCTCGGTCATGCACTAGGCACATGGAACCGATCGCTACTTCACCGATCATTTCTCATCCAATTGAATCCATTCTTCTTTCTAAATTTTGTTTGAGTCATCAAATAGCTCCTGATTTGTTTTCCCACCTCCCAACTATTTTTTTTCTAATTTTCCAATTTTTTATAATTTTTTAAATACCAAAAATAAAAAAAAAATATTTCCGAGTTTCAAAATTTTTTTTCTGATGTATCCATAATTTAGTTCACATTTTTCTAAGCATCTCTACAAAAAATCTCATCAAAATTCAATTTCTACATTTTTTTAGAGACGTGGTGCAATCTCAAACATGGTGAACGTCTTCTCTTATTGGGAGCAAAATTGCTCATAAGGCTCTTTAGGGGGGTAGAGGTGCTCGAAGGCCATGACCAGCCTTCGAGCACAAGATTGAGTCATAACATGGACCTATGTTTTGGGCACAAGATTGAGTCATAACATGGATCAATGATCGATGAAATAGGCCATGGCCGATCAAATTGAGCACCTCTAAGCAAAGATGGATGGATGGATGACTTGTGCATCGCGTGGCTCCCCTCACGCAGGCATTCATGGCCAAGTGCATGGGTCATAAACAAGCCAAGCGGCCATATAGGATGAATCGATGATCGAGTTCCTTGGGAATCGATGAATCCATGAGTCCCTTCGATAAAATGAGATCATGCCTCGTGGCATGAATGAATGAGCTACGATGGTGCAATGATTGTCTCATGATCAGGCGAACCATCAAGTCTCGATTTGAGCCGAGATCAAGCCATGATCGATGCCTTAATGGCCAAGGGGAGGCGAGATTGAAGCGGGATAGGGACGGAGATTAAAGCCACGATTAGTGACAAGATCTTGCTGTTCTCGTGTCTAGCGGTGCGGATGTGGTCTCGTTCGATGAGTCCGTGTGCTCCTTGAGTTCTCATGCTTGGAGAGCTATGGATTAGTTGACTTGGGTTACATCCAGTGTACGTGATGGCGTATGAGAGATGACAAGAATGTGTGTGTTGGCAGGCTTCGTGTTGGTGCATCGAACTGCTTCCCTCACTTTTGATCAATTGTTGCTCCACGAACGAACGTTGGATGCAAAATGTGAGTTCCTGTGTTGCATACCTATTGCGATGGAAAGTTGTACCTTTCGTTGTTCCTTCCATCACAACATCCTTTTGGATGCTTGGTTGGACTAGATAGTAGGGCTTGCGTTC